>OU911084.1:26230000-26830000 GCA_918358865.1 Melinaea marsaeus rileyi | reverse complement strand
CTATTTGGTATAAATAAAAAAAATATATATAAACTTAACAATAAATTCAATAGAATCTAATATTGTGAAAGTAAATTTCAAGAGTCTGGATAACCATCATCTTATTGCTCCGAGCCGATTGAGGTCTCGTGAGTTCTAGAATTCTTAGATAATCTATCCAAGTATACTGTGTTAACTTGCCAGTATTTTTATTATATACAACTATTGATAAATTATAATTACGTTAATAGTATATTCCTGTGCTTACTATTAATTATACAAAGGTTTATAGAAACTTGACATAACTTTGGAATATCTATCAGTAAAATATATTTAAATTTTAAACAAAGTTATCAAATAAATATAAAATATTTGTTCTGCGAATTCACGAGTAGCAGTTATGAAAACAAATGCGCAGTCGACAGTGTGTCGGTTATCTCTGTACCTATATCCAAGTTTAGCCATAACAATGTGATGCCACCGCCAGTAATTCGAAAAATTGTTACGCCTTTTCATCTTTACCACGTAATGAATCGTAATTATATTGCCAGCTTTATTAAAATGTCAATTATATTCAATTTATTTATTATGCAATTATTTATTTTAATTTGACACTTAATATATTGATACAAAATATTTTGAATTAACAAACTAAGAAAAATCACAATACACATTGTTGTAAAAATATATATTCGCCGGACATTTATCTAACAAAGTTAAGAAATAGACCCAAACGCTTTTGCACAACAACTTTGTGTCCAAGTAAGTACTTCTCGAATACCAATTGTGTTCCAACTAAGTTATTTTCATAGATATAAAACCAAGCCCAGGGTCTGTATTTCCAGCGGTAGCGTAATATTTTTCTTGTGCTGTCAAGTGTATCGCATCTGGCGAATGTAAGGAATTGGAGCAAACCCTTATTAAATGGGTAAACAGAAGAAGTCAATAGACAGGTGAATTCGGTAATGAGAAAAATATTTTCTTTGTACAAGTTGTTTATATTTATATTAGTATTATTTATTTAGTACTAATGTTATGAAATTAGAAGTACTCGTATCTGCTAGTATTATTGTCTTGTAGTAAGTTAATAATAAATTTGATTTTTATCTTTATATTCAATCCCAAAGTAACATATCATATTTTTCCCAAATCAGGAACTTTGTTAGCCAGGAAACCTGAAAACAATTAATTAAACATAATTTACGTGTCTTTTTTTTATTACCATAATTATTATAAATAAATATTTTTTCTTAATACCATGTAAAAAAATAATAAAATTAATCAAAGTATCGCTTTATATGTTGATTGCTTGATTAATAATAAACGAATTTTATGATATTCAAAATAAATAATTTTATTATACTCAAAATAAAATACTTTGCTAATAAAATTGTCTCAACGTCGTATTCTAATAAAAAATGTATATTGGGTATTGATATAGGTAACCAAAAAACTTATTTTTATTTATATGCTATTATTAGGATTAAACGTTCAGAAAAATATCGCGGGGGGGTCCGGTCCGAAACACAGACGTCCGGGGGAGTCTAAACTCAACCCTCAAAAAGCCTGAGTACCTCGTCCAGGCCCAGCGCCCTCGGCGGTGATCTTCCCAAAAGAAAGTTCAGACCCCACATGAGCAAAACGGCCAAGCACGGCCCTGTTGGTTGGCAGGGAGGACTACCAACGCACCGCTGTAGCGCAAGATTGCAACTGCAAAAAAAGTATTACGAGACAATGTAGAAGGATAAAAGACATGTCACGACAAGAGATTTAAGAGTTTAAGGTTATAAGAGAAGAGGGAGTTGGAGAAAAACATGGACGGAGTGCGTAAAAATATAACATGACCAAGAAGCATGTCTCCAACTAACTAGTAGTAAGAAGGTAGAATATTTTGACATATTGTGCGTACCCAACTATTATATATTTATTATTAAGAGCAACTTTAAAAGCTTGGCTTTAAAAAAAATTATTGAAATATCATTAGAAATATATTTTTATAACTACCAATATAAAAATAATAACAACTTAGCATTTCAATAAAAAAACAAATGATCCATGTCATTTAATATGAGCGGAGTAATGCTCCAATACATTTACAGGACAAAGAGAGGAAATAATAAATCCTTCATAACCGAAACAAAATAAGTGTTATTTTAATACAAGATTTATTAAATAAGCAGCTAGCTAAGGCAATAAATTTCGACCGTTAATATAAGACTAAGAGGGAATGATTGAATGTGAAAGTGATGGATAAAATATCTCCTCGTCACGTTATCCTTACGTCTGCGCATCTTGAACCCTGTATGACCTAGTTTTTAGAATTTTTTAACGAATCGTATTGATTAAAACTTTTACATTTTTAATCCCTTGAATCAATATTTAAAATCCTTTGGATACTACCATGCGGGCATTATTTTTATTAATTCGTGAAATATAATAAACTTAAGAAGCATATCAAGTCATGTATATAAAAAACATATGTAAAGAAAAACACACACAAATAATGATAATAATATTCAATAAGAACATTAAAAAAACAGTGATTTTTCTTAAGCACCTATTTTAAATAAACAATTTTCACTTCTTTCAGCCTACCTCGCTTACTTTAATCTCATTATCCCTGGGTGTTTATTCCAAAAACGTGGCAAGCATTCCAAATGTACGTAAACGTCACCTAATTCCATTTTTAATACCCGTATTGAATTCTGAGCCTTATTTGTAGAAACGTAAATTCCAGAATCGAATCCTGTATACAGTTACCGTGCCTCAAGATAAATACATTACAATCGCAATTTACTTAGCACCTTTTAATGACGGCGCTTAAACCGTCGTTAGGAGTCTTTGCTACTCATTTGTTTTAGTACATTTTGTAATTATTTGAAGAGCTTTAGGCTGTGGGCATTTTTGTCAGTAACCTTGGTTGGTTTGAGATACGCTTCTGAAATCTCATGTTATATTTTACAATGTAAAATTTACATAATACGAAATTACTATGTACTTGTAAAACAACAGTATATGACACAACATGAATATATTTATATATAGGTATATTCTTTGTATGTTGTAAGAATATATAACAAAATCCTTTTTTATTTTGTTTTTTATTAGTAACATGCATTCCTCAACTGTATATACAATTTATTTCCTTTTACAGAAACTAATATTTCCTGACATATTAAAAACGCTATTTTATATGAATTTACAATAAAAGTATTATACAAACTGAAAAAGAGAAAGGAGAGAATTACCCTAATTTCTGTTACTGAAAAGTACATACTTTTCAGAAACAATTTGGTGTGATTCACGTATTAGATGATTGCTCTCTTGGGAGTCCTAGAGATGAAGGGCCAATTGCGGTAAAATCGATTTTCAATCCTGCGGCTAAAGATAGAACATTCTGTAAGGTACACAAGCTAATTTTATTACGCCTGATGAAATATCTGAGACAGGCCTTACGTAAAAGGTAGTTCGTGATTGATCTTTATATCCTTCTGAAGAGTTTTTTACTTGAATATTATTTTTAGAATTAGACATAATATATCTTATTTTATGATTTTATTATTTGTTACTACCATTAATATTGCTTTTTTATATATTAAAAAGAAAGCTGAGCTTTCATAAATCAAGATTAATAAATGGTTGTCTTTTGATTTATCCATTTCATATATCCACTACGTAAACCTTTAACTCGCGAGGGAATTACCATTTATATAAGTGATATCTTTGTTAGATTCGAGCAAACGTAGGGCAATGATAATACAAGTATAAAAGGTATCGACGTCCGTATTATATTACGCCCGTACGACGACGTACGACGTCCATATCACGTCGATAAATAAATAAGTAAGACTTCTTTTTTAAATAATCAGTCCGAAATCTTGATGTTTTCGAATGATGTGGAAGGTATTGCGCTGTTAGCAATTTTTTCTACATGTGCTGGTATCTCTAGGAACATAAAACTAATTCTCAAAACAAGTCAGCTACACTTACTCATCTTATTCACTGCGGCCCTGATATCTGCTTATATCTTATCTGATAGAATACTAGACATCTACTTTTTCAAGTACATGTACTCAGTTGGACATTGTAAAAAAAAGTTATGCTGAAATTAAACTGTTTTAATTTTTATTATTATAATTTTAAATTGAATACAATATTATTTGAGTTGAAAATAAATAATCAAAATTAAAAAAAAATGAAATGTACAATTTATATTGATACAATGATTTATTAAATTCAAATTATCTAAGCAAAGTGACTTTTCGCCTGAAAATACGAGTATAATCCAAAGCTACCATTTTGTAACCTATTAGCGTTAAAGTAAAAACAATAGTGCTACAATTACTGAATTATTGGTTAGTTCACCGGACAGCGGGTCAAATTACAGTTGACTATTGTTGGCAATTCTAGACGATTCTGTACTATATTCAGGTAACACCTTAGTTGGTGTTAAATCACAACTACTTTACAGTAAAACTTAGTTTTAAAGTTGTCTTGAAAAATGCTTAAGAAAAAAGTTGATGATTCCCATATTCATATTTATCGTCCTGCAAATTAATCAGTTATTTTCTAACTAATATATATGTTATAAATACTTTATCCAAGATGCTAATATGTGTTGATATATTATTTAACAAAATATCGAATATAAAACTTTCCTTCTTTCCTTTAAAACGTCTGAACTTCCATACAAATTCTGCCCTCTATTTAATCTCTTTAGGATATTGTTTTAACAGATTTTAGCAGGAATTTGCATCTTAGGTCAAATCCATGCAAAATAAAAGACTCGTAGCCTTTTAAAAGATATTGTAATGATCCAATCCATTTAAAATAAGTTAAAAAGATATATTCACATTAAATCAAGAAACATTATAATTAACACAACGCTATATCCAGATTGTTCCATTATTCTCAATTTACTTCACCTTTTATATAAATCCTTTGACTGTAAAAAACCTTATTAAATAAATGTTGATTTAAGGGTCAATAGCATTGTTTAAGATTTAAGCATTTTTGATAAACACAAATAATATTAAAATTTTAATTAAATAAACTTACTTATTAATTTATATTCATAAATAGTTATTGAACTATAGATATCTGAAAAAATACACGTAGACTTATGATGACTAATCAAATAACTTTGTTATAGTGAATATTGTATTGTGTTGATTCCAGTGTGTTTAATTGAATCCCAAAGCAATCTCTTTTACTATCGACTAAAAGTTGACTCGAGAATGTCTCAAATATTGAACAGTGACCAGCAGAGACTAGACCAGGTACATACACTTTCAATTCTCTTATGAATAAAAGAGAATTAAAAATGTCAACAAAAAGACAACAATAATAAGTAAGGTTATCTACGTGAGTAATTAGTAAATTTGGCCATCCTACAACATTATTTAAACAGCGTCAAAAATAATATAATAGAACTGTTAAAGTATAAGGACAAGAATGAAAATATTTAATAACAAAAGTATAAAAATTTATATCGGATACAGATTCCGATAATATTCAAAATATTCTATGGATACATATTTAATTAAGTTTTAAATAAATCATTTTATTGTAAAGTGTTAAAGCCTTTTCTAAAATGATGTTGGATTCCAAAACTCCGAAATAAAGCCAGATTCATAAACCGGAAATGAAAACAAAGACACACATGCAATACACTGTAATACACTCCGCATTGAAAGGTATGACGAATAAACCCTCTCAAGAAATAAATAAATTCTAAATCACGTGTCTGTTTAAATTATTAAGATAGTGATTTTATAACACATGTGTAAGCTCACATTAAACTGTTTATCTCGTGCAAATGGTGACAGTATTTATAGGTTAGTTGCAATATACATTTTTATGATTCCGCTCAATAATTTAAATAAAGCAATTGTCAAGTTCAGTAAGTTTATTAGCAGACTTCATTCGTATGCACTACAGAACGACATTCCGGACACGTTTGAAATTAAAACAATGATTGCTCGAATCCCAACAAAGCGTCTTGTCGCAAGTTTCATCATTTATCTTATAAATAATATTATATAGATGATGGCCTTCCTCCTTAAATAGGCTATAAATTATAAGATTTCTTACAATCCGACTGTCAGTTTTAGAAATCCAATAATCATTATAATATGAAGAAATATTCTACGCAATTATACTAAAGTAATACGGATAATATTATGTAAACATTCACATTATATATTACTAAATCAACAGAGCTAGGGGAAGAAAATTAAATTTCATTTTATAATTATCTAAACCACACCTTAATGAAATTTAGATTAGATTAAATAAATGTTATCTTGTAGGATTTTATTTACAGGAATTATTATCTGCTGAGATTTAAAAGAACGATTCAATTTTGATAAAAAATATTCTATTATTAACAATTATTTAACAATTTAGGAAATATTTTTTTTATATTGATTACAAAAAAAATCTTATATAAGTGTTACAGTATTTCCAAAGAAAAATTAAATACATGTTTTGCAAATATTATAACGTAGATATGTTTTTTAAACATATAATAGACAATAAGAAAGTTTAAAACTACGGAACTACAAGACAACTGTCTCAATTACTAGTACGCCTTTGTGAGACAGTTTTCTGATAAATTTTCTTTGAACAGCATAATATAACTTTATTATAAAATTAAAATCACTTTCTTTGTTAATTTTAATTTTATATTTACTATCTTCAAATTAGAGTTTTTCTATAAAACTAATTATAAATAAAATTCTGAACGCTGTCTTATTATAAAACATTATAATATTCGGCTAGGTTATGTTGTCGTTGCAGCTAAGCCAGCTAACCGAAACATGATGCCACAGGTATTTTCACCAAACAGTTACGTAAATTACTTTCTCCTTGCAATCTTCCTTAAATTAATATTATACATACAATATATATAATATCAATTATTTTATTTCAATTAACAGTCAAATATTATATTCTATATCACACTTAATTCATATACGCTATATTATAAACATATCTTTACTTATAATAAAATAACAACAATCGTACCACTTATTTTTATGCTGCTTTGTTAATTTTGTGTGCATTTTATAATGAGAATAATTAATGAGAAACTGTTATTATACTTCTTTATCCTTATTTGACGTCGCAAAAAAAATAAATACGAACAAAGACAGCAGAGATCAGATGCAACTTATTTCTAAAACTGAATAAAGCAAAGTGAAGGTGAAGACTTGACTTCTTTTTGACAAAAAAATATATCAATTTTAGCTAATAATAGAGAAAGTCAATGATGCTGTATTGTTACGATAATTATTTAAGTTATATTTTATATAACTTTTTAAAAAACATAATTATTTGCAGATGTATGTACTGCGATTATTTGGATTTCAAACTTAGCATATGCAAACACTGTGGTTTGGTGTAGTTAAGTTTTGGGTTTAAATACAAAGAATTTCCCAAATAGTTTGTAGTGTGTTCTACCATTCCACAAAAATTATCGATGTTCAAATGCATTTTAAGCTAAATATTTTTTTTTAGATTATGCAATATTTAACGAAAATCGTTAATTATATTACAGCAGTTTCGTTCCTTCTATATTAAGTGAAAATATAATAATACTTTATTAAAATAACAAAGCAGACACGGCATGGCTTAAATTAAAAGTTCGTGGTCTAGCACTTCTGAATACAATTTCAGAACTGTCATAATTGCCTTGAGATTTGCACTTTTGGCAAATTGTATAATTTTCAAGTTACCACTTGATTTTAGAAGTTAACAGTTGATTTTAGAAATATTAACAAAATATATTATTACTAACATTTCTTTAGTAATTTATATTGTAAAAATAATAAAACAAAGAAACCTCTACAATAACTTTGAAAACCAAATAAAAAACATAAAATGTAAAAAAAACCTTGGTACCAGGTACAAAACGATTTAGAAAAGTATAAAATAGGATTGAACTAGAAACTACGGACTAAAACAATGGCATTTTCTCATTAACGGTAAAATAATATTTTATTCAAACCAGCGGCGGCACCGGCGAAGCCGGCTAATGGAAATCAACGGTAACAGGCGGCCAAGGGATTTGACGGTAGTTGCGACCAGATATTAAATAAAGTCCCCAGCGAATAGACGATATTTTTGCTGAGGTATTTCAAGTTATCCGTATTATTTCACAATTGTTAGAGAATGATGGTCTACGTTTATAGAAAATTCATTTACTTGAGATTTGCAGTATTTTTTCTAACATATGGGATATAAATTTTAACTTAGGACTTAATATAAAAGAAAAATTTTAATTAATTTATTAAAGTTTTGCGAAGCCTTAAAATTTATGAATCACCTTTCACTTAGTATTAATAGCCTGGAATGTTCTAAATGGAGTTCTAACAACATTCCCTGCAAATAACCTGCAGTGCTTATTACACAGACATACCCGTCCATGTAATTACCTTGCTACCTGAACTTCTAAATGAGTTTTGAATGGAATTTTGTTGTATTATACATATACTATACATTTAAATTCAAATCTTTGGTCTAAGAAATACCGTCAATTTAATTAAATACAATTCCTCTATATTATATTCAATATCTGTATTGTATTGTTTTATTGGTTCCATACTATATAAATCTTGATATAAAGTATCTGTTTCTCTAATAAGATAGTATTTTAGTAAGTTCCCGTAGTGTTTTATTAGAAGTAACAAAACAAAATAACCAATTTAAGTCAAATAGTTTTAAAAGCTTTATTCAGCAAATTGCAAGTAATCTGCTTAATTAATTACTTAATCCAGTGCAATCCAATTTACCGTTTACTTTGACACAATAAACTCTTAAAAGCAGTTAATTAACCGATATTTACACTTAAATATATTGATTGATTAACAAAATTACTTAGATCGTAAAATAAAATACTTAGCCGTTAATAAAATTTCATATCAACATTGAAACACGTGCTATTTGAACCGTAATAAATTTAAAATAATTGTTAAGGAACGTTTGTGTGCTGAGATCCTACAGTACTTCCGAATATCTAGAACATGACACACTCTTGTTATAAAGCGCACCCTCTCAGAATAATTTAGGATTTATTACAAATATAATTTAAGTCTTAAGCATGGTTTTAAAAAAATGAACAAAACAAGCCTGCTGAGTTTTTATCGTCCTCTGTTTTCAGGTCTGTGGTAATTAATTTTTCAAGCTGGAGGTTTGAAAATAAAAAAAAAATGTTTTGTACAAAACTTACTTCCAATATAATTTTTGAGTCTACTTTGAATTACAGTAATTGAACAGTACTTAAATAAGTTGAAACCTGGAATTTTGATAAAACTAGATATATCTTCACACATACATTTTTGTGCTGAAAAGATCAACAGTTCAATGCTACTTAAAGAACGCCTCCGCTTGGATCGTGTCTAAGTATCTGATTCCGACAATTGACATGGGTTAGTGGAACAAAATTATTTAAATCACAATTTTTTTTATCCGGTGTATGCTATGCTGATTGCTGGTCAATTGAATCAATATTTGTTGTATCGTAAATTGGCTGCAAATATTTGCACATCTTGTATATACAATCTAACTAGTGTGTTTACATGTGTGTCACTAATACAATTAAATACAATTGAACAAAAGTAATACAATTTAACTAAACCCTAGATAAATTCAAACGTCTGTAACAGCTGTCGGAATGGATTAGATTGGATACGATCTAAGTGATATACCCTGTGATAAATTGTTTACAGTAATAGTTTATCCTGTTAATTGCTCTCTGGATAATAGAATTTTACTTCCGTCTATTATCCTGTTACAGATCTAATTAGAAACAGGAAGCAATATGATATTAAAAATTGAGGTGAAGATTATGGACGAATCCGAATAGGTTATAAATATTTGTTTGAGTATGAGTTTTTGGCGTATTTCGATTTCCTGAGTCTATTGTTATCCCCTCCCCCTCCGATATTCAAGAATCAAAATCTTAAAATCGATTTTAGCACCAAAAACACTAGGAATGTCTTAAAACATAGAAAAATTACGTGAAAACCATGGAAAAACAAGCTTGAGAAATCTTCTAGTGATAAAATTTCGGTGAGTCATTTTAGGAGAGATAACGTTTCCCTGTCTAACAACTCTCTGCAACTGTATTGATTTGCAGCTCTGGCCCTGTAGCCGGACTGACATGGTGGCAGTTTCAAACAAACACTTCAACACTGTAATGTAACGATAGTTGACCTGACACCTTTGGAGGGACTGCATTACAACCCAGGTCTCAAGTAAATCAAAGGCTTTCTCATAATCTACAAATGCCAAGCATAGGAACTAATTATACTCTTCAGTCTTCTCTATAATCTCCTGCAGCATATGTATGTGGTATATGGTGCTAAGTCTGACTTGTTCGAGAGGCTGGAAATCATAAACCTACGTGCGTGACAATTCGTAATGGCCCTCGAAAACAATTTGTAGACATAGCTCAGAAGTAGTATGTAAATCTACAAAAAGTTATTATTACCGTTTTTGAAGAACAGCACTACCACACTCCTGTTCCCTGCTTGTGTCGGCCAACATTCGTGAAGCACGGTATTAAATAGCTTCTGAAGGTTTTTCAAGACTGGTCCTCAACCTGCCTCCGGTAATGCTCACCGGTCATGCCATCTTCACCCGGCAACTTGTTGTTTCCGATCTGTTTGAGAAACTAACTAATCTCGAACCGGCTGATGTCCAGATCTTCGGTATGGATTGCGTCAATCTTGCTCGTGGATTTTTAGCTAGATTGGTAAAGGGTTCGCGTATTGAAGATTATAAAAATTCTCGCTCACTCTCATCTCCTTGGGTATGGAGGATGCAATCCTGCGCTCATTGGTCTTCAGTTTCGTGAGCTGGCTCTGCACAATGGACAGTTTTTTTGCGAATACCTTAGAGCCTTTAGTCCGCTCTATTGACCCTTTTAGATAATTTGATTATAGAAACGTATTACATACTGAATAATCATGGTGATACTATACATTTTATTAGATAACCTAGAAACATCCTCAAATACATTAATCAGAAAATAACTGATGACAGAGGTTGCAATACCAATGTGCAACACTCACAGTACAGTTTCTTACTTGAAGACAATCTCATATACTAGTATATGTCCTTACTGTTACATTATACTTTCGGTTATTTCTTCTAAATCCCGAACAATAAACTTAGATACAGAATGAGCTAGCTTAATTGTCCTAAACCCATTTACCTAAACTTCACCATTTACTAACTTTCACACTAAGCGTACAAACTTTCGAATCCGGGGTAATATTCCATAGACTTCACATCCTATCGTATTTTATACTCGCCCCGATTTGTAATGAAACTTGTAGTTTACATAAATGACCATTAAGAATAACCATTTGTTTTCTAAATTCTTCAATAGATGACTAACTCCTAAGGATAAATATAAATTAACATTTAAAGTTAATAAAACATATTACACTTTAGTTCTTTTTTATCTTAATTTTATTACAAATCTAAATAATAAACATTAGATTTGAAAAGCTGTAACAAGCTGCATGTAATGTATGAAAAACTGAATGAATATTTAAATTTATATCTATTTAGTATAAATAAAAAAAATATATCAAAACTTGACAATAAATTCTATAAAATCTAATATTGTGAAAGGAAGTTTATTGCTCCGACCCGATTGAGGTCTTGTGAGTTCTAAAATTCTTAGACAAGATTATTAGACCAATATGTAACATTATAGATAACTTATTTTATTCAATTTATTTTACTGCTTATATCCAAGTAAACTATGTTAACTTCCCAGTATTTTAATTATATATAACAAATGATAAATTGGAATTACATTAATAGTATATTCTTCTTTAGTATATTTATTAGTAAAACGTATGTAAATATTAACCCAACAAAGTTTGAAAATAAATAAAAAATATTTACTTTACGAGTCGCAGTTATGAGAACAAATGCGCAGTCGGCAGTATGGCGGTTATCTCCGTACCTTAATCCAACTTAAGCCATAACAATGTGATGCCACCGCCAGTAATCCGGGTAATTGTTACGCCTTTTCATCTTTACCATGAATCGTAACTATATTGTCAGCTTCATTAAAATGTCAGGGATATTAAATTAAATGCAATGTTTCAATTTATTTATTGTGCAATTATTTATTTTAATACGACTTTTAATATATTGATACAAAATATTAATATAATATAATTAACTAACAGAGATAAATCACAATACAAATTGTTATAAAAAATATATTTGCCGGACATTTATTTAACATGGTTAATAAATAAACTCAAAAACTTTGTGTCCAAGTAAATATTTCTCTAATACCAATTGTGTTCCCACTAAGTTATTTTCATAGATATAAAACCAAGCCCAGGGTCTGTATTTCCAGCGTTAACGTAATATTTTTCTTGTGCTGTCAAGTGTATCGCATCTGGCGAATATAAGGAATTGAAGAAAACCCTTATTAAATGGGTAAACACAAGAAGTCAATAGAAAGGTGAATTCGGTAATGAGAAAAATATTTTCTTTGTACAAGTTGTTTATATTTATATTAGTATTATTTATTTAGTACTAATGTTATGAAAATAGAAGTATCTGCTAGTATTATGTTCTTGTGATAAGTTAAAAAAAATATTTCTTTATATTCAATCCCAATGTAACATATCATAGTTTTAACAAATCAGGAATTTTGTCAGCCGCAGATGCTTGAGGATAAGATAGTTGATTGATGAGATAGTTGAGAACAATTAATAAAACGCAATTCACGTGAATATTTTTTTAAATCATAATTAATATAAATAATATTGTTTTTTAATACAATGTAAAAATTAAATAAAATATCTCAAAAGTTTTTCTTAATTTATATTTTAAAGCAATTTGAAGCACGTCTCAATATTTAAATCGTATAATAGAGATAGAGACTTAATTTAATAATTAGTAAAGCCTCTTTTTCCCGCTTTTGAGTTTGGTCTACAAATGTTGGGTATTGCAATAAGCAAAGTCGTTTCGAGTGAAGTTCTAGTTAATTAATATTTAAATTAATACCACTTTATTATTTTAAAGTACAGCTTTGTAATAAGTTTAATAAAAATTGATTTCTTTTTGTGTATCAAAATGAAATACTTCCTTTATAAATTGTGTCAACATCGTATTCCACTAAGAAATGTGTATTGTAAATTGATATACGTATTCAAAAACATATTTTTATTTATATGCTATTATTAGGATTAAAAGTTCAGAAACCGTCATAACACTAATCTCGAGTCATAAAACGTATCCAAACTGTTACATACTTCTATGAAAGCTGAGTGCTTTTTTGCTGAAATGCGAAAGTTAATATGACTGTGGAAATTAAAGGAAATGTAAAAATTTAACAACAATAATTAAATTATTATATTGTTATGGACGAGAGAGGCGTATAATTATTAAAACACCTTAATAACCAAAACAGTTGATGCAATAAAGGTATTTTGAGAGTGTCAAGGATTATCATTTAACATAGTATGATGAGACAATATACATAGAAGTATAAAAGACATTCACGTTAAGCAATTTAAGTATCTATGTATAAGAGAAAAGGGAGTTTAAGAAAAACATGGATGGAGTGCGTGAACAAATAAGATGACCAAGAAGCATGTCTCAATCTAAGTAGTAGTAAGATCGTAGCAAATTTTGACATATTCTACGAACAAAATATTATATGTAATAAGAGCAGATGGACGACGATGCACTTTAAAAAAACAGGCTCTTAATGATTTGGACTATCCTTAGTAATATTTTTTATCAACAACAATAAAAGAATAAGAACAACTAAGCAATTCAATAAAAAACAAATGATCCATGTCATTTAATATGAGCGGAGTAATGATCCAACACATTTCCAGGACAAAGAGAGGAAATAATAAATACTTCATAACTGAAACAAAATACGTGTTATTTTGGTACAAGAATTATTAGATAAGCAGCTAGCTGAGGCAATAAATTTCGACCGTTAATATAAGACTTAGAGAGAGAGTAATTGAAAGTGAAAGTGATGGATAGAATATCCCCTTGTCACGTTATCCTTACGTCAGTGCATCGTGAGCCCTGTATGACCTAGTTTTTAGCAGCTTTTAACGAATCATATTGATTAAAACTTTTAGATATTAAACTTCTAGAATCAGTATTTAAAATCCTTTGAATAATTTCATGCGGGCATTTTTTTATTAATTTGTATATAATTAAGAAGAATTTCAAGTCATGTATATAAGAAATATGTAAAGAAAGACACATAAAAATTATGATAATAATATTCAATAAGAACGTTAAAAAAAACAGTGATTTTTCTTAAGCACCTATTTCAAATAAACAATTTTCACTTCTTTCAGCCTACCTCGCTTACCTTAATCTCATTACCCCTGCGTGTTTATTCCGAAAACGTGGCAAACATTCTAAATATACGTAAACGTCACCTAATACCATTTTTAATACGCGTATTGAATTCTGATCCTTATTAGTGGAGTTGTAAGTTCCGGAATCGAATCCTGTATAAAGCTACCGTGCCTCAAAATAAATACATTTCAATCGCAATTTACTTAGCACCTTTTAATGACAGCTCTTAAATCGTCGTTAGGAGCCTTTGCTACTCATTTGTTTCAGTATATTTTGTAATTATCTGAAGAGTTTAATGTTTGGGGGGTTTTTGTCTGTAACCTTGATTGGTTTGAGATACGCTTCTGAAATCTCATGTTATATTTTACAATGTCAAATTTACATTATACGAAATTACTTGTAAAATAATTATTGAAAATTAAAACTTAATTTTAGATCCAATATATGTCACAACATTGATATATTCATATATATATTCTTTGTATGTTGTAAGAATATAAAAACAAATTTTTGTGTTATCAGTATAAAACGATTGTTAACATGCAATCCTCGACTGTATATACAATTTATTTCCTATTATAAAAACAAATATTTCCTTACATATTAAAAATGCTCTGTTTTACAATACAATAAAAATATTATACAAACTGTTATTACACTAAAGAGACAACAAGAAAGGAGAGAAATAACATGCACTTCTGTTACTGAAACGTACATACTTTTCAGAAACAATTCGGTGTGATTCATGTATTAGACGATTGCTCTCTTGGGAGTCTGAGAGATAAAGGACCAATTGCGGTTATATCGATTTTCAATCCTACGGCTAAAGATAGAACATTCTGTAAGGTACACAAGCTCATTATATTACGCCTGATGAAATATCCATGACAGGCCTTATGTAAAATGTAGTGCGTGATTGATCTTTATATCCTTAAATGTTATTTACTTAGATATTATTTTGAAAATTAGACATAACATATTTTATTTTATGATTTTATTATTTGTTACTGCCATTAATATTGCTTTATATATATTAAAAAGCAAGCTAAGCCTTCATATATAAAGATTAATAAATGGTTGTCTATTGATTTATCCATTTCATATATCCGCTACGCAAACCTTTCACTCGCGAGGGAATTATTATTTAGACAAATGGATATCTTTGTTAGATTCGAGCAAACTTAGGGCAATGATAATACAAGTATAAATGATATCGACGTCCGTATATCTATATTAAGAGTATGAGAAAAGATTTGATTTATATTTAATAAAATTTGCACAATTCGTTTTTTTTAATAATCCTGTCCGAAATTATGATGTTTTCGAACGATATGAAAGGTAATGCGCTGTTTAGTTATTTATCTGCATGTGCTGGCATCTCTAGGTACATAAAACTAATTCTTAAAACTGTCAGCTGTAGTTACTCATCTAATTCACTGAAATCTCTGAAATCTCTGAAATCTGCTCATACCTTAGCTAACAGGACACTAGAAATCTACTTTTTCAAGAATATGTACGGAGTTGGATATTATATAATAAGGTTTGGCTGAAATTATATTATTTATATTCTATATTTTTATTTATTATATAATTATAATTTAAGATTGATACTATATTATTTGAATTAAAAATAAATAACCAAAATTTATAAAAATTAAAATGTATAATTTGTATTAAGTAACAATGATTTATCAAATTGAAAATCACATTACCTAAGCTAAGTAACTTTTCGCTTGAAAATATAATCTGAACCTTCCATTTTGTAACCCATTTTGTAATCCATTGGCGTTAAACTAAATACAATAGCACTACAATTACTAAACTATTAGTAAGTTCACTGGACAGCGGGAACAAATTACAGTTGACCATTGTTGGCGAGTTGTAGGCGATTGTGTTCTTTATTCAGGTAACATATTAGTAGGTGTTAAATTACAACTATTTTACAGTGAAACTTAGCTTTAAAAATGTCCTAAAACATGTTTAAAAAAAAAGTTGATTGCCACATTCATATTTATCGTCCTACAGATCAGTTATTTTCTAACTAGTTTTCATCTTTGATTAAGTATTTATAACATATATATAAATACTTAATCCAAGATGATATTTCTTTTAGATGTATTATTAACAAAATAAATAATATTATAATATTAAAACGACTAAACTTCCATACAAATTCAACTCTCTATTTAATATCTTGTTTTAAAAGATTTTAGCAGGAATTTGCATCTTTAATGAATAATCTATGCAAAATAACTAACTCGTAGCCATTTTTAAGATATCGCGATGATCCAATCCTTTTCTCGTTTATATATTATATATATTAAGATAAGTTAAAAATATTTTTTTTACATTAAACCAAGAAACATTATAATTAACACAACGCTATATCCAGATTGTTCCATTATTCTCTATTCTATCGAAATTCAGAACTTCATTCATTCGTGAGTCTATTGAGGACTGAATGAGGTACGACGTATTGTACCGTATAAATTGTTTTCCGGTGCAGTTTGTTACAACAATGTCTTTTGAACATTCAAAGAGGAAAAGTTTATCATTTCCCTCAATTATCAAGGTAAGCTAAAAGCATTTATTTGATAGCAAAATATCAGAATTTGTGTAAGAATTATTATGAAATATTTTATTGCAATGTTTTGTTAAAATTTATATAGTACGAGCCTTTGTGGTAATTTTAGAATGCAGTAAATATTATTGAATTTATTTCGCTTACATATTCATGCGTTATTTCCAAAAAAGAATCGTAAAAATAAATTAACTTGCCCTACGAAACCAATAATGGTCTGTACGTAAAAAGTGAAACCGAGTCTTTTGTTGCAAAAGAATCGAAAGGTTCTAAAGTAATTGACAACCCTACATATGTATACCAACATGTATCTCGTGTATGTACTCGTACATTGCAGTGGAATAAATGTTTATCAAAATGGATTTCTCTAACTTATCTGAGATTTTTAGTTTCATGGTCGACTAGAAATCCTTATAGTTTCGTCATGTCTGTTTATCCGTCTTTTCGCAGTCTGGCTAAGAGACTCTTAGAAGTAAAAAGCAGTAGAAAGCATCACGAATATACGTATTAGCCATGCCGACAAAGCTGTAAAATATATTTTTTTAATAAATATATAGCTTAGGGTATCTCATCTACACATAATGTGAAATTGAATATTTATTCCTGGAATACCCTATAATGTGGGGTATCGTTAGATAGGTCTTTAAAAAATATGGTAGGTTGTCAAAAAATATTCTTCGAATCTAAATCTTAGAAGAGATATCAAAATAATGTACTATAGATTGTATTTCTTAAAAAGATATACAAAAGTTCCACGAGTATATGTCTGCCTTCCTATCTATCCGTGATGGACAACTACTGAACCCTACATTCCCGTGGTTAAATACGCGCTTTTATTGGCGTGTTTAATATTAGACAAATTATTACACGTTACTTTTCATGGTACATAACAGATACTAAAAGCCTGTGAAAACCTTCTTAAGACATCTTCCAGGGTGTTTATGAAGAATAAGAGTATTATGACCTGCTTAATCAAAATATTCACTATCATATTACCCTTAATCAACATAAATAATTGAATAATGACATTCTTGTCGCTGTATCGTACAATATAAAGGCTCATTTACATTTAACAAGCATCAAGGATTTGCATAATATCCCTAACGTAGATTGGGGATTGTTTATTGGGTTTTAAACGTTTGATAATTAAGATATCTTCATAAAAATAATAACACTGAGCTTGTTTGATTAAAAAAAACATTGCCTCGGTACAGCACATGCTTACAAGAATTATCTATTAAAATTCTATATCTTATCTACATTTGGCATTTCATATTTGTCATTTCATAGAAAATAGAAAAAAAAATATATAGAAAATATTTGACAAGGGTTTATATCCTTTATATCATTTTAATTTTAATCTTTAAAAAGTAAATAAATAAAATAGAATGCGTTAATCATTAGGGATTACTACCTCTAGATTTCTGAAGACGAAATATAACCGTGCCTCCTGATCCTTCAAACGGCAAATCGTTAGAGCAAAGTTCAAGCATGTCGTCAAAATTCGGGATTAGCTGGCAAAGTACCCACCTGACATGCGCAAATTCTGGGCGCTTTCTAAGGCCACTCTGAGCAACTTTTGCCAGCGGTGTCAGATCTCAAGGCCAGAAAAAAAAATTCGGCAAAAAACTATTCGGACGTTCATAAGTCAAGTGGGGCGAATGGCATTTCTCCATTGGTGCTACGAACATGTGCTCCTGAATTGACTCCATTGCTAACGAGACTATTTTTGCACTCCTACCTTAAAGGTCCTGGTCTCATGAAAGTGCGTCTTTGTCCATCCGATCCCTATAAAAGGTGATAACTCAGACCCAACTAACTACAGGCCTACCGCCATTAACCGACAATATAACAACAAACAAACAAACAAACACACCAACAATATTTACAGACTGCTCCTCACATAATTTGAAGTTTAACAGTTGATCAATGACCGGCAATATGGCTTTCACCATGGTCGATCAGCTGGTGACCTTCTTTTGTAGCTTACGCACCGATGGACAGCGGTTATTTAAAGCAAGGGAGAGGGTGTGGCAGTTAGTCTGGATATGGCGAAAGCCTACGATTATGTATGGCACAGGAGGCTTCTTTCGCAGCTTCCTTTTTATAGGCTTCCAGAGAGTTTATGCAAGTGGATCACCAGCTTTCTCACTGGACGGAGCATACAGGGCGTTCTCGACGGCTTTTGGTCGGACCCCAAGCCCGTAAAAGCTGGTGTACCCCAAGGCTGCTATCCAAGGCATGCTATCCCCAATTCTATTTATCTAGCACATCAATGATATGTTGAATATTTCCAACACACATTGTTATACGGATGACAGCACTGGGGATGCGGTATATTCCGACCTTTGCAAGTCTCTCTCAGGATAACGTCGACGAGTGCCGAAAGAAACTTGTGTTTTCTATATAGACTTCCCTGGGGATGATATCTGAGTGGGATGAACTGAACCACGTTCAGTTCAATCCCGAGAACACACAAGTTTGCGCATTTACTACTAAGAAAACCCTATTTGTCGTATCTCCGCTCTTCGGGAGCACTTCTCTAAATGCCTCGCCAAATATCAGAATACTGGATCTCGCGATTGTCAGTTTCGTGGTCATCTGGAAATCAAGGCCAAGTTGGCCTCGATAAAATTACGAATGATCATTAGAGCAAGGCAGAATTTCAAGCATGGCCAAAGACTGATGCTCTATAAGGCGCAGGTCCGGCCACACGTGGAGTACTGTTCTCATCTCTGGTCCGGATCACGCCAATATCAGCTTCTACCGTATGACCGCGTACAACAGAGAACTATTCGGACAGTCGGGGACCAGATACTCTGCGAATGGCTGGACTCTTTGGCTTTGCGTAAAGACATGGCTTCTCTGTGCGTTTTCTATCTTATTTACAATGGGAAGAGCTCCGAAGAGTTATGCTATCTGATGCCTGACGCCATTTCATTTCATCATCGCACACCACGTCATCACCTCCTTTACCATCCATAACACCTGGATGCGGGGCGAACTTCCGCTACGCGGTTTTCAATGGCCTTTTTATCCACGTACCACTCGAACGTGGAACGAACTTCCTTGGGTGGTATTTCCAGATCGATACGACATGGGTACCTTCAAAAATGGCATATAGCTACCTCCAAGGCCCGCAACGCTCTTGTGAATCCTCGGATGTTGCAAGAGTCCTTGGGTGGCGGTGATCATATCTTAACGGTAACCCGCAAGCTCATTTGCCCACCTCTAACATAAAGAAGTAAAAAAAAGTTTATGAAAGAGTTTTTTATAAGAAATCATGAATCCATTTATATATGTCTGCAATTCTATGATGGAAACATAAAAGCCTAATAAAGAGGTATTAAAATAAAATATATGCCTAGGGTATTATATTTTTATATTCCCTATATAGGCGAATAATATCTTCAATACAATAAATATTCAGACAATTCTATCACTAATATATACTAATATATTTTGCTAAGTATACCAACTACTAAAGTAAAATAGTTTATGTGGTTAAAATAAACTCGTGTGGTCGGATGTGCATATATATATATATATATATATATATATATATATATATATATATATATACTCGTATATTTCCGACAACGTACAACAATAATCGCACAGGAATCTCATTCCACTTGCTCACGTCAACTCCGTCCTCTGTTTGCGCGAGGCTACGGGAAATTAAAAGCCTTTATTAATAAACCCATCGTAACACAACAGATTTAGTAGTATATTATAAAAAAAATAATGTCAGTTGAAAATTAACTTTTATTCATGAAAATATATAAATAATAAAATAGTAATGTATTTATCAATACATTACTATTAAGGCAACTAGTCAAATGAGCTTACGCCAAGTTAAAACTTTCTATTTACACACTCACTATATATATATATATATATGTACTACGTATACTACGTACACTATTTATAAAAAGGTACCTAAAAATGAACACTCTATATACACAGCTACTCCAGTTAACAGCAACCAGCTGGAAAAAAACATTTTTTTTTCCAATTTCAAATTTGCAAATAACTCATTATCATCACCACCTGTCCTTATCACAATTATTTAGGTTCAGTGTAATATGTTATTCCTTCCACACTCTTCTTTCATATATCTCACTGTCACCTCCACTTAACTTATCTCGCACCAAAAGCATTTCAAATAATAAATGTGACTCTAAGGGTTCTGGTAAAATTTTATTACTGTATTTTATTTACATTTTTTTTTTGCGAAAATGTTTAAACAAAGAACAGACAAAATTATGTAAGAAAAATACATACATACTTTTGTACGTATAAAAAGAAACTATAGGTTACTCACTATTCTAATAAGAACTGATTTTTAGAAGGTATCCAAGAATCAAAATCACCATGCACGACTTGGTACTAAGGTTATTGTAAAGTTTACTTATTCTAGGTATTGCACAAATACCGTACATTTAACGTTTTATCTCACTTTAGCATTTTTAATTCAATGCTACTTGAAAAAAAAGGGAAACTTATAAAATAGAAATATTTAATAAAGTTTTTTTAATAAGTTTATCTATTATTACTTCGTATACTATTTTCTGACTCCTTCAGCTAGACGTTAAGTGCCAAAGAAAGTGCTTTGGAACTAATTTAATTCGCATAATGTGTTGAAGCGATCGCCAAGCACTGCAGTAGAATACTACAATTCTAGGCTATTTCGATTTTTTGTGTAAAAAAAAAGGAAGCACGAATATGAAAAATCCTTATTTATATATTTTCAAACTATTCCCTACCAATCTCTATTCAATCTTTAGTTCAGCCTGAATCTCCCGATGATTGATATTTATATTTTCTCATAATAACCGCCCGACCCTGATGATGTTTGCGTGGCTTACTGGAGCTGTCGATGAGGTGGGTCTGGGGTCATCGTTTAGGTTCTCTTGACTACACTTTTTCCAATTCACTGATCTTATAATTGCTAACGCAGAAACTTGTAAATCTTCATATGATTCTTTAAAGGTTAACCCTCGTTTATAATCATACAAAATCATGATTTGAAAAGACACTCGTGAGACATTTATCGTTGCTAACAAAAAAATAATTACTTTATGATGATAATATTTAAAAATATTTAAAAACATAATTATGCATAAGTGACCAATAATTTCAGCAGGCAGTTTTTTAATGAATCTAACTATCATTTGAGAATAATTTCGTGAAAACAGGCATGACATTTACTTCATGACTAACAATTGTTAGCAGACCTGCTCCCGTATAACTTCTTAAATATCCAGGATTCCAGCTATTATATAAAATAATCTTTATTAAAGCTCATTGTTTATCAATAAGGTCAAAATGAGAAAAAAAAAAGAAAAATATCTATCGCATGAAATTGCTTGATAATCTGGAGTCTTTATTGCAACTCGCAGATCTTTAACCCAATTCAATACTGTATGAAAATAGTTGTCAATAGAGAAAGTCTAAGAAATAATAGATTTTAAATTTTGGTGACACTGGTGTATAGGAATTTATACTTGTACTTGCATAATATAGATTTTTTAGACTAACTTGTAACAAAAAACATCTGTGATACAAATAAAACATTTTCTTACAACTTCTGATTTCTCATATAATCTCGAAAACTTAACACATCAGATTACAATCTTTGTGAGTTGGCCAAGTTTCGAACAAATATTTATCTGTTACGATACAACCGAAACGTTGGTATCATATACACCAACGTTTAATAACAAGTTCTAATGTGGAAACACCTTATCATTTTATTTAGTCCTTAAAGTTTAAAACAGAAAAACATCTTAGAATATACAATTAATATAAATATTAATACCCATTTTATATACGTCCCAAAGAAACATAAATAGAAATATTCACATTATAATCAAAATAATTAACCCTTCAAATCAAATCTTCCACCCTTACAAATAAACCCTTTTTATAGAAACTCATTCTTTGTGAGCTAATCTTCACAAGCCACCAAAAATAGATATATTTGTATGAGAACATCTGCAAATTATTTAAATATATTATTTATTTTACTTTTAATAAAAATACAATTTATTTACATATTGCTGATATATAATAATTTCCTTACAAAGTATTTTATTTCGCCTGGATCGAGAGTAAGATTTCTTATTTGCGTTCAATCCTTTTCATAAAAGTAATAACAAGTTCCAAACTCCTTAAGTCATATCAATACAAGACTGTTACACAAAATGATCACTTTTGTACTAAAGTTCTCATAACATTCGTATATTTATGGGGTCATAACCCTTAGGCAGTCGAGAACTGACATGAAAAGCACGCGATTGCGTCAACTGCAAGTGTTATTGTGGTGACTTTAAGTCACTTATCGCCAAACCTGGTGGTAGGGTTATTATTATCTAATAATATGTATATAAGTAGTCTTCTTTAGTTAATTTATATCTGACATAATCCATCCCCTACTTGAGTATAATTATAACTCAATATTGTACCAAAATATATTATACTCGATGCCAAACTAATGATAACCTTCTGTAAGTAGGTCACCTGAAAAGTTATAACCAACAAACTAATTTAAGATCGATATCCTGATACAAACATAGTAAAAACAACTTATATGCAACTTGGTATCTGAGATTCAGTTACTTATCGTCATCAAGATGGAATAATTCCCTTTACGTGTAGTGTAAAGATTCAATTACGACATAGCTCATCGCGGTATTTGCAAAACGATGAAAATAGTTCGGGAATAACTCGGTTACCTATTCGCCCCTGTTCTCCAAACAAATCAATACAGCCCCACATGATATATGTCACAGGATTGTTATATAATTTATTCATCCCAAATGATTACGCACCGTTCGTGTTTAGAGAATATTGTCATTGTTGTCATAGAGAATGAATGTCTAGAATCGTATAGACATAAACGAATCAGTATTTTAAGCAATATACATAATAACATCTCATCAACTATAATAAAATAATAAAATATACAATTTCTTATTCTTATAATTTAGTAAGTCGTATTCTGCATTTTATTTTCAAACAATTTTGCTGAGAGCAGCGGCTGAAGGTCGGCTTCCTTTGCAGCCACATAAAACTCCTTTATGTTAAAAGACATTTTATTATGAAATCTTTTCTATAAGACTTATTTCTGTAATGTTATAATAGAACGGATGGATGTTATTATATCAATACAGGTTAATTTATTTTTATTTATAAAAATTTTTAATTGCTCAATTTCAACTCGTAACATTTTATTAACATTTTTATTTTTAAAGACAATCATATGTTTTAAACAAGAAGGGTACATAATATATTCAATCGGAATACGGAAATAATATAATTTACAAATTGTTTGTTTTAAATAAATTGGTTTATTTAATATTTTGTACATTTTTGTGAACATTACTAACTTATTAGTTTAATAATAATTTTCGAGTCACAATAAAACAATAACTCCATTATGAAACCCCCGAATGCCTCTCAAAGTCAAACTGTTACAGAGAAACGAAATGATTTAGTTCCTAAAACATTTTCCCGATGTAAAACAAAATTGCTTTACTCACGTAATTGATAGATTGCTTGTTTCTTTTCTAAATTATTTGTCGTCCAACCTTCATATAACATATTGAAGAAAACCGATAAAACTTCCAAGAAGTATACGAAATTTATGTTACAAATAAAATGTCAATTTTCTTTCCCAAATTTGTTATAAAATATTGTGCCCAAATGTCATGTAATTTATAAAATTATCTGTCACAGAAATGAAACAAATTTACAACACTTGCTTTTACCATCTCATAGTCTTGATAAACCACGCTTAAGACTGCGGATTAAGATTATTATGAATAACATTTTATTTAGAGAAAATGGTTACTTTGCATTGTATAATATTTAAAAAAGAGATATTTTACGTCATTAATATTTATTATAACAATATAATAACTTAGTGAACGAAAATAAGGGCAAACATATTTTATGTAAATTATCGTGTTGCTCTACACTCTCACGGTTAACAGTGACACCGTCTGGTTGTATGCGTGAAGAATAGTGGTCGTTACCTAGTATGGCGTCTGTTTAAAAATACCAAAACAAAACAAAATCGATACAAGTGTTTAAAGCCATCGAATTTCAAAATTGGTGTCCCTATTAAAACTCATCGTCTGAACTACTGGTTTAAAAGGTAAATGGTTATTGAATTGGTACAATTATAAAAAAAATATATGGATAAAATAAGACAATGTGTCAAAATTTAAACTAAATCGGTGCTGTTTCTTTTAAGTTTTTCAGACGTACACAAATATACTGATCATTCAAATATATATAGATAATAAAATTCCGATTATAATGCACAACCATATTTATCTGATAGCGAGTTTACTTAGTTAGCTTATTTGTAGACTCTAATAAGAAATTAAATACATGAACAAAGAAATAAATCATATATATTAATCATTAAGTACCAAGAAAGATGTTTGAACCATATTCTTTTCATTGATATTTACGAGTATTAAACTACCTTGCTTACAAAACTTTGAATACTAAATCATTCACCAAAACTAACTAAGACAACACTAACAATCTTTGGTAGACAAACGATTTTTTTGTCATACATTTTTTTGTCTTACATTTATAAAACTTGATTACATTATAAGATACTACAACGATAATAATGGTTTTATGCATATAATTCCTACAATTTATTTAATTAGATTTTTTTATTACTAGTACGTTTTAAAAATACAAAAAGAAGCTCTGAACTAATTCAGATGGAGTCGCTGAAAACAACTAGTTTTCCTTGTAGCTACACTTGAAGTCATCTGTCAAAGGCTACAGGAAATTAAAGCATCTATTGAAAATTATTGTTTTCGTTTTGATAAAATCGCGGGTATCATAATTATTTAGTTTATTTTATCTCGTGACTTGTTAATAAATTTACTAGATTAAAATATTTAATTTTCGCTAAACAATGTACTCGGTAAATTATTAAAAACTAATAAATTGGCGTTCAATAAGACGAATGAAACCGGCAACCAGCCAAATATGTAGAGTGCTATTGAGAATTATACGGAATAAGTACTTGTTTATAAGCTAAAAATAAAATCAGATATAATTTTATACATGGGTATTTGATATCACTACAATCACCAAAATATCCCGAGTTTAATTACCTGGATTTCTTCCACGTTTGTATGATTTTCCAGCTGTGCCCGAGTTGATGCATTAAAACCTATTTTATATTGAAGTCAATACAATATTCTATTGAATATTTCAATCAGTATTGAATGAATGTAGGTGTTACCACCAAACTCTCAGTAACACCCAACTCTCAATTAGACTTAACTACTTGATGCAAGAGTCTTGAAAACTCAGTATTATTCCAGCTCAAGTCAGTCTTGGTCTTGCTAAAATTAGATCGTAGTTTTTAATGTATAGACCATTGTTGCCAAAAATGAATCTTACCATTTTGCAAGACCAAGTGCCTCTTTTGGCAACACTAGTGCTTAGTGTTCTTCTGCCTTATTATATGGCGATATGATGTTGGTATTTATAAAATTAGTTATACTTTATAATATTGGACAAAATTTTTATATTAGATAATTATTTATTACCCGCAGATTTACATAGAACTATATCCTTTTTAAATGTTAATAATATCTCTCTAGCTTCAAACCGTTTTATGAAATATTACGCCAATGTTAAGGCAATGTTATTTTAAAAACTAAAAAGTTAGTATCAAACTTCCAGGTTATCCCGAAACAAAACCGTCATTCATAATGTGTATAAGTGCAATAAAGCTCTCATAACATTCATATATTCAGTGGTTCATATCCCTTATTATGCCGAACGTCGACACGGAGAGCTCGCGATTGCGTGAAACGGGAACAGTTTAATATGACAACTGCTACGAACCATTGCCTGTCACTTTTTACCACAGATATGAATATGTGAAGTTATTTCATTTACTTGTATGTAATATAAAATAAATAAATCTTGATATAAATAATATACATACATATATAATATTTCATGGTATGCTTGTTAATGGATATAATAATTCACTAAAGAAAATATTTAGGATATAATTCGTTTTGTTACATATAAAAGACACGGTAGATAAGTAGACTGTGCATCTAGGGAAGATTGAACGCTTAATCAATCATCTCTATAGATGTCCTTACACCATCTCGGAAGCTGAACAGGAACAAAAATAATTCAAGAATATATATATTTTATTCTTCGTACCTAATTTATATTCCATACACAGTTATTTAGTTATTAAAGTGTATTTACAAGTTGTAGCTTTATTAGTAACAATTTATATGTTTTAATATTATTAATCAGCTATGGCTTATTGGTTATAGTTAATGAGAATAACCATTATGAGCTGACCTTAATAATAATATACATTATTCAGACCACACGATTTGTTTACATTTCAAAAACCACTAGTAGTATAAATATGATTTATGGTATAAAGTAGTGCGGAAGTTGTGTAACCGTATGTCAGTCAAATGTCAATGTAGTTTTTATAGGACCTCAATAGTACCATTCTGTCAGAGAAGACATGAAGTAAGCATAGCACTACGTACTACTATATTTTATATGGACCATAGGTATGAGTAGTACCATTCTCTCATGCAATATACTACAAACAACTCCATTGAACTCTCTAGTGAAATAGAAAAATACGCCTTCTTTTATTTAATAAAAATAACATATTTTGCAAATGGAATAAAATAAAAATTAATAAGGCTTAACAGAAATGCTATCAACAATGCGCTGTGTCAGCAATGTATTCACCCCCGACCTACTAACATAATATATTTATTGTATACTTCGGTAACAATATTGAGATAAAAGTGGTATTATCCAAATATTCTATTCAGAAATTTTATCTTACACAAATAATAAATACATTACTGGTGAAAAGAATAAGAATTTAATACAAAATTAAACCACAGTGATGAAATAAATAAAAAAATAATATAACACATTGTTACAAACCAATCATTAACTTGTATAACTTAACTAAAAATCTTACCTCACTTCAGGGTAAGAGTCATAAAGCAGCTCCGCAAAGGTTATAATTTATTGATACACATCTTTACATGACAACAGGTCTCCGCCCACACGTTACACTTCATACTTCGAGTATGACCTTTCACACAGTTAGGTCAGGTGTAAAAGGTCAGTTCATAGGTTATGTTATAGTTATGTAGATGGGGGTGATAAGGTTAAGATCTAGTATACTACTCAATCACAGACCATTTAATATGATATAACTAGGGGCGCCAACAAACCCTCAATTTCGACTCGCTGCGCTCGCGAAATCTCGGGTGCCGTTTGCATATTGAGCGAAGCAAGCCCAGTGTATTCACTCATCGTTTCCCATTGACTTCAATGGGATATCAGTTTTTTGACATGACATTAAATTTTTTTTTTTTTTTGACATTTTTCAAATTTTTTTATTTAAAAACCATCACCTCTTGTGTGTCTTTTTGTTTGCAAAGTTTCGTAATTTTCCGTCCAGTAGTTTTTGAGCCAATTCGTGACAAAGAATGCAAAAAGTCTCCAGTAAAACGCTCCGCTCACTTCGTTCGCTTCGCTCAATAAAGTATATATTTTATGAATAAAAATATAATTTTTAAATATAATAATATTGTGTGCGTTTGTAAATGTGGGAAATTTATATTGTGTTTTATGCAAATTTTTATTATTTATGACCATAAATATGATAAAATAAAAAATGCACGTTACTTTCCTTTGCAAGGGTATATTAAATAAAATTGTTTCTATAAATGAAATTAATATATAGTGTTAAAGAAATTTGTGGAGGTGTTGATATTTAAAAAGCCTATATAATAATAAACATTTCTGGAACAAAGGACTACAAATCCATAACTTGTTTTCCTTTCTATTCTTATTAATCTGACGGATAATTTATTTCTATAACAAAAAAAAAATCTTAATTGTTGCTTTTAACAATATTATAAAAAGCTCGATACGTCCGATAAAATTTAAATTATAATCTGTTTCATAACAAGACCTTAACATTCACCCCTTAATTATTCTCACATTATTAACTCTTTAATTTGCATACATGAATTTTAATATAGCATTATAATAAATATGACACTTTGTTATTGTTAACAAAGTACATTATCGTACAAGAACTAACTTTTCTAATCAAAACAGCATCTCATTCTAAAATAACTTTTACAGAACTTACACATAAGCAAAGTTAACCTATATGTTTATATTTAAACAGAAAAGTGTGTAAAAACACTGTATTACAATTGATAACTGGTTATATATATATCAATCGTGACTCTGACTCTGAAATATTAGATTAAGTCTGATCAAAGTCAATTCTGTACTTTATTCAGGTAACACATTAGTAGGTGTTAATCCACAACTATTTTATATTAAAACTTAGTTTTAAAGATGTCCTTAAACATGTTTAATAAAAAAGTTGATGATTCCCACATTTATATTTATCGTCCTGCCAATAACACCAATTATTTTTTAACTAGTTAATCGTATATTTAAGAACTCCCATAAAGACTTAATCCTAGATGTTTTTTTATATATTATCAAAATGTAAAACTTTGCTTCTTTCCTTTAAAACGTCTGAACTTCCATACATATTCCACCGTCTATTTAATCTGTTTAGGGTCTTGTTTTAAAAGATTTTAACAGGAATTTGCATTTTAGATGGTTAATCCAAAATAACAAACTCGTATCCCATTTTAAGATATCGTGATGATCCAATCCTTTCCTCGTTTATATATTATATATATTAAGATGACCTGAAAAGATATTTTCACATTAAACCAAGAAACATTAACACAAGGCTATATCCAGATTGTTCCATTATTCTCAATTCTATCGAAATTCAGAAATTCATTCATCCGCGAGTCTATTGAGGACTGAATGAAATACGACGTATTGTATCGTGTAAATTGTTTTCCGGTGCAGTTTGTTACAACAATGACTTTTAAATGTAGATACATAGAAAGATAAAAAGTTAAGCCCCTCAATTATTAAGGTAAGCTAAGAGCATTTCTTTGATAGCAAAACATTTGAATTAATGTAAGAATTATTATTAAATATTTAATTGCAATGTTTTATTAAAATTTATATAGTACAAGCCCTTGTGGTAATTTTAGAATGAGATTTTTAGTTTCATGGTCCAGTAGAAATCCTGATAGTTTCTTCATGTTTTATTATCTGTTTATCCGTCTGTCCGTCAATCCGTTGCAGCCAAGCGCAGAGACTCTTAGCAATAGAAAACTATAATTTATCACGATCATGCGAGAGTCATGCCGACAAAGTGGTAATTTTTTTTTTTAAATATGTATTCACAAAATATGGTAGGTTTTCAAAAAATATTTTTCGAGTCTAAATCTTAAAAGAAACATCAAAATAATTTACTATAGATTAGAAAGATAGACAAAAATTTTACGAGTGTATATGTCTGTCTTCTTATCTATCAATCATGAATAACTACTCAACCGTACATTCCGCGTGACCCTATATGCCAGTATTTTTTAAGAATCTTCATTTTTTTTCTTGACGTGTTTAATATTAGACAAATTAATACACATTTCTCTCCTTGCTATAGAACAGATACTAAAAGCCTAAGATTGTAAAAACCTTCTTAAGACGTCTTCCAGGGTGTTTATGAAGTATAAGAGTTATATAAATAGAGATTATAGAGATTATGACCTGCTTAATCAAAATATTCACTATCATATTACCCTTAATCAACATAAATAATTGAATAATGACATACTTGTTGCTGTATCGTACAATATAAAGGCTCATTTACATTTAACAGGCATCAAGGATTTGCATAATATCCCTAACGTAGATTGGGGATTGTTTATTGGGTTTTAAACGTTTGATAATCAAGATATCTTCATAAAAATAATAATACTGAGCTTGTTTGATAAAAACAAACATTGCCTCGGTACAGCAGTGTGTTGTTTACATTTGGGATTTCATATTTATTTATTGGATGTATTATATAGGTGTTAGCACCTCCATAAAACACAGTGTATTTTTTATAAATAGTTGTTTTTGAAAACGTGTATATAAAATCAATTTACCTGTTAGTAACTTAGAATGCTCTTGCAAAAACAAATTGATGCTGTTCTAATACAAAAAACGTACTTATATAAAATATTTGTAGATTACAAAAATAAAAAAAAAAGTAGTAATCATATCGTAGAAAATATATGTCTATATATAGAAAATATTCGATTTTATTTCATATTAATTTTAATATTTACAAAGTAAATAAAATAACAAAGACAATACATTTTATTCCACTCATGTATATACTAGCCTGTATTTGTTATATATCTGTTATATAACATTATGGTAGTTTATGAAAGAATTTTTTATAAGGAATCATGAATCCATTTATATATGTCTGCAATGCAATGACGGAAATATAAGAGCCTAATAAAGAAGCATTATACTAAAATAAATGCCCAGGGTTTATTATTTTTATACTCCCCATATAGGCGAATAATATCTGCAATACAATAATTATTCTGACAATTATACTAATATACATTGCTATATATTAATTACCAACTACTAAAGTAAAATAATTTACGTGGTTAAAATAAACTCGTGTGGTCGGATGTATGTATATATATATATATATATATATTTCCAACAACATAATAATCGCACAGGAATCTCATTCTACTTGCTCACGTCAACTCCGTCCTCTGTTTGCGCGAGGCAACGGGAAATTAAATGCCTTTATTAATAAAACCCATCGTAACACAATGGATTTTGTAGTATTTAAAAAATAAAATAATATCAGTTTAAATGAACATTTTTAATTATCATACATTTAAGTTTTTATTTCACTTTAGCATCTTAGCATTTTTAACTCAAAGCTACTTGAAAAAAAAAGTACATTTATAAAATAAAAATATTTAATAAAGTTTTGTTAAAAAGTTTATCTATTATTACTTGGTATACTATTTTCTGACTCTTCCAACTAGATGTTAAGTGCCAAAGAAAGTGCTTTGGAACTAATTTAATTCTCACAATGTGTAGAAGCGATCGCCAAGCACTGTAGTAGAATAATACAAATCTACGCTATTGCGATTTTTTGTGAAATGAAAGAAAGTACAAATATGAAAAATCTTTATTTATAAGATATAAAAAATAAACTATTCCCCTCCAATCTCTATTCAGTTATGCATTCGGTTGAACCATCTTTCAAAACATTTATAAAAATGTATCTTGCAATAGATCTGTGGCCTCGTTTGCGTTTTTAATTTTCCGGCCACGATGCTATTGGTAAACTATGGGAAATATTAACAAATCGCAGGGAATTAAATCTGGGCTGTACGAAGGATGGAGTAATAATGTACCCACGAAAATGTCAAATAATCGATGATTCGTAGCAGTCGATCTAACTTTTGTGAGTTGTAAAGATGTTGGATACGTTTTGCGTATATCCTTCTTTAAACATAAATCAGCACCAAACAACACTACTGGAATTTTGAAGGTTAACCCTCGTTTACAATCTTGTTTACATTATGAACCAATGGTGATTTTCAGCAAGAAATTTTGCAATTGAAATAGCTGTCAATTCACAATAGTTTCGGTAAAATAGAAATGACATTTACTTCATGGCTAACAATTATCTCGTATGACTTATTAAATATCATATACATATATATAAAATAATCCATAAAAACGCTTATTGTTTATCAATAAGGTCAAAATGAAAAACAAACGAAAACATCCATCGGTTAAAATTCCTTGAAGATCTTGGAGTCTTTGTTGCAACTCGCAGATCTTTAATTAAATTTACTTCCCTAAGAAAATACTTGTCAATAGAGATAGTCTTAGAAATAATATATGTTAAACTTTGGTGACACTTATGTGTAGGAATTTATATATATATTTGAACTTGCATAAAATAGATTTTTTAGAATAACTTGTAACACAAAACATATGTGATACAAAGAAAACATTTTCTTATATCTTCTGATTTCTCATATAATCTCGAAAACTTAACACATCAGATTACAATCTTTGTGAGTTGGCCAAGTTTCGAACAAATATTTATCTGTTACGATACAACTTAAACGTTGGTATATGTGATAAAAAGTTCCAATGTGGAAACACCTTAAAGTTTAAAAAAGAAGTATATCTTAAAATACAGTACAATTTATAGAAATATTAATATCCATTTTATATACGCCCTAAAGAAAACTGAAAAAGAAATATTCACATTATAATCAAAATAATCAACCCTTCAAATCAAATCTTCCACCCTTACAAATAAACCCTTTTTATAGAAACTCATTCCATGCGAGTTAATCTTCACAAGCTACCGAAAATAGATATATCTGTATCAGAACATCTGCAAATTATTTAAATATATTATTTATTTTACTTTTCATAAAAATACAATTTATTTACATATTGCTGATAAATAATAATTTCCTTACAAAGTATTTTATTTCGCCTGGATCGAGAGTAAGATTTCTTATTTGCGTTCAATCCTTTTCATAAAAGTAATAACAAGTTTCAAACTCCTTAAGTCATATCAATACAAGACTGTTACACAAAATGATCACTTTTGTACTAAAGTTCTCATAACATTCGTATATTTATGGGGTCATAACCCTTAGGCAGTCGAGAACTGACATGAAAAGCACGCGATTGCGTCAACTGCAAGTGTTATTGTGGTGACTTTAAGTCACTTATCGCCAGACCTGGTGGTAGGGTTATTATTATCTAATAATATGTATATAAGTAGTCTTCTTTAGTTAATTTATATCTGACATAATCCATCCCCTACTTGAGTATAATTATAACTCAATATTGTACCAAAATATATTATACTTGATGCCAAACTAATGATAACCTTCTGTAAGTAGGTCACCTGAAAAGTTATAACCAACAAACTAATTTAAGATCGATATCCTGATACAAACATAGTAAAAACAACTTATATGCAACTTGGTATCTGAGATTCAGTTATTTATCGTCATCAAGATGGAATAATTCCCTTTACGTGAAGTGTAAAGATTCAATTACGACATAGCTCGTCGCGGTATTTGCAAAGGGATGAAAACAATTCGGGAATAACTCGGTTACCTATTCGCCCCTGGTCTCCAAACAAATCAATACAGCCCCACATGATATGTGTCACAGGATTGTTATATAATTTATTCATCCCAAATGATTACGCACCGTTCGTGTTTAGAGAATATTGTCATTGTTGTCATAGAGAATGAATGTCTAGAATCGTATAGACATAAACGAATCAGTATTTTAAGCAATATACATAATAACATCTCATCAACTATAATAAAATAATTAAATATACAATTTCTTATTCTTATTATTTAGTAAGTCGTATTCTGCATTAAATTTTCAAACAATTTTGCTGAGAGCAGCGGCTGAAGGTCGGCTTCCTTTGCAGCCACATAAAACTCCTTTATGTTAAAAGACATTTTATTATGAAATCTTTTCTATAAGACTTATTTCTGTAATGTTATAATAGAACGGATGGATGTTATTATATCAATACAGGTTAATTTATTTTTATTTATAAAAATTTTTAATTGCTCAATTTCAACTCGTAACATTTTATTAATATTTTTATTTTTAAAGAAAATCATATGTTTTAAACAAGAAGGGTACATAATATATTCAATCGGAATACGGAAATAATATAATTTACAAATTGTTTGTTTTAAATAAATTGGTTTAGTTAATATTTTGTACATTTTTGTGAACATTACTAACTTATTAGTTTAATAATAATTTTCGAGTCACAATGAAACAATAACTCCATTATGAAACCCCCGAATGCCTCTCAAAGTCAAACTGTTACAGAGAAACGAAATGATTTAGTTCCTAAAACATTTTCCCGATGTAAAACAAAATTGCTTTACTCACGTAATTGATAGATTGCTTGTTTTTTTTCTAAATTATTTGTCGTCCAACCTTCATATAACATATTGAAGAAAACCGATAAAACTGTCAAGAAGTATACGAAATTTATGTTACAAATAAAATGTCAATTTTCTTTCACAAATTTGTTATAAAATATTGTAACCGAATGTCATGTAATTTATAAAATTGTCTGTCACAGAAATGAAACAAATTTACAACACTTACTTTTACCATCTCATAGTCTTGATAAACCACGCTTAAGACTGCGGATTAAGATTATTATGAATAACATTTTATTTAGAGAAAATGGTTACTTTGCATTGTATAATATTTAAAACAGAGATATTTTACGTCATTAATATTTATTATAACAACATAATAACTTAGTGAACGAAAATAAGGGCAAACATATTTTATGTAAATTATCGTGTTGCCCTACACTCTCACGGTTAACAGTGACACCGTCTGGTTGTATGCGTGAAGAATAGTGGTCGTTACCTAGTATGGCGTCTGTTTAAAAATACCAAAACAAAACAAAATCGATACAAGTGTTTAAAGCCATCGAATTTCAAAATTGGTGTCCCTATTAAAACTCATCGTCTGAACGCCTGGTTTAAAAGGTAAATGGTTATTGAATTGGTACAATTATAAAAAAAATATATGGATAAAATAAGACAATGTGTCAAAATTTAAACTAAATCGGTGCTGTTTCTTTTAAGTTTTTCAGACGTACACAAATAAACTGATCATTCAAATATACATAGATAATAAAATTCCGATTATAATGCACAACCACATTTATCTGATAGCGAGTTTACTTAGTTAGCTTATTTGTAGACTCTAATAAGAAATTAAATACATGAATAAAGAAATAAATCATATATATTAATCATTAAGTACCAAAAAAGATGTTTGAACCATATTCTTTTCATTTATATTTACGAGTATTAAACTACCTTGCTTACAAAACATTGAATACTAAATCATTCACCAAAACTAACTAAGACAACACTAACAATCTTTGGTAGACAAACGATTTTTTTGTCATACATTTTTTTGTCTTACATTTATAAAACTTGATTACATTATAAGATACTACAACGATAATAATGGTTTTGTGCATATAATTCCTACAATTTATTTAATTAGATTTTTTTATTACTAGTACGTTTTAAAAATACAAAAAGAAGCTCTGAACTAATTCAGATGGAGTCGCTGAAAACAACTAGTTTTCCTTGTAGCTACACTTGAAGTCATCTGTCAAAGGCTACAGGAAATTAAAGCATCTATTGAAAATTATTGTTTTCGTTTTGATAAAATCGCGGGTATCATAATTATTTAGTTTATTTTATCTCGTGACTTGTTAATAAATTTACTAGATTAAAATATTTAATTTTCGCTAAACAATGTACTCGGTAAATTATTAAAAACTAATAAATTGGCGTTCAATAAGACGAATGAAACCGGCAACCAGCCAAATATGTAGAGTGCTATTGAGAATTATACGGAATAAGTACTTGTTTATAAGCCAAAAATAAAATCAGATATAATTTTATACATGGGTATTTGATATCACTATAATCACCAAAATATCCCGAGTTCAATTACCTGGATTTCTTCCACGTTTGTATGATTTTCCAGCTGTGCCCGAGTTGATGCATTAAAACCTATTTTATAATGAAATCAATACAATATTCTATTGAATATTTCAATCAGTATTGAATGAATGTAGGTGTTACCACCAAACTCTCAGTAACGCCCAACTCTCAGTTAGACTTAACTACTTGATGCAAGAGTCTTGAAAACTCAGTATTATTCCAGCTCAAGTCAGTCTTGGTCTTGCTAAAATTAGATCGTGGTTTTTAATGTATAGACCATTGTTGCCAAAAATGAATCTTACCATTTTGCAAGACCAAGTGCCTCTTTTGGCAACACTAGTGCTTAGTGTTCTTCTGCCTTATTATATGGCGATATGATGTTGGTATTTATAAAATTAGTTATACTTTATAATATTGGACAAAACTTTTATATTAGATAATTATTTATTACCCGCAGATTTACATAGAACTATATCCTCTTTAAATGTTAATAATATCTCTCTAGCTTCAAACCGTTTTATGGAATATTACCGCAATGTTAAGGCAATGTTATTTTAAAAACTAAAAAGTTAGTATCAAACCTCCAAGTTATCCCGAAACAAAACCGTCATTCAGAATGTGTATAAGTGCAATAAAGCACTCATAACATTCGTATATTCAGTAGTTCATATCCCTTATTATGTCGAACGTCGACACGGAGAGCACGCGATTGCGTGAAACGGGAACACTTTAATATTATAGCTGTTAGGAACCTTCGCCTGTCACTTTTTACCACGGATATGAATATATGAAGTTATATCATTTACTTGTATGTAATATAAAGTAAATAAATTTTAATATGAATAATATCCATATACACATAATATTTCATGGTATGCTTGTTAATGGATACAATATTTAATTAAACTTTACTTAGGATATAATTCGTTTTGTTACAAATAAAAGACACGATAGATAAGTAGACTGTGCATCTAGGGAAGATTGAACGCTTAATCAATCATCTCTATAGATGTCCTTACACCATCTCGGAAGCTAGACAGGAACAAAAATAATTCAAGCATATATATTTTATTTTTCGTACCTAATTTATTTTCCATACACACTTGTTTAATTAGTACAGTGTATTTACAAGTTGCAGCTTTATTAGTAACAATTTATATGTTCTAATATTATTATAAATCAGCTATGGCTTATTGGTAATAGTTAATGACAATAACCATTATGAGCTGACCATAATAATAATATACATTATTCAGCACACGATTTGTTTACATTTCAAAAACCACTAGTAGTAAAAATATGGTTTATGGTATAATGTAGTGCGGTTGTAGTCTAACCGTATCAGTCAAATGTCTACGTAGTTTGTATAGAACCTCACTAATACCATTCTCTCAGAGAAGACATGAAGTAAGCATAGCACTACATGCTACTGTATTTTATATGGACCATAGGTATGAGTAAGACCATTCTCTCATGCAATATACTACAAACAACTCTATTGAACTCTCTAGTGAAATAGAAAAATACGCCTGCTTTTATTTAATAAAAATAACATATTTTGCAAATGGAATAAAATAAAAATTAATAAGGCTTAACAGATATGCTATCAAAATTGCGCTGAGTCAGCAATGTATTCACCCCCGACCTACAATACTGTGAGTTATAAGTGGTATTTTTCAAATATTCTAATGAGAAATTTTATCTTACACAAATAATACATACATTACTGGTGAAAGAATAAGAATTTAATACAATTTTAAACCACAGTAATGAAATAAATAAAAAAATTATATAACACATTATTACAAACCAATCATTAACTTGTATAACTTAACTAAAAATCTTACCCTCACTTCAGGGGAAGGATTAATAAAGCAGTTCCGCAAAGGTTGTAATTTATTGATAAACATCTTTACATGACAACAGGTCTCCGCCCACAGGTTACACTTCATACTTCGAGTATGACCTTTTACACAGTTAGGTCAGGTGTAAAAGGTCAGTTCATAGGTAATGTTATAATTATGTAGATGGGGGTGATAAGATTAAGTTCTAGTATAGTTCTGAATCATAGACAATTTATTATAGGTTTTATATTTCATGAATAAAAGTAAAAATTGAAATACTTTTTAAATCATATATAAAAATATATAAGCTGCATATTGCTAAATTATTTTAAAGTATACTACTCAGGAAAATCTAAGTAAACAATAAAATTAATTTACTTAATATTACAATATTGTTGTGTGTGTTTGTAAATGTGGGAAATTTATATTGTGTTTTATGCATTTTTTTCCATTATTTATGACCATAAATAATATGACAAAAAACAAAAAAAACACATTACTCGCTCCCACAAGAGTATATTAAATAAAATTGTTTCTATAAATCATATTAATATATAGAGTTAACATTATTTGTTTAGGTGTTGATATTTAACACGCCTATATAATAAAAAACTTCTGGAACAGAGGACTACAAATCCTTAACTTTTGTTTCCTTTCTATTCTTTTTAATATCTGACGGATACATTACATCTTTAATAAAACCTTTTCTTAATTGTTGCTTTTAACAATATTATAAAAATGTCGTTACGTCCGATAAAATTTAAATTATAATCTGCTTCATAACAAGACCTTAACTTTCAACACCTTAATTATTCTCGAGTTATTAACTCTTTAATTTGCATACATGAATTTTAATACAGCGTTATAATAAATATAAGAATATATTCTTGTTAACAAAGTACCTTATCTTACAAGAATTAACTTTTAAAATCAAAACGGCATCTAATTCTAAAATAACTTTCAAAGAACTTACACTTCAGCAAAGGTAACCTATATGTTTATATTTAAACGGAGGAGTGTGGATGTTTTACTTATATTTATTTTTAACAAGTAATTATCGTAACTCTGATTCTGAAATATTAGATTAAGACTGATCGAAGTCAATTCTGTACTTTATTCAGGTAACATATTAATAGGTGTTAATCTAACTTAGTTTTAAAGATATCCTGAAACATGTTTAAGAAAAAAGTTGATGATTCCCACATTCATATTTATTTTCCTGCCAATGAAACCAATTATATTTTAACTAGTTAATCGAATTTCTAAGAACTCCCGTAAATACTTAATCCAAAATGTTTTTTTTATATATTATCAAAATGTACAAAATATAAAACTTTGCTTCTTTCCTTTAAAACGTCTGAACTTCCATACAAATTCCACTCTCTATTTAATCTCTTTAGGATGTTGTTTTAAAAGATTTTAGCAGGAATTTGCATCTTAGATGAATAATTCATGCAAAATAACAGAGTCGTTACCCTTTAAGATATCGTGATGATCCAATCCTTTTCTCGTTTATATATATATTCGCGAGTCTATTGAGGACTGAATGAGATACGACGTATTGTACCGTGTAAATTGTTTTCCGGTGCAGTTTGTTACAACAATGTCTTTTAAATGTAGATACATAAAAAGAAAAAAAGTTTATCATTTCCCTCAATTATTAAGATAAGCTAAGAGCATTTCTTTGATAGCAAAATATCAGAATTAGTGTAAGTGAATTATTATTAAATAATTAATTGCAACATTTGATTAAAATTTATATAGTACAAGCCTTTGTAGTCATTTTAGAATGAGATTTTTAGTTTCATGGTCCACTAGAAATCCTGATAGTTTCGTCATGTCTGTTTATCCGTCTGTCCGTCGGATCCGTCGCAGCCAAGCGCAGAGACTCTTAGCAATAGAAAATTGTAATTTATCACGAACATGTGAGAGCCATGCCGACAAAGTGGTAAAATAAAATTATGAAAAAAATATATATTCAAAAAATATGGTAGGTTTTCAAAAAATATTTGTCGAGTCTAAATCTTAAAAGAAACATCAAAATAATATACCATAGATTAGAAAGATATACAAAGTTTCTACGAGTGTATATGTGATATGCACTTGTCCAGTTTTTTTTAAGAATCTTCACATTTTTCTTGGCGTGTTTAATATTAGACAAATTAATACACATTTCTCTCCATTTTTCATAACAGATACTTAAAACCTAAGATTGTAAAAACGTTCATAAGACGTCTTCAAGGGTGTTTATGAAGTATAAGGGTATTATGACCTGCTTAATCAAAATATTCACTATCATATTACCCTTAATCAACATAAATAATTGAATAATGACATACTTGTTGCTGTATCATACAATATAACTGCTCATTTACATTTAACAGGCATCAAGGATTTGCATAATATGCCTAACGTAGATTGGGGATTGTTTATTGAGTTTTAAGCGTTGGATAATTAAGACATCTTCATAAAATACTGAGCTTGTTTGATTTAAAAAAAAACATTTCCCCGGTACAACAGTGTATTGTTTATATTTGGGATTCCATATTTATCTATTTGATTATATAGGTGTTAGCACCTCCATAATGTATTTTTTTTATAAATAGTTGTTTTTGAAAACGTGTATATAAAATTAATTTACCTGTTACTAAACGTAGAATACTCTTACAAAAACAAATTGACGCTGTTCTGATGAAACGTATTTATTAAAAATATTTGTTGATTACAAAAAATTAAAAAAAAGTAGAAATCATATCGTAGAAAAATTAAATTATATATATAGAAAATATTCGATTTTATTTCATCTTAATTTTAATATTTACAAAGTAAATAAAATAACAAAGACAATACATTTTATTCCACTCACATTTATAACATTATGGTAGTTTATGAAAGATTTATAAGGAATCATGAATCCATTTATATATCTGTTATATAACATTATGGTAGTTTATGAAAGAATTTTTTATAAGGAATCATGAATCCATTTATATATGTCTGCAATTTAATGACGGAAATATACTCGTAAGAGCCTAATAAAGAAGCATTATACTAAAATATATGCCCAGGGTATATTATTTTTATACTCCCTATATAGGCGAATAATATCTTCAATACAATAAATATTCAGACAATTCTATCACTAATATATACTAATATATTTTGCTAAGTATACCAACTAATAAAGTAAAATAGTTTATGTGGTTAAAATAAATTCGTGTGGTCGGATGTATATATATATATATATATATATATATATATATATATATATATTTCCGACAACATAATAATCGCACAGGAATCTCATTCTACTTGCTCACGTCAACTCCGTCCTCTGTTTGCGCGAGGCAACGGGAAATTAAATGCCTTTATTAATAAAACCCATCGTAATACAATGGATTTTGTAGTATTTAAAAAATAAAATAATATCAGTTTAAATGAACATTTTTAGTTATCATACATTCAAGGTTTTGTCTCACTTTAGCACCTTAGCATTTTTAACTCAAAACTACTTGAAAAAAAAGTACATTTATAAAATAAAAATATTTAATAAAGTTTTGTTAAAAAGTTTATCTATTATAACTTCATATACCATTTTCTCACTCTTCCAACTAGATTTTAAGTGCCAAAGAAAGTGCTTTGGAACTAATTTAATTCTCACAATGTGTAGAAGCGATCGCCAAGCACTGCAGTAGAATAATACAAATCTACGCTATTGTGATTTTTTTGTGAAACAAATATGAAAAATCTTTATTTATATCTTTTCAAACTATTCCCCTCCAATCTCTATTCACTTATGCATTCAGTTCAACCATCTTTCAAAAACATTTATAAAAATGTATCTTGCAATAGATCTGCGGCCTCGTTTGCTTTTTTAATTTTTCGGCCACGAAGCAATTGATAAACTATGGGAAATATTAAGAAATCGCAGGGAATTCAATCTGGGCTGTACGAAGGATGGGGTAATAATGTACCCACGAAAATGTCAAAAAATCGATGATTCGTAGCTGTCGATCTAACTTTTGTGAGTTGTAAAGATGTTGGATACGTTTTGCGTATATCCTTCTTTAAACATTTCCAGCATAAATCAACACCAAACAACACTATAGGATTTTTGCTCCTCGGTAAGAAAATGAAGTATCCACCGCTTAACTACCTTTGATCATTTAGATCAGCCTGAACCTTCCGTAGTGTGATGTTTATATTTTCTCTTAGTAACCGTCAGACCCTAATAACGTTTTCGGGGGTTACTCCAGCTGTCGAAGGGTCAGGTCTGAGATCATCGTGTAGGTTTGAATTTTCATTTTTTTTATTGTGAAGGTTAACCCTCGTATATAATCTCGTTTACATTATTAACCAATGGTGATTTTCAGCAGGGAATTTTGCAATTGAAATGGCTGTCAATTCACAATAGTTTCGGTATAATAGAAATGACATTTACTTTATGGCTAAAAATTATCAGACCAGCTCTCGTATGACTTATTAAATATCATATATATAAAAAACAATCCATAAAAATGCTCATTGTTTATCAATAAGGTCGAAATGAAAAACAAAAAAAAACATCCATCGGTCAAAATTGCTTGAAAATCTTGGAATCTTTGTTGCAACTCGCAGATCTTTAATCAAATTTACTTCCCTAAGAAAATACTTGTTAATAGAGATAGTCTCAGAAATAATATATGTTATATTTTGGTGACACTTATGTGTAGGAATTTATATACATACTTGAACTTGCATAAAATAGATTTTTAGAATAACTTGTAACACAAAACATCTGTGAAATAAAACTTTTTCCACAACTTCTGATTTCTCATATAATCTCGAAAACTTAACACATCAGATTACAATCTTTGTGAGTTGGCCAAGTTTCGAACAAATATTTATCTGTTACGATACAACTTAAACGTTGGTATATATGATAAAAAGTTCCAATGTGGAAACACCTTATCATTTTATTTAGTCCTTAAAGTTTAAAACAGAAATACGTACATCTTAGAATATATAATTTATAGAAATATTAATACCCACTTTTACACGTCCTAAAAAAACATCAAAAACAAATATTCACATTATAATCAAACTAATCAACCCTTCAAATCAAATCTTCTGCCCTTACAAGTAAACGCTTTTTATAGAAACATATTCTTTGTGGGCTAATCTTCATAAGCTACCGAAAATGGATATATTTGTATGAGAACATCCGCAAATTATTTAAATATATTATATATTTTACTTTTAATAAAAAGCAATTTATTAACGTATTGCTGATATATGATAATTTCCTTAATAAGTATTTCATTTCGCCTGGATCGAGAGTAAGATTTATTATTTGCTTCCTATCCTTTTCATAAAAGTAATAACAAGTTCCAAACTCCTTAAGTCATATCAATACAAGACTGTTACATAAAATGATCACTTTTGTTATAAAGTTCTCATAACATTCGTATATTTAGGGGGTCATAACCCTTAGGCAATCGAGAACTGACATGAAAAGCACGCGATTGCGTCAACTGCAAGTGTTATTATGGTGACTTTAAGTCACTTATCGCCACAATCGATGGTAGGTTTATTATTGTTTGGTAACATGTATATCAGTAGTCTTCTTTAGTTAATTTATATTTGACATAATTCATCCCCTACTTGAGTATAATTATAACTCAATATTGTACCAAAATATATTATACTTCAAACCAAACCAATGATAACCTTCTGTAAGTAGGTCACCTGACAAAGTTATAACCAACAAACTAATTTAAGATCGATATCCCTGATACAAACATAGTAAAAACAACTTATATGCAACTTGGTATCTGAGATTCTGTTATTTATCATCATCAGGTGCAATTAATGATAGAATAATTCCCTCTACGTGAAGTGTAAAGATTCTATTACGACATAGCTTCTCGCGGTATTTGCAAAAAGATGAAAATAGTTCGGGAATAACTCGGTTACGAATAGGTAACCGAGTTATTCCCGATCCCCTGGGCTCTAAATAAATCAATACAGCCCCACATGATATATGTCACAGGATTGTTATATAATTTATTCATCCCAAATGATTACGCACCGTTTGTGTTTAGAGAATATTGTCATTGTTTTCATAGAGAATGAATGTCTAAAATTGTATAGACATAAACGAATCAGTATTTATAACATAACAAATATAAACAATATAATAGATTATAAACAATATACTTAAGAACATTTATATAACAAAAGAGTTAATATACATTTTATTATTTAGTAAGTCGTGTTCTGCATTTTACTTTCAAACAATTTTGCTGAGAGCAGCGGCTGAAGGTCGGCTTCCTTTGCAGCCACATAAAACTTCCTTATGTTAAAAGACGTTTTGTGTTAAAATCTTTGCTATAAGGCTTATTTTTATAATATTATAATAGAAAGGATAGACGTTGTTATTCCAATTCAATTCAAACAAACAATTTCATACACAGACAAACTCTTAATTTGTTCTTTTATAACATAATATAATATGTTTTAAACATATTATATTCGATCAGATTCGATCGATCGATACAAATTGTTTGTTTTATTTAAATTAGTTTAGTTAAAATTTTGTAAATTTTTGTGAAAATTGGTAATTAATAAGTTTCCTAATAATTTTCGAGTCACAACAAAACGATAACTCAATTATGAAACCCCCGAATGCCTCTCAAAGTCAAACTGTTACAGAGAGATGAAATGATTCCTAAAAAAATTTCCCGATGTAAAACAAAATTGCTTTATTCACGTAATTGATAGATTGCTTGTTTTTTCTCTTAATTGTTTGTCCAACCTTCATATAACATATTGAAGAAAACCGATAAAACTTCCAAGAAGTATACGAAATTTATGTTACAAATAAAATTACAATTTCTTCCCCAAATTTGTTATAAAATATTGTACCCAAATGTCATGTAATTTATAAAATTGTCTGTCACAGAAATGAAACAAATTTACAACACTTACTTTTACCATCTCATAGTCTTGATAAACCGCGCTTAAGACTGCGGATTAAGATTATTATAAATAACGTTTTATTTAGAGAAAATGGTTATTTTGCAGGTGTATAAATGATAAAACATTTTTGTTAAAGGTTGTATAATATTTAAAACAAAGATGTTTTACGTTATTTAAATTTGTTATTATAACATAATAACTTAATTAACGAAAATAAGGGCAAACATATTTTGTGTAAGTTATTGTGTTGCTCTACGCTCCCACGCTTAACAGTGACACATTCTGGTTGCATGGGTGAGAAATAGTTGTCGTTAGATAGTATGGCGACTGTTTTCAAAATATCAAAACAAAACAAAATCGACACAAGTTTTCAAAGTTAATTTCAAAATTGTTGTCTCGCATCGCAAATTCGTCCACCTTTAAACGCCTTGTTATAAGGGAAATGGTCTTTGATTCGATTAGAATTATAAAAAAAATGAATATAGATAAGATAAGACATATCGATCTCTAAAACGGGTTGTATATTGTGTCAAAATTTTGAGCTGAATGGGTGCTGTAATGTTTTTGAGGCGGACAAAAAACAACAGAATGTTTATTAAACTACCTTGCTTACAAAACTTTGAATTCTAAATCAGTCACCAAAACTTAGACAATTCTAACAACCTTTGGTAGATAAACGAGTTTTTTGTTAATAAGTTCTTACATTTATAAAACTTGAATAAATTAAAAGATATTACAATAAAAGAGATGATTTTGTGCTTATTTTCCATAAAATTTATTTACTTAGATTTTTAACTACTAGTAAATTTTAAAAATACCAAAAGAAGCTCTAGACTAATTCAGATGGAGTCGGTAAAAACAACTAGTCTCTTTTCCTCGTGCCTATACGTCAATTCATCTGTCAACACAAGGCTACGGAAAATTAAAGCATCTATTGAAAATAATTTGTTTATTTTTGTTTTATTATTTTTATCTCGAGACTTATTAATTCATTAACTAGGTTATAATATTTAATTTTCGCTAAATAATGTACTCGTTATTAAAAACTAATAAATTGGCATCCAATAAGACGAATGAAACGGACAACCAGCCAAATATATCGAGTGCTATTGAGAATTATACGGAATAAGTACTTATTTATAAGCGGAAGTAAAAATGAAAATGAAATATAATTTTATACATTTATTTTGGTTATAGTGATATCACTTTAACCGAAATATCCCGACTTCAATTACCTGGACGTCTTCCACATTTGTATGATTAGATTTGATTTGATTGATGAAAAAACAGCATTAAAACCTATTTTATATTCAAAACAATACAATATTCTATTGAATATTTCAATGAGTATTGAATGAATGAAGGTTACCACCAAACCCTCAATAATTCCCAATTCTCAGTTAGACTTAACTACTTGATGCAAGAGTCTTGAAAACTCAGTATTGTTCTAGCTCGAGTCAGTCTTGGTCTTGCTAAAGTTAGACCACCGTAGTTATAATGTATACACCATTGTTGCCAAAAATGAATCTTGCCATTTTGTAAGATCTTATTTGGCAACATCAATGCTTAGTGTTCTTCTGTCCTATCATATGGCGATATGATGTTGGTAATTATAAAAAATATTAATTTACACGAACATTGAACTGTATCCTCTTTAAATGTTAACAATATCTCTCTTATATCTAACTTCAAATGAAACGACTATTGAACCGTTTTTATGGAATATTTAGGCAATGTTAAGTGTTATTTCAAAAAATATAAAGTTAGTTTCAAACTTCCAAGCCATCCCAAAACAAAACCGTCATTCATAATATGTATAAGTGCAATAAAGCACTCATAACATTCAGTGGTTCATATCCCTTATTATGTCGAACGTCGACACGGAGAGCACGCGATTGCGTGAAACGGGAACACTTTAATATTATAGCTGTTACGTACCTTCGCCTGTCACTTTTTGCCACAGATATGAATATGTGAAGTTATTTCATTTACTTGTATGTGGTATAAAAATAAATAAATCTTTATATAAATAATATACATATACACATATCATGGTATGCTTGTGAATGGATATAATAATTCACTAAAGAAAATATTTAGGATATAATTCGTCTTGTTACATATAAAAGACACGATAGATAAGTAGACTGTGCATCTAGGGAAGATTGAACGCTTAATCAATCATCTCTATAGATGTCCTTAAACCATCTCGGAAGCTGGACAGGAACAAAAATAATTCAAGGATATATATTTTATTCTTCGTGCCTAATTTATATTCCATACACAGTTATTTAGTTAGTACAGTGTTTTTACAAGTTGTAGCTTTATTAGTAACAATTTATATGTTCTAATATTATTATTAATCAGCTATGGCTTATTGGTAATAGTTAATGACAATAACCATTATGAGCTGACCATAATAATAATATACATTATTCAGACCACATGATTTATTTACATTTCAAAAACCACTAGTAGTATAAATATGATTTATGGTATAAAGTAGTGCGGTTGTTGTGTAACCGTATGTCAGTCAAATGTCAATGTAGTTTTTATAGAACCTCAATAGTACCATTCCTCAATAGTACCATTCTCTCAGAGAAGAAATGAAGAAAGTATAGTACTACGTACTACTATATTTTATATGGGCCATAAGTACGAGTAACAATACTGTGAGATATAAGTGGTATTTTTCAAATATTCTATTGAGAAATTTTATGTGACACAAATAATAAATACAATATTGATGTAAAGAATAAGAATTTAATTCAAAATTAAAGCACAGTAATGAAATAAATAAAAAAAACGTAATATAACACATTGTTACAAACCAATCATTAACTTGTATAACTTAACTAAAAATCTTACCCTCACTTCAGGGTAAGAGTCATAAAGCAGCTCCGCAAAGATTGTAATTTATTGATACACATCTTTACATGACAACAGGTCTCCGCCCACACGTTACACTTCATACTTCGAGTATGACCTTTCACACAGTTAGGTCAGGTATGAAAGGTCAGTTTATAGGTTATATTATAGTTATGTAGATGGGGGAGATAAGATTAAGTTTTAGTATAGTTCTAAATCACATACATGTTAATATAGGTTTTATATTTCATGAATAAAAATAAAATTTGAAATAATATTTTAAAATCTTGTATAAAAATATATAAACTGCATTTTGCTAAATTATTTAAAAGTACGCTGGAAAATTTTAGTAAACATTAAAATAATTTATTTAATATTACAATACTGATGTGTGTGTTTGTAAATGTGGGAAATTCATATTGTGTTTTATGCAAATTTTTCCATTATTTATGACCATAAATAATATTACAAATATCATAAAAAATACATTACTCGCTCCCACAAGAGTATATTAAATAAAAAATTTTCTATAAATCGAATTAACATTATTTGTTTAGATGTTTATATTTAACACACCTATATAATAATAATAAGCACTTCTGGAAAAAAGAACTACAAATCCTTAACTTGTTTTCCTTTTTATTATTTTTAATATCTGACGGATACATTACTTCTTTAACAAAACCTTTTCTTAATTGTTGCTTTTAACAATATTATAAAAAGCTCGTTACGTCCAATAAAATTTAAATTATAATCTACTTCATAACAAGACCTTAACGTTCAACACCTTAATTACTCTCGAGTTATTAACTCTTTAATTTGCATACATGAATTTTAATATAGCATTATAATAAATATAAGACCTTGTTCTTGTTAACAAAGTATCTTATGTTGTAAGAACTAACTTTTCAAATCAAAACAGCATTTGATTCTAAAATAACTTTTAAATAAATACACATAAGCAAAATTAACCTACTTTTACACATAAGTTTATATTTAAACAGAATAGTGTGAATATTTTACTTATTTATAAAATTTAGCTGTTAATCGCGACTTTGCCTCTGAAATATTAGATTAGGAGTGATCGAAGTCGAGCATAAAAGCTGTTACACAAATAAGAACAAACAATTTTTCTCTTTTATATTGGTATAAATAACGTAATCCTGCATTATGATATTTATATATCTGAAATAAACAATTCATAACTTATAATTATCGCATTCATTTGCATTCAATTTCAGAGCTTTCACGAAAAGCTTAGCATTTCTTCGAATTTTACATTAAAATTATAATTTTTTTTATTATTATTTTTATTTTATGCACTTTAAGTTACATAAATATAATAAATATTAATAGTACATATAATAAATATATAGTTATTTAGTAGCTAATAACTATTAAAGCAATTTTCGTAATTTGTGTTCAGGTTAACATTACATTTAATTTTATATTGCTAAGCAAATGTAAAAGTTATATTTATTTATCTAAAAGTTTTGTCTATCTCATTATTCATTACAAATAAACTTACTTCCTCTTCTGAGAAAATCAGCATAAAATACGCCAGTTATTTAAATTTCGAGCTACGTATTAATAGCTTGAAAACCTCGTCCAACTGCCAAGTGACAGCTCGGCGTCTGTCACGGCGAGACGGAAAAAAGCATTTATTATATTTCCTTTAGCATAAATTTTAATTTTTATGATTTTATTTTTATACCTATGCCATTTAATATTAAAAAAATCGTTAATTAAGTTACTCAGTTCTAAATTCAATGACAATATATATGAAATACATAAGTTATAAAATAATACCACGGATAATTCAGACGAATAGGGCACTAGGCCAAACGTGCTAAGTGCCAAATCGCAGCTATTATAAAGAATAATTTTGAAACCGGAACAATACTTGTAACTGAAATATACTAAAATAGATTTTATTTAACATATTTTATAATTTTTGTTAATAGATAAATAAACATTTACTTTTATAGTAAAATATACAATTAATATTTATTGCTTAAATTGGATATACTTTCTCGCAATATATTTGTTTTTTAGGACGAAAATAATATTATTATTATCATATCCTAAAATATATTATGAAAACAAGTGTTGAAAAATTAATTAATTACAATCAGGAGTGATTAAAAACACATGTAATTAATTTAATTTTATATTTGGTGACAATTTAAATTTTAATTAGGTTGTATCAAATAATTATAAAATTATCTACGATTCGCCGACAATTTAATGATTTCATTAAGCCTACACACTAATAAATAATCACTGTTATATTAATATATTTGTTTAATAAGCTTATTTAATTTATTATTTTATTTAACTCTTTTGATTTAAAGATTAACGTTGTTGCAATTATATAAAGAAATTGAAAACAACAAAATATATGTGCTAAGATTTATAGGAAGATGACAATGCTTTAAAATTATATGAAGCTGTACATTAGCTGTGCAGTATATCATCGATAAATACAAAATATATTATGGACATGCCGTTATAAATAACGGAATAACGTATAGAAAAAACATATTAAAACGTACTTCATACTTTCCCTGTCGTAGGATGTACTTACTTCTATAGTAAATAGATGTCAATTTTTAATTTATTTATTTTCTTGCCACTTCCTGCCAAGGGTAACATTAAGAATCCATATAGCTATTTTTCATTAGGAAATATTAAAAAATATTATTGTATTTCACTAGGATGGAAGATTTATTTACAGATATACTCCAAACTCTGTTAAAGTCAAGAATAAAAATAGTTTAAAACAGGTGTAATGTGCATGCAGGACAAGAACAGGATTTTGACAGCTGATATTGGGAACACGCGATTTCAGAACTGCTAATTATAGTTTGAGAATTTCTACTCAAGTTTTATATTGATTTTAAATGTTAGTATTCCATTGAATTTTTTATAAAACTTTCTTTTTAGTTTAAAATATCGTCTCCTAAATCCGTTTCTTGGTGGAATCACGATGCCAGGTGTACCGTCTTCGCTTATATAAATGAAACTAGTTCATGTTTCTGACCTTTTTTTACACATAAGTTTGTTAAAGGAAATTTATTTGACACTATATGTGCATCTATAACAACAATCTTTTACTAAGTAAAAACCTAAGGTTGTTGTAAAAGCAGGTCCAGGAACAAATTGAAACAACAGGTTTTCCTATAATTCTGATAATCACAATGTCTAAAAAAAGTTGTTTTCAATATTGGATAATAAGTATAGAAACAAATTGAATTCTAAAATTCTCTTATAGATCATTTCAACATATTTAAAGTTAATCCTTATTTCTATGAACAATTTGTTATTAAAACTTTATCAAAAAAATTTAATAATTCGCTTATTCTTATTCACAAATGGCTTTATTTAGAGCGAGATTTCATATTTTTAGAGTTTAATTTTATGTGTGTAATGTACAGAACTATATAACTGACAAAAAATGCATGAATTTTGTTTAAAAAATAATCACTCTATTATTTTTTTTAATTTAATGGAGGTTATTTTTAACCAAAATAAACTTAGATAAGTTACAAAATTAAATATATTCATAATCAACGTCTTGATATTTAAGTAGATTATATTTTTCATAAAAAATTTCCAACAAATAATATTATTTTTTATTTGAGTTAAAATCAGAACTGTTAATCACGTAGTGTAATTTTTTTAACGGTCTTATTTATATGATAAATCATCTCAGTGGAGACTTATTTCTTCACCATATCATTTTTCCCACACTACATCCATGTCTTGTTCGATCACCTTCTTCTCTTATAGCCCACATCCTTATCTAAGAGGAGTCTCACTCCACATTATGTGACCGTACTCACTTTGGAGAAGATAAACAGTAACTATTTCAAATATAAAAAAAAATATCCCTGAAAGAGAATTATAGACACTATACTATTTGTCGAAGCTCTTTTGGAAAACTCAATTTCAAAGAAGCATTCAGCGTGGTATAATACTATCCTTTGTATTATTGGTTCCAAACTTCCTAATTTTAATTATTATTAACCTTCTAATCTCAGTACTTTGTTTATGGAAATTACCTATAGTATTATTAAGTTATGTTATTCCCACAAATAAATTTTAACAAAACTATACCTATTGTATTGTGTTGTTGAAACTGTATATTGCAGTAAACCGGTCCCTGGGGAGTTAAGAGCAAACATATACTAAATAACATCAGATAGAGAATTATATACACTACAGTATTCATTTCCCAACGTCTGTACGTTTCATTAATTAGGAAATATATTTGTGGCTCGCCTTAAGAGGGCATAAAGCGTTGTCAGTGAGAGGTGTATTTTTAGATGACTGTGGAAGGCTCCAATTAAAATATATATGTGGTATATACGTCCATTCATATTATATTATTTTAGATTTATAAATACATTATAATCATATCTTTAAGATCATTTAAACTTAAAGTCTTAAATAAATATGTAATAAAAATATATTAACCCCGTAACTCAGTTGTTAGAGTGACGCAGACGATGTCCTATAAGTCGCAGGTTCAAAATCTACGCGTTTTAATAAATTAATAATTCTAAATGAATTTCAAATTATTAAAGATTATTGATGGCTAATATATATAGATAATTCAAAATAATAATTAATTTTCCTTTAAGAAATATTCAGGCCTCACAGTTGCAAGAGTATACCCACTGTCCAAATGTTTTAAAATGAAAATAAACGATCAAAGTTCAAAAGCCGTCACTTCAAAAGCCACCAAGCCAGGTTTACCACTTTGACAAATGGAAATATAATTTGTCTTACATTTCATTGTAAACTAAGAAAACTAATAATACCTAATCTTTATAACGAAACAATTCAACATTTCTTCATGGTGTAGAAAGTAAAAAATAATGGATAATTCATATCTTCGTACGGAAATGGAAAGATAATTAAAGTAAAAATGATTTGACAGCACAGCCATGACGTGCTTTTGGCTGTCACGCAATTAGCCAATCAGAAGTCTAATAGGATGTAACAGCGAACTAATAACATCTTTCTTATAGTAATAAATCTTTGATAACTCGTTTATATCTACAAATATTAATATATAATCGACATCATATATATATATATATAGTAGCTAAAAATTAGTTATGCGCACGTGACACAATAACTATTAAATGAAATACCTACTAATTAGTAAGAAACAGTTTTTGTGATTTAAAATTTACAAATATATTCTAAAACACGATTAAAAAATAAGAAATTCTCACACCTCAAAAATTTTACAATTTGATAACGCAAGATATTCGTAAAGGGATCAGAATATTTTGGTTATAGCTTAGCTTAGCTATTGAACCAAAAAACTATTATATTATTTTTTATTTTGTACTTCTCTATTTTCTTATTTTTAAAAGCTTAAAGCCATGATACTTCTGTAACCGCATAAAACTTCCTTATATCAAAAGGCTATTTATGCGGTAACCTTTTTCTTTATGGCCTTTATACGGCTTCTTTACTATCTTTAAATAAATCATGACTAAGATAAATTTTAACACCAAGAATATTAAAATATTTGTCGCTTACAAAACAAACTAAAGCACTCTAAAAATTTTCTATACTATATGATATTGGTATTACTTCAAAAAATATACTGTTATAATAAATAGGCAGAATCTTAATATTTAATGTAGTTTGAAAAAAAATTGCTACGGGTTTAATAAATGATACGGATCTCAACATGTATTATATTGCTTTATCTTTTTATCCATTTGCATCTCAGCGCATCAAAGTTGGGTGTGGTTATTGCTCTAGCTTTTACTTCGCGAACTGTTTCATTTTCAAGACTCTCATGGCATACCACGAAATAGTTTTGGCTATAACTACAATTTAAAAAGGGAGCCGAAAAAGTAATAGGCTACATCAAATATATATATATATATATACATATTAATAAAATTATCAAATACAATATTGAAAATTATACAAATATACGAAAATATTTTAAAAACAACAATAAATCACGATGCTTTTAAACTCAGTGACATTTCAAAATAACTAACTGCGACCAAATAAATTTGTAAAATATTTTTTCGGTGCGTAACCCAAGGACTTCAAGCACGTAATTGATAGATTATAAATGTTTATCGTCCAAACCTTTCCGCTCCGTCTGACCGCTCCGCCTGACTTTTACACGAAACTCGAGCCAAATATAACTATATTTGTTGTTAGATAATTATAATTATAACATTGTTATAACAAGGCTTAATTATTTGGATATAGATACGGATGTAAGGTTTGGACAAAATTTGGAACTAATTCTCCAAAAATAATTTTTGCTCGTTCTGAGCTACGAAAAGTTAATATCTGTATTTTCAAATAAACGAAACAAAGGGATATAAATAACATTTTGAGACTTTGGACTTTACAAATCAATAAATTTTTAAGAAAATATTAGGTTGCATTCATTTCTGTTAAAGGTGAGGTAATGATAAAAATAAGATGAATATTGTTGTTAGTTATTCAGTAAATCCATCCATGAACTATGGGAATAATATCAGGAGCCGGTATCGGCGTGAGACAGCCTAGTCAAATATACTTTTCATACGAAATTAATCCTTAAATTCTGCAGCACTGCGTTCTGTGATTATAAACTATATTTTTAGAGAAAAAATATTTAATATTTACATTTGTATGATACTCTAGAAGAGCTCAAAAAATTTGGTTTCTTTTTTATTTCATCAGAAATGTTAATAGATAATAAAATAAGGAATAAGGTATTTTTTTTTATTAACCTTGACTCAGGTTAAAAAAAAAAGATATATGAGTTTTCTTACGACCCATCTATTATCAACCCTTATTCTATGAAAGTGTAAGGTTTAGACCGTTCCTACCTAATAATTACAATAAAAGGTTTTTTGTTTTTTTGTAATTTTTTGTTGAGTTGAGTTGAGAAACAATTGAGTAAATTAAACATTTAAAAAACTTATATTTTTTGTCTATTTTCATAATCAAATAAACATCATAGTATAAGAATACTCAATGAAATCAAAAATCTTTTCTAGTTGCTTATACTGAATAATAAATGACTATGCAGCTCACTTCTACTATTCGATACTTGGTTTAAAGTCACTTCAAAACTAGGCAATAATATTTCTACTTTAACCTTTTTAAATTTAAAGAACATGATGTATTATTTTACCTTACATTTTATCTTTTACTAAAAGTAATTTCCTCTGAAAAGTCAAACATTAAGATATATTTATATTATTTATAAAATATTTATTATTATCATTTATACATATATACATATATATATATATATATATATATATATATAATAAAAAATATATATTATTAGTACAATAGTACTTACATCCCATCGTTAGTAATAACTAAGTAATAATTAACTTAATAATAACTAACGAAATATAATTTGACTTCTTACCGAAAATGCAATTATTTCTAAACCATTTTCAACATAATACATTTTGATTTCAAATAAATATTATTATTAATCTAATGATACTTTCCTATAATGATTTCACCAAAAACAAAATTTTAGCAACAGAAACACTCGTTGCTATTTAAATAATACAAGATTTATGAATTTGTTTCTAACATAAACGCCTACACATTAAACACTTTAAACAACCTACACAATGTTTTATTTATTATAACAATATTTTGGATAAATTATGAAGTCTTTTATGAAGCTGTCAATATGTTTCGTTACACACACATTGTAGCCTCGGAGCTACAGTCATTTACAGCAGCAATTTTTCTTCAGTGTTTATCTATATCTAATCCAATTATACAAACCGAAAAGACCTTCATTTAAACCCATTTTAACAATGCAATGCGCCGAGTTTTGTCTATAATCTATGATGATAAGCTTTAATCAATTAGTAAACTATCCATCCATCCATCATTTTCGTACAAACACATTTCGATGAATTTCTCATTCCAGATTTATCAAAATTCATATTTTTACTAAAATATCTGGATTATACTTTCAAATATAATTTTCCATAAGAAATATTATGGCTCCATAGTTGTAAAGTATGCTTACTGTCAAAGTGTCTTTGGAGTGAAAATAAATGATCAAAGTTCACTTCAAAAGCCTCGGTTACCACTTTGACATTTTCTTCAAAACAATATAAAATAACAATTCTTTTAACAAAACAATTTAAGAGTTCCATATTTCATTGTATTAAAAGTATTAGGAAAATTTATTTCCATATTTTTTCGTATTTTTAAAGTACCCATCCATTGATAATTTATATTTTCTTACGACAAGGGCATAAGCCGCAGTATTCTGGAAAGTTAATTGAAGTAAATATTAATTAACAGTACTATCAAAGCTAACACAGGATTTAATAAGTTAATTACATTATTACTTATATTAATGAAATTTCAAGGACCAATAACAGATTCGTCTGGAAATATCAATATATAACAGACATTCTTAGTTTAAATTATTCTCGTTATCAAATTGTATCATATCAAATTAATTATTGATTATATATATGATGAAACATAAAATCAAATGTATAATCAATAGTGGTCATGACCCACTTTAGTTACTAATTATGAACAACTAATTTAGATTAGTATAATACGCTATTAGTATAAAATGGTTTGGTGTAAAAAATAAAAAATATGATCAAACAACACAAAAAAATATGGAACATATACACACTATATTATAAAATTATTAAAAATATTTAAAAATATGCAATAAATTTAACAGAGCAAATACACCTTCTTGTCAATAACAGACAAAAGAAAAACATACTTATGCAACAATTCTTTAAATTCAATTTAATTTAATTCACATTAATAAAATATTGAACCAACAAACTAATATGTTATTTTTTTATTTTGTATTTCCATATTTTCAATGACTGAAACCCCTGCTTCTTTTTATAACCTGTTTTTGAAGGGCTTAGTAGGACTTTTTAATATCTTGCAATAACGATTAAGTTTGTTGATCATAAAATGTATATAACGTATAATTTTAATCCCTTACAACTTATTCAACATCTTAAAAATTTTATTAACAATGACAGTTGTTGGTTATATTTCGATTAACTGAGATAAAATTAATTTGCAAAACATTTTTCCCTTGCGTAACCCAAGAACTCGAAGCACGTACTTGCTAGATTAGAAATGTTTATCGTCCAAACCGTTCCATTCTGTTCCATTCAGTCTGACCTTTACACGAAACTCGAACCGTATAATTAACAAACATTGTTATAATAAAGCTTAATTATTTCGATACAGATACCTTCACCCAAACTCGTTACGCAACATACGGAATGTAATGTTAGGACAAATTAAGTTGTGAAACTAATACTCCAACAATAATTTTAGTTCGTCCTGAGCTACAAGTAGTGACATCTTTACCTTTAAGTAAAGATAGTAATAAAATTTTAATTCAGTGCTAAATTCGACACGAACAAAAAATGTGCCATATTTTTATTCGCAAAAAATATATAGAGATAAAAATAAGCTGAACATTGTCGTCAGTTATTCAGTAAATGCGTCCAAAGAATGAACTGTGGGAATAATATCCGGGTGGTATCGGCGTGAGCCAGCCTAGTCAAATATTCCTTTCATATGAAATTAATCCTTAAATTCCGCAGCACTGCGTTCTCTGATACATAAACCAGAAAAACTATATTTTTAGATTAAAAATATTTAAAACTGACATTTGTACGATATTCTATAAGAGCTCTAAATATTTGATATATTAGATGTTCTTACGCATTTTATTATTTAAGTGTAACTATGGCTTAGTGTTATTGTCAAGTTATCTAATTAAAACATGTAACAAAAAAGGAATATTTTTTTTTATATCGAAACCTATACTCACATTTTTGAAAAAGATATAAAAGTTTTATAGCACAGTTTTCTTACTATCTATTTATTATTGACCCTCATTCTACCAAAGTGAAAGTGCGTAATAATTATATATAAAAAAATATTTTTTGGTAAAACATATTAAAATAAATTTTATATGTTTATGTCTATTTTCATAATCAATTAAACATCAAAGAGCACAAAAGTATTCAACGAAGCCGAAAACGTTTCTCTGCTTATACTGAATAATACTCACTCTACTGTTTGATTTAGTTTAAAGTTACTTTAGAACTAGGAAACTATGTCTCTACCAGACCTTTAAAAAAGATAGATAGATAGATAAGATAAAACATTAAGATGATTAATGATATTTATATACATAAAAATATAAAGATATGTATTTTAGTAACATTATTATGTTCTTAGAAGTAAGTTATAAACGACGGCAAAATAATGAAAGATAATTTGATTTCATACCGAAATTTGAAATTATTTCTAAATTAATTTCAACAAGGTAAACTTTAATCTTAAATAAATATTCTTACTCATCTAATGATATTTTTCTTTAATGATTTCATCAAAAACCATTTTATAAATAGAAACACTATAGTACTATAATACAAGATTTATGAACTCGTTACTAACATAAGCACCTACACAATTAAAACTTTAAACAACCTACACAATGCTTTATGTATGATTACAATATTTTGGATAAGATATGAACTTTATGAAGCTGTCAATACTCATATGTTTTGTTACACGCGTTGTAGCGTGGGAGCTCGAGTCAATATCCGATATTGATTTGATTATTTTGAGATATGAAAGTATTTGGAAACGTTTATCTATATCTAATCTAATTTCAATAAACCGGTAAACATTTATTTAAAGTCATTCTAATAATGCAATCAAATTCAAGTAATAAGTTGTTTTCCGATTTCTGTGAATGATCTATGAAGACCGTCTTTAAAGTATTAGTAAACATCCATCCATCCATCATTTTCATACAATCTCATTTAAAAGAATTTCTCATTCCAGATTTACAATAAATTTAAAATTCATATTATCGCTTGTAATACATGTTTATAAACAATTTCAAATATAATTTCCTTCAATAAATAATAGGGTATTTGCAAAATATGCTCACTGTCAAAGTGTCTTTGGAATGAAAATAAATGATCAAAGTTCAGTTCAGAAGCCTGGGTTACCACACTTTGACATTTTCTTGCAAACCAAGAAGACTAAAGCAATATAAAAACAATGTCTTAAACAAAGCAATTTAGAGTTTCATATTTATTGTTAGGTAATGTTCTGGAAGGATAAAGTAAAAATAATTTAACAGCACTGTTAAGGCTAATACAGGATGGTAATGTAAGTTAATTATATTTTATTTATACTAGGATCCACCGTCGTGCGCTGCGGGAGTTGAGCTGAGCGCCCTCCCCTTCTTTAATGCTAACAAACTTAGCATATAATATTGCTCTATAACATGCTCAGCAACTATCGGTTCAGGATCTCAATTGAAAAGAAAATCAGTTCATCATCAATAAAATTATAGCCATATACACGTATCTGTCTTTTAAATGAATCTCAACATTTACAAACCTTAAAGCGCGCACACTGCATGAAAGAAAATAATAAATGATATGGACTGTAATATCATCGTTCGTGATCGGTTACCTCTAAAACTAATCCTTTGTTTTACACGGAAATCTCAGGGAATGATGAGCAGAAGTTTTGTTTTTTTTTTGCAGAACTATCTTTAGTAAAAGTTCTAGCAATGTGCGAAATAATAGAATTTTAGGTCAAATGTTGGCTTTGTAGCAGTTGTCGCAGTCTATTTAGCACTCTCATTGATGCATGCGCGTGACACATTTATAATGGGAAATCCCATAGACAAATTTACTAATCCCATAGACATTTTATTGTAACTTTTTTTCTAGACTGAATTTTTTTGTTCTGTTTTTTGCAAAACCATCTTTAGTAAAAGATCTAGCCATGTGCCAAATTAAAAGAAAATACATCTATAGATTTTAAAATTACCGTTGCGTAAAACAGCAAAACGAACGGTTAAGAGCTTCGCTAACGCTCAATAAATGAACCTTTAAGAACCCATAATTCAAAATACTCACGTTATCAAATTGTATCTACTCAACTATCAGTTAAATTATATCAATGGTAAGTGGATCGAGTTATGAACAACTAACTATAATTGAATTATGAAATAATCATTTTATATGATAACAAAGCTAATAATATTTATTTATTTCTAAAATTATTTTTTTTTACTGTGAAAATTACAAAGTATGATTTAACAACGCGTTGAAAAAATATATAATATATATAACATGTACTTTAACAATAGTAATTTGAGACTTTGACAGGAATAAAAAATTTTCTGGGGATAACTTAGATGTTTTTTTTTCTCGGTTTAAATGAAATTTCTTATTGTAACATTATTTAACATAATTACGGGCTAGTAACTATTTCTTTTATATATGTATATATATAAATATATACATACTAATTACTATATATATATAAGTAATAGATGCGTTCAATGTATATAAACAGAAACTACTATGTTATTTATCATATTGCATTTCCATATTTTTCAAAAGTTGAAACCCATATTTCCTTCAGTAACCGCATAAAACCTTTTTATATTAAAAGGCTATTTAAAGGAAAACCTTTTTCTTTATGGGCTTTAAACAGCTTTTTTACTATCCTTAATAATGATTAAGTTGAGTTTTAACACCAAGAATATAAAATTACCAAAATCTTAATTTTTTCATTGTGTACAACTTATTTTAGATTAAAAAAAAAATTACAAACTTTACGGTCCAGTGCTTTTTATAGAATAACTGTGACAAAACGAATTTGTAAAACATTATCCCGGTGCGTAACCCAAGAGCCTGAAGCACGTGGGCGATTACTTGTTTTTGTGTGAAGTGTTTATTGTTATATTAAAGCTTAATTATTTGTAGACAGCATTACATTTACTCCAACGGGTTACATAATAATTTAAGATTTAGATTTATTATCTTTACTCTGGAATTCTCATAGAATAACTTTCTTTCCTTCTAAGTAACGAGTAGTAATCTTTAAGTTAGGAGACTAATAAAATTTATAAAATAACATAAGATTTGGAGATTTTTTTTCCTCATATTTGAATTTACTGCATTTTTAAGAAAATATTATGTACAATTTATTTCTACTAAAAGTATAAAATGATAAAAATTTGCTGAACATTGTCGTTAGTTATTCAATAAATGCATCCAAAGAATGAACTATGGGAATAATATCCGGCCGGTATCGGCGTGAGCCAGCCTAGTCAAATATTCCTTTCATACGAAATTAATCCTTTAAATTCCGCAGCACTGCGTTTTGTGATTTATAAAACTAAAAAACGATTTTTCGTTTTTAAGTATTTAAAATTTATATTTGTAGGATACTCTAAAAAAACTTTCAGAACAAAAACATAAAAACATAAATGTGATTAGTGTTATGATATGATAAATTTATCTAATGATTACTAAAATATAAATATTACAATGGTTCTAATATTTATATTTTAGAAATCGAAACACTTACTCAGATTAAAAAAAGAGTATACTGATTTATTGCAGAATTTTCTTATAATCCACGTATCATCGGCCCTTATCTTTTCAAAGTGAAGGCTTTTTCGTGTTTAATGAAGTTTTTGGTAAATATTACTGATTTTGTAATATAGAAATAATTCAAAAAATTTAACATTTTAAAACAAATGATATGGTTTTGTATATTTTCATAATCAAATAAACATCAAATACGACAAACATGCTCAATGTAGCTGAAAATGTTCTCTGATACCTTATACTGAATAATACATTACAATGTAGCTCACTTCTACGTTTGATATTTGGTTTAAAGTCAAGTCTAGTTTAGAAATACCAAACAATATTTAACTTTAATCTTTTTAAAATTTATAACGTTTTATATTTACTTTATCTTACATTTCAACTTTTACTAAACAATTATGAATATACCAAAATAAATTTGAAACGTTGCTAGTGTAATAATACAAGATTCATTAACTTGCTACTAACATAAACACCTACACACTAAATAACATACATACAATGTATATGATTACAATATTTTATATGTACAAGTTGTGACTCCACTTTACGAAGCTGTTAATATGTTTTGTTACACGCGTTGTAGCGTGGGAGCTCGAGTCAATATCCGATATTGATTTGATTATTTTGAGCCAAGTCATTATTTATAAATAATTATATTTGTTCGTATAAATATACCGAATGGATAAAGGTCCCAAACCGTCTATCCGGGTAATGTAACTATGATTAAATTTCATGTCTAAGTAAGGGATTAATTTGTTTAGGAATCTGCATTCTGCAGCAGCGCGCACGTTGTGGCCAACAAATTATTAATAAAAAAGGATTAAACATTTTTTTTTTGTAAATTCTTATGAAATTTATTACCCACAAGTTGAAATCCACGGCTGCAGTCTGATGACAGGATTGATATGGAATTATAACCGATGTCACATGAGCCAACCCGACTAAAGGTAAAAAATCTTAATAGTAAATTCTATATTTACACTATATACTCTATAACTATAAACATATCTTAAACATATATATTTTTATTATTTTCCATCCCTTTAACATGTTATTACAAAGTTACTATTATAAGTAACATTTTGAGTGAAGAAGAGAACTTAATCCTCAACTGAATCTAATTAGGTATTACAAGTCTCAAGTTTAAAACCCCGTTTAAATGACACTCATTTCGTAGTACTAGCACCTACTTAGGAAGTAGTCTTAAAGCATTATTTAGCTAGCAGCTGCTCATTTTGACTAATTAAATAATTTAACTTCATAATGACTTCTTCCATTTGTTAAAAAACTGAGCAAGAAGCATTTACCAGTTTCGTTCTAATTTATTCGTTCGTTTATATTTATTACCTAAACTGAAGTATTCGTAATAACTCAACATGTTAATGTTACTTTCAATATAATAACACAAATAAATCAAGTAAATCAACAGATTAAATTGCCAGTTAAAATCCGGTCTCACTCATAATGTTTGTAATTGAGTAAATAAAATATAACTTAAATATTGTAATATAGTATGAACATAATCCAAAAATGGGTGTTATTGCCTCCACCCCTCTTACACATACAAGAAATGTTTAATATTGAGTAAAATATATTTTTATCTGCATTAAAATAACTTGTCTTAAGAGTTGAAAATAAGTTAACAACGCAATAACGTTTTAAATTAAAATTCTTTTTTCTTTTCTATACAAAAAAAAAGTTGAGATATTTAAAATCACAAAAATAATATCCTTTCATGGACCGACATACAAATAATATATATAGTAAATGATAAGTTGACAAAATGATACAATCATTCCATATTTAATTTATATTTATTTAATATCGATGGAAATTATATTTATATCAGTTTAATTTCTATTAAAAAAATATAAAAAGTATTAAATATGTATTATGTTTATATAAATATAAATAAATTTATACTATTATTTATTGTAGGTATTTTATCTATGAACCAACCCTATGCGGAATATAATATAAAAGTTATATTTCTATAAATCCAAACTATCTCTGAACCAAGTCACTGTCCGAGACAACCGGTCTGAGTTATCGTCTCAAAAACGCTTCAGTGAACGGGCAACCGCTATTAATAAGCGCAGTAATCTCATTTTAGCCTGTGTTCTCATCTGAATAATTAATTCAATATCAAGACAGTTGTTGTAATGTACTATTGTACAGTTATATCAGCTTATTAAACTTTACAATATTGGTAAAGGTTATAGGTAGTCATTCAATGTCTTTTATCAAAAGGGGATATACCACGGTTTATAAAATTTACAATTATATATTCCACTTTCATAAACCTTTGAGAAAATGAGGTTCCTAGGCTTTATTGCTAAAAGTATTAAATTATAATAATGAGCTGAACATTGTCGTTAGTTATTCATTAAATGTATCCAAAGCCTGAACTATGCGACTAATACCCAGAGCCGATATCGGCGTGAAACAGTCTATTCAAATATTCCCCATTCTGTCTATTGAAATGTTCCCCATTCCCAAAATTAATCCCTTAAATTCTGCAATAATGCGTTATGTGGAGTATAAACCTGGTAAATTGTACTTTATGTTTCAATCATTCTAATGCATTTCTACAAAAACATAGTCCTTACATTTCTGTCAAAGATTCTGTTTGTTTGGTTTTATTTTCTTCAGTTTGTAGAGATTGTAAAGCTTTAATCTAACAAAGCATCTATTCTCAAATACATTTATCAAACGATATTCCCCACACGTTGAAATACACGTTTGTATTCTGATAGCAGTAACCATCTGAGGCTGATGTGGAATTATGACCGATGTCACAATCAGCAAAGGTATGTCAAAGGAATACTGAGTGAGCTAACCCGACTAGAGTAATTGGAACGTAGTCTATCAGCAATCTTAATTAACAGAGAAATGCGGTAATACCATGATGTTGCTAATATAGCCTTTGTAGACTTGTAGTATGAACGAACTATTTAGTATTTGTGCATAAGTACAAATGAATGTTAGGTTTTATTTCAATTAGGGATTTAAGGTTCCACAGGTCCGTAAAAATAACACCGATGACATATATCCAAAATATTTGGTTTTGTATTTATTGACTTAAAAAGTTCAGTTATTTCATACTGTTTATAATAGTTGAGTAAGTAGTTTAAAAGTATCAGTTTACTAAGTGCTACTTTATTGAAACCCTAACATTTATTTAAGAAAAAACTACTAAAACTTTATTTATTCCTAAAAGCTCATTTTTTTCTTATAGTTAATTATAGTTATAACTTTATTTTTATTTGTTTGCTGAATTAAAATTATTTCGAACGACGTTATTTTTATTTATAATAATTATATATATGGATACTTTTGGTCTATTATCTTTTAATTAGTTACAACGAAGAAAAAGTCTCATTAATAAAAAACTAAATTCAGTAAAGTCAACATTGAACGTAACAAATTAAACTTAGAAATTCAGAAGTTTGTGGCTAATTTCATTGCAGAGTGTAAATGTTTTCGTAGAGCGTTCGTGGCTTAGCGTCAAAACACCTGGTTGGTATTCCCGAGTGCGGTTCAGTTCACGCACGTCCGTCTGGAATTAAACTACAAACTATCTCTGTAATTTTATGAATATGTTTTAGATGAAGTATTATTAAACGGTGTCGGATCCTATCGTGTTAAAATTTTAAAATTTACTTATTTTTAATTATAAATCTTTGTTAATTACAAATGAAAATTTTATCGCTCAATAAAATACTTTATTTACCCACCTTCAATGTAGTAATTAATAGCATATAAATACACTTAATAGAAGTCAAGAATAACCAACTCAAGAATAAAATATTTTTAAATGTTATATAATCTTAAGTATAATGAATACAACGCTTAGAAGTAAATCTTTTACATCTTTTTCTACATAAAATTATACCATAAATATTCTTTATCAAGGCGAACAATATTTTTAATTCTCTCTGCTCTAAGATATTTTATGTTTAAATTGATAAGAATAAATTGTGTTTATGAAAAGATGATATATTATTTAAAAATACTGAATAAAATTTATTTAACAGACAATTTTATGTAAACAAAAAGTAGTTCTCAAATAAGTTTATATGTTCAATAAATAATTTAATTTATTAATAATTTCTATGTTAAAACCATTTAACATCTTTTCCTTGGTTTATTTTATTGTTTCAGCCCTCCAACATATGAAATTTCATATATAAAAATAAATTTATAAACGATTTTTGCAATTGATTATTTATTATTGTTATTTCTGTAATTGTCAAATGATAACTTATATATAAAAATTTGTTTATAATGGTATAATAATATAAATGATATAAATGGTAATGGTAAAATGGATCGAAATTAAAAAATCGAAATCGAAATCGAAGTTGCAATCAACTGTGAAATTTTGAACCTAAAGCCTATGAAATAATATCTGACAGCAGTCACACTACAACTATCGTGATTTATACCATTTATCGGATATTAATAATTAACAATATTGAAACCTTTATACAAGCTATTAGACAGTTCTCTTAAGGAACCACATATGTGATACATTTTCATAAAGATTCGAGATTCTTAAAACCATAGAAACCTTTTATCGACTCGGTTCAAAACATCCGTGTCTCATTCGTTGTGATGTTTACTACTGGCTGTAGGCCATGCAAAAACACAAAGCAATTTCCTGATCTGGACACAGCTCGGTATTGCTTTTCCTAAATCCACTTCCGTTAAGACAGACAGAAAAAAATGTTTATTGTTTAGCTGAATTTATTTTCACTTCTGTAAATGTAGATAAAGAGAATATACAGACTTTATCTTTTCTATCAATTATATGAGAATCAATATGAGGTGAACATTACATGGATTGTTAGTAAACACTTGTTATTTGAAATTTCTAAAATTTATTAGTAAAACAATTTCAAAGAGATCGTGTCAAAAACTCTTCTCCAGACATGTGGTGTAGTTGTTCTCAAAAGGGCAACGACAGCTTGCACTCTGCGGTTTGCAAGTTTTTTCATTATTCAATTTAAAATAGAACAGTTACAACAAGTCGTAAAGAGAATATTTCTTAAGTGGATTACAAATCTATAACATGACAAGTTAAATATATTTATTTTATTATCTGTTAGTATCGTAACCCTCCCATTTAAAAGTTATACTGTACATACATAAATTAATTAAATAATTGCTATATAATATATAAATATTTCTGTACAGTTAAAAGCCCTTATAACCTTATCAAAATATTAAAAGAGATAATAATAAATAAATAAAAAAGAATTTTTCATGTATTGGAAATAGAAAATACTTTTTTTATCATTTGGCTTACAAAATGTAAAAAAAAATTGTTAGGTAAATCTTTTGCCCCGAATTACTAGTATCTATTTACATATAAATACATTAATGGGTACTAAAAAGATAAAAGTATATTTTATATATCTCTAAAGGTTTTATCTAACATCAATTGTGGAGTCGCTGCGTTTTATATAGACTTCCAAATTCTTTAATAAATGGCTGTCACATGCAAAAATATTTTTTATAATCGGTTTAATAGTTGTATTCTTTATGTGCATCCTGAAATTTTTAAAATGAGAAACCGTAGGAGATAGATGATTAATTAACTGACTTTCTGACAGACATCTATATCTGGTCTTTCCGTTAACAAGATGCTGTATAGTGTTGAGTTTAAAATGTAAATTTTATTATATGCAAATAAAATATATATATTTTAATATATTATAAGAATCAAATCTACGAAGATACTATGACTTGCTCTAATGTTATATATTACTCTTAGATATCTTATTGATGTATTTTAATACAAAATCATACATACAAAGTAAAAAAACAGTCATCTTAATTAGGTTTAAGGTTCATTATATTATAAAACGATAGTACAAATTTATAATATTAGAAGGAGTAAATAAGCTAAATCCCATTTATATACTTTCGACAAGTACTTATGCAGTCACTGTAAGACACTTGTAGCTAAACTATACTTTGCGTGCAACTGATTTACTAAAACATATACAATATAAAATATCATTTATTTCTAAGAACAAACTCATTAACGATGTGTTGTTGAAAGAGATACGAAAGAACGGACGATGAAAAAATATTAAGACTTCCGACCAATATATCAAGACTATGACAATTATATATAGACTAATTTGAACACACTTTTATTTGATCTAAAAAAAATATTATTACTCATCTAATGGTATTTTCCTATAATCTATCCATCGAAAATAATTTAATAAATATTAAGATTCGTTGTTCCTGACATAATAAAATATCTATTAAATTACTTTTGAAATAAACGCCTAGACATTAAACACAACCTACATACAGTGCTTTGAATATGATTACAATATTTTAGATATGATATGATAAGATATGTTTTATGTCAGTTGAATAACTTTTAAAGCTAATGAAATTGCAAATACAAGATTTAATTTTAGATTATGTTAATAATATTTAAAAGTAAAATGATATGAAAAAGAATAAAAATTGAATTGTATGAACAATATTTGTTCATTTAGTTTAGAAAAACTCAGAATATAGTTAAGGTTTTAATGAAAGTAGTACGAAAAGTGAGTGCAGATTTCTAAACAAAATACTGAAATAAAAATAAAGAAATTACAAATATTTTAATAATTAGTGAAATGTTTTTTATTACTTAATCTATTTCAGATAATTGTTGTATGATATTAACAGTTGCTTTAAAGTCTATTACCTATTAACCAAACCTATGTATAATATACTATAAAAGCTATAAGTATTTCTATAAATCCAAACTATGTCTGAACCAAGTCAGTGTCCGAGACAACCGGTCTGAGTTATCGTCTCAAAAACGCTTCAGTGAACGGTCAACCGCTATTAATAAGCGCAGTAATCCCACTTTAGCCTGTGTTCTCATCTGAATAATGAATTCAATATCAAGACAGTTGTGGTTATGTACTATTGTATAGTGATATCAGTTTGTTACACTTCATTAAGGACCTTTGATAGTAACTTCTTAGTAAAATGTTTAATAACAAATTATAATTGCTGTTTAAAGTAAAAAATACTATTTTTAGGTATTCCTGCCATGATTATGAATTTCTTTATTACTGAATGGAATGATTTATTACGTTGAGACTATTCTTGTTACTTAATTCATATTACTATCAAAATTTAACGTCGTAATTTTTGGGAAATTTATAATTGGATTGTCCCATTAAAATGATGTGTTATTACTTGAGTATAAAAGATTTTTACATAATAGCTTGTCGTTTCTGAAACTCTCAAACGGTGGGTGGTACGTGCAATGTGTTTAATTTTTTTATAATTTGATATGATTACTTTTAAGTACTTATCTCATTCATTTGTTTTCTTATTGTATTAATTTATATCAATTTTCTATGCAAGACGTCGCAACGCTTCACTGCCTAAAGTCTTTAGTAAAATGTATTGAATTATTTTTATCTTTTAATCTCTACTTGTTTCGATAGTATTTTTACTTTTTCTTCAAAAATAATAAAAAAGGTACCTTTTGCAACATTTTGCACTTTTTCAACTTTTGCACGTTCATTAGTTAACGTTGTATTGCGGATAATAAGACTTCTATCTGATGCCTTGAACATTATCGTCATCTATTCACTAAATGTATCCAGAGAATGGATTATGCGAATAATACTCAGAGACGGTATCGGCATGAGTCAGCCTGTTCAAAATTTCTCCATTCTAAATTAATCTGCTAAATTCTGCAACACTGCGATATTTGGTGTATAAACCTGATAAATTGTACTTTAGGTTTCAATCATTCTAATGCAATTCTACAAAAACATAGTCCTACAGTACATTTCTGTTAAAGTTTCTGTTTGTTTCATTTTATTTTCTTCAGTTTGTAGAGATTGTAAAGCTTTAATCTAACAAAGCATCTATTCTCAAATACGTTTATCAAACGGTATTCCCCACACGTTGAAATACACGTTTGTATTCTGATAGCAGTAACCATCTGAGGCTGATGTGGAATTATGACCGATGTCACAATCAGCAAAGGTATGTCAAAGGAATACTGAGTGAGCTAACCCGACTAGAGTAATTGGAACGTAGTCTATCAGCAATCTTAATTAACAGAGAAATGCGGTAATACCATGATGTTGCTAATATAGCCTTTGTAGACTTGTAGTATGAATGATCAGCTATTTAGTATATCTGCATAAATGTAAATGAATGTTAAGTTTTATTTCCATTATATATATAAGTTTTAATTTTATATTTATAGCTATTTATAGTCATAGCTTCATTTTAATTGTTTGCTGAAACAAAACTATTACGAACGGCGTATTTTAATTCCTTCTACATTACAAAATCAGTAATCTTTAACAAAAACCTTTTCTGATAATTATTAGGTACGACAAAGCCTTTACTATACAAGGATAAGGGCCGATACGGGGACTATAAGAAAATACAGCAATTCAATCAGTATATTCTTTTTTTAATCTGAGTAAGGGTTTCGACTTCTAAAATATAAATATTAGAACCATTGTAATTATTATACTTATTTTATTGTATTCATTAGATAGCTTGATCAAAACACCAAAATCTTATTTATGTTCTTATGTTTTTGTTCTAAAAGTTTTTTTAGAGTATCCTACAAATATAATTTTCAAATACCTTTTCAATTAAAACTATTGTTTTTCGGTTACATAAATCACAGAACGCAGTGCTGCGGAATTTAAAAATTAATTTCGTATGAAAGGAATAATTGACTAGGCTGGCTCACGTCGATACCGGCTCCGGATATTATTCCCACAGTTCATTCTTTGGATGCATTTACTGAATAACTAACGACAATGTTCAACTTATTTTTATCATTTTATACTTTTAGCAGAAATGAATGTGAAATAATATTTTCTTACAAATGCACTGAATTCAAATATGAAGTAAAAAAATCTCAAAATCTTGTGTTATTTTATAAATTTTATTAGTCTCCTAACTTAAAGATTACTACTCGTTACTTAGAAGGAAATAAAGTTATTGTTGGAGAATTCCAGAGTAAACATAATAAATCTAAATCTTAAATTATTATGTAACCCGTTGGAGTAAATGTAATGCTGTCTCCAAATAATTAAGCTTTAATGTAACAATAAACACTTCACACAAAATAAGTAATCTCCCAATTACGTGCTTGAGGCTCTTGGGTTACGCACCGGGGTAATGTTTTACAAATTTGTTTTGTCACAGTTGTGCAACCTATTTATTTATTTGAATATACTTTTTTAAAATCTAAATTAAGTTGTAAACGATGAATAAAATAAAGGTTTTTCTATTTTATATACTTGGTGTTAAAACTCAACTCAATCATGTTTAAAGATAGTAAAGAAACTCTATAAAGCCCATAAAAAAAGGTTTTCCCAGAAATAGCCTTTTAATTTTATGTGGTTACTGAGAGTAACAAGACTTTCAGCTTTTGAAAAACAAGAAAGTATGGAAATACAATATAATATAACATAGTAATTTCTTGGTTCAATGTGTTTTTTTAAGTATATAAGCAATATGTGCTTGCAAATTCTTGCCTTTGAATTGACTGGTCAAATAAATAAATATAAAATTTGATTATTATTTGGAAGAAGATCTGTTCTTAACAGGTATTGTGATATGATATTTGGAAAAAATACAGCCTCAAGATAAGATCTTGAGGCTGTATTTTCAAAAAAAATGTTGATCCCTGTACAAATCTCAAATTACGATTGTTAAGACACATGTTATATATATTATATATTTTTTCAACGTGTTGTTAAATTATAGTTTGTAATTTTCACACTAGAAAAATAGTTTTATAAATGAATAAATATTATTAGTTTTGCTATCATATAAAATGGTTATTTCATAATTCAATTATAGTTAGTTGTTCATAACTCGATTCACTTCCCATTGATATAATTTAACTGATAGTTGAGAGGATACAATTTGATTACGTGAGTATTTTGAATTATGGGTATTTCATGGTTCATTAATATAAATAAAATACAATTAACTTATACCATCCTATATTAGCTGTTATCCTTGCAGAACATTACCTAACAATAACTATGAAACTCTAAATTGCTTTGTTTAAGACATTGTTATTTTATATTGCTTTAGTCTTCTTGGTTTGCAAGAAAATGTCAAAGTGTGGTAACCCAGGCTTCTGAACTGAACTTTGATCATATATTTTCATTCCAAAGACACTTTGACAGTGAGAATATTTTGCAAATGCCTTATTAATTATTGAAGGAAATTATATTTGAAATTGTCTATAAACATGTATACAAGCGATAATATGAATTTTAAATTTTATATAAAATTTAATAACATTTTATTCTTGACTTCTATCAATTGTATTTATATATAATGTATTACTACATTGAATGTTGATAGGTTCTTTTATATTTGACAAAAAACACTATTTTATTAATAAACATATTTATTCGTTTGAAAGGTAATTAATAAAGATTTTTATAATAACAAATAAGTTAATTTTAAAATTTTATCACACTAACATCCGGTTTCCATTTAACAGTAGATCATCTACAGCTTACATTTGTAAAATTACAAAGATAGTTTGTAGTTTAATTCCAGACGGACGTGCGTGAACTGAACCGCACTCGTGAATATCAACCAGGTGTTTTGCCGCTAAGCCACGGACGCTTCACGAAAACATTTACAGCCTGCAACTAAATTAGCCACAAACTTCTGAATTTCTAACTAGGTTTAATTATCAATTTTACGCTGTTACTTTCAGTGTTGAATTTATTGAATTTAGTTTTTATTAATGGGATTATTCTTTATTTTGAACTATTTAAAAAGATAATAGATAGAAGTATCTTCTTTCGAAGTATTTTTGATTCAGCAAACAATTAAAATGAAGGTTTAACTATAATTAGTTATAAATATAAAACTGAGCTTTTAGACATAATAATAATAGAATAAATAGAAAGTTACATACATACGTCATGGCGACATGTGGAACCTTAAGTGCATTACGCATTATGAAACAAAACCTAACATTCGTTTATACATATAGAGAAATAAGAAATATCTTCATTCATATTGCAAGTCTACAAAAGCTATATTAGCAACATCATGGTATTACCGCATTTCTGTGTTAATTAAGATTGCTGATAGACTGCGTTCCAATTACTCTAGTCGGGTTAGCTCACTCAGTATTCCTTTGACATACCTTTGCTGATTGTGACATCGGTCATAATTCCACATCAGCCTCAGATGGTTACTGCTATCAGAATACAGACGTGTATTTCAACGTGTGGGGAATATCGTTTGATAAATGTATTTGAGAATAGATGCTTTGTTAGATTAAAGCTTTACAATCTCTACAAACTGAAGGAAATAAAAAGAAACAAACAGAAACTTTAACAGAAAAGTAAGGTTTATGTTTGTAGAAATGCATTAGAATGATTGAAACCTAAAGTACAATTGATCAGGTTTATACACCAAATATCGTAGTTCTGCAGAATTTGGCGGATTAATTTAGAACAGAGAAATTTTGAACAGACTGACTCATGCCGATACCGTCTCTGGGTATTATTCGCCTAGTTAATTCTCTGGATACATTTAGTGAATAGATGGCAATAATGTTCAGGGCATTAAAAAAATGTTTTATTATCAGCAATATAACGTTAACTAATAAACGTGCAACAACATTGCAATAGGTACCTCTTTATTATTTAAGAAAAAGTAAAATTACTATCGAAACAAGTAGAGTTAAAAGATAATAAAAAACAATTTAATACATTTTACTAAAGAGTTTAAGAAACGACAACAGAGACGAAGCTTCTTGGCATTCCATGGATTCACCGTGCGGGTGCCAGGCCCATCGCGTTGCAAGAAAAGGAGAGCAAACAATGCCTAGGACTTGCAAACCAGGTGTAGGTTTAAGGGGCCCCTTTACTATGCGCATACACGCTCACCTTCACTGTTCACGCTCCTCTCCCTACCTAACCAAATATCGTAAGAACCTACTAAAACCGCCTTTGGAATACGTTCCAGAAATGAACTGATGATCGTTCTTGTAAGGCCGAGATCCTTAAATAAATTGTAGAGAGATTTTGCTGTTATACCTCTCGCTCCTACTTCTACAGCGTACAAATTAACTATAAATTTATTTCTAATCAATATAATGTACATTATTGTATTATAATTCGTGACTTAAAAGTTCAGTTATTACTTACTCTGTTTGTATTATGTCTATTAGTTGAGTAAGTAGTTTAAAAATATACATTTACTCAGACCTACTTCATGGAAACGTTAATTGAAAATTTAACCAAGTATGAAATTCTAAAGTTTGTGGCTAATCTTATTGCATTGTAAATGTTTTCGTGAAGCGTCCGTGGCTTAACGTTAAAACATCTGACATTCACGAGTGCGGTGCAGTTCACGCAGGTCCGTCTGGAATTAAACTACAAACTATCTCTGTAATTTAACGTACATATGCTTTAGATTAAGTATTATTAAACGATATCTTATCGTGTTAAAATTTTTAATTATAAAACTCCTACTCCTATTTTTAATTATAAAACTCTTTATTAATTACCTTTCAAACGATTTTTTTTTTATAAAATAAACGGTTTATGTCAAATATAAAAGAAACTACCCACCATTAAAGTAGTAATTCATTATATATAAATATAATTAATAACTTTTTTAAATGTTATATAATCTTAAGTATAATGAATACAACGCTTAGAACAAAATCTTTTAAATCATTTTTCTACATCAAATTATATCATAAATATTCTTTATCGGCTTACTGTCACAGGTGTACAAAGAAAGGCGACAATATTTTTAATTCTCTCTGCTTTAAGATATTTTATGTTCAACGAGATAAGAATAAATTGTGTTTATGAAAAGATGATATTTTGTTTAAGAATACTGAATAAAAATTTATTTAACAGCAATTATGTGTAAATGAAATAAATGATTAATTAATAATTAATAATTTATTAATGGTTCTTGGTAAATTTGATAAGATTGGTTGAATATATCACAATAAGTTATATTTCACTTCTTAGTGTAATTATTATATACACACACACATATATATATATATATATATATATATATATATATATATATATATATATATGTGTGTGTGTGTGTGTGTGTGTGTTTTAATAGCCATAAAAATGTAGATACATGAAAGCATTTCACAAATATTAATGAATCTAAAATATATTAAAACTTTATTTACCCATTTAATATGTAAATAAAATCTTGAAACTAATATACAATATTTATTTTACGGAATTAAATCATGTACATTCCTACATTTTAATATAGATTCGAGATTCTCAATACCATCTGAACTTTTTATCGACTTGGTATAAAACTTCCTTATCTCATTTTTGTGATGTTTACTGTAGGCCATGTAAAAGCACAAAGCAATTTCCTGATCGGGACACAGCTATTGCTGTCTCAAATCAACCCGATTCTTAAGTAGGTTCATAAATAAAAATATATATTCATCTGACTTTTAGTCAGGTTAATAGTTAATTTAGGAAAAAAAATCGTTATAATTATAATAATGTCTCTTTTCTAACTTTTAAATACATTTAGGCTGAACTCTAAAATCTAAGAAATCGTAAGAGATAGATGTTTATTTACATACAGAGAGACATCTACATATCATCTTACTGTGAAGACAATTATAAAGTGTTCGAAATGTGGGATGAGATTAAGTATACACATTTTTTTTATATTATTTATTGTGTACGAGTAGAACGTTTAAAAGTCTAAGAAAATACTAAAACTTACTTCAACATATACTAGTTTTAGAAGTACTGCTGAATATTCATACGAAATCAATAATAATAATGAAAATATAGTCATATATTAAGATATAAATAAGTCAATAAAATATATTTAATGTATACTAAAAGAGCAAAAATATTAGACAATATAATAAGCAATTATTAATTCTTGACATTAAGTTCAAATTCAGTAAGTAATTCAGTAAGTATGAGCAGACTGCATATAATTCACTAAAGTATTTACAACATAAGCGTCAAAACGTACGGTTGGTATTCATGAGTGTGGTTAAATCCGTTCACGTTCAAGACCGACTTCAACTGGTAACTATCTCACAATATCTTTAGCCACATAAATAAACATTTTACACACGTTTAAACCATATTTATCTTATCCTTAGAAATACGTGACAATATTTAATTGAAATATAACTTGTTAACTTTTCTTATTTTTAGAAATCTTAGAACGATATTCTAATAGTAGGTTTCAAATTTCACAAAGGTTTAATTAATATATACTTTTAAATAGTTTCCACTAAATATCATTGCGTTATATATTTTGCCTTGTTCTCAAATTATGTTTACACATATATTACTCTTGATACCATAGTTTAAAGATTTAGAGCATATTTATACTGCAATTAATTTTCTCATCCGTATTTTAAGTATTTAGGACAATTTATTGAATATATAAATATTATCATATATTCGTCAGCGTTCTACGAGTATGTTATTAAGATATCTTACTCTGAAAACAATAAAAATTCAATTCAAATGTTTCCATTTCATGATTAAACAGTAAGTTGTTATAAGTTTTCCTTACCAACATTTCATTATTACCATTTCATTTTAAAATTATTTTCAAATAGGCGTTAGGCTTTGGCGATCGGGGCTTCCTGTCTCGTGAAACGCACGAACAATTTTAATTACTCGCCCGAGTAATGTCTTTTCAACAGGTGGTTGGCATTTCTTGAGAAAATGAATATTTTCTATTATACGCGTTTTTTGACAAAATTCATTTATTACATATAAAATCATTTATTCAACTACTAGTAGTGTTACGGAAATGTCCAGTCTATACAATTTACTTAAAATATATTTTTAATACTATTTTTTTTCTGTTATACACACTGCCACCGACGACTTCGTTCGTACTTCTATTCCCGTGGGAACTTCAGAATTTATAACATTCATAACATTTGTATAGAAATGGAATGTTGTGCCAAAAATTCAATGAACTTTTTAGGTTGTATCCAAAAAATAAGGATATAAAATAAATAATACCAAAAGTAATATTTTAAATAAAAAGTGATCTAAGATAACACAGACTTATCATTTACACAAAATTGAAAAGTATACAAAGAATACTTTTACAGCAGAATTTTGTTTCGTCAGCAATAAATTGTAAGATAAAGAAATTTATAAAAATATGAAAGTTCTGTTTGCACAATATTTTTCGGGATTTACAGATAAATAAACCGTAATCCTAATAATACTTACACTGAATTATAACAGTTGTGACAAGCTGTAAGTTGTAGTTATTGCAATATGGTTTATATTAATATATAATTATAATCTTATTTAATCTATAATATATAATTATTTCTATCACCAAAGAGAAAACTGATTTGCGATAAAAATAACATCAAAACAGGAATATTTGACAAATTTTTGATAAATAGGTCAAACTAGACAATTATTTTACTTTCACACGAGAACATCTTAATTATAATAAAAAAAAAAGTAAAGTTTTTCGAAACGAAATTTTACATGCTTTACATTTGAGTGGGGGGATAGACAAAGACGCTGTAAAAACTAGTTTATAATAATACTCTTAAACATTACTTGAAAAAAAAATCTTTTAAGAATATACAAAAATTATGTGTGTTATGTTCAACACACATAACTCAAGAGAATAAACAGCTTGACCTGTCAGTTCATACATTATGTGCAATGAATCCAAGCTGTTAATGATTTAGTAAAGCATTCCCAGCATGTGTCAAAACACATGGTTGATATTCATGATAGCGGTTTCAGTTCAGTTCAGCCCCAGACTTCAGGAAACTGTCTCTTAAATGTGTTTGTCAGATAAATATATTACTGACATTGTTTATTGTTCGTAAACTGTTTAGCTCTTTATGCTATTCATGAGCTACAAATGCTTTAAATATAATAATTTAATAATAATAATCAACTATGACGTCACAATTGTCCTCTGATGAAAACAGACACCAACTTTGAGCCAAAGGTTTAATATAAGATCCCCTGTAGTGTCAAACCGGCGATTGACAGACAAAGAGGATTTACTACGATCCATCTCTAGTTGATTTTAAACTAAATATTTGTGAATACTTTTAAACATAAATGTATTCGGAAATACTATTTTTTATTTTATGTTGATCAGATTGTAAAATCTTGTTTTAATCTACCCATATAAAAATAAAGAACGGTTCAGTGAACTTCCATTTTTCGTACGTAACATACATTCTGCGCATAAAACCATGACTATGTAAAATAAACTGCAAAAAATCGCAAAAATAAACATTTTATTACGATTCCAGGTAATTCCGATTACTATATGAAAAATAAATATTTATTATATACAGATATATCTTAAAATAAATAAATAAAGCAAAATGTATATTGTATTATATTATGATAATTTCATACAAAGTGTAAAATCCAAAATAAAAGAAAACAAAAAACAAAACAGCTTTCAAATTAACATTACAGACAATTAAAACGTTTCACGCTTCCGGAAAGCTTATTATTTACCTCCGGAACATCAATCTTGTTTAATTGTTATATTTTGTTACAGAGATACAATCATTTCATTTTTTTATAAAGTATTTACATTAATCAGCATATAAAAAGTAAACATTTTAATGAAGGAAGTGATTTTCGGGGTTTATTTATAGAATAACTTTTTATAACGTGTAGACCGACACGTTAACAATTAGTCATATACATAAAAGACTTCATGACTTTGTTTATTCTTATAATTAAACATATAATCTAAATACGTCTCAAAACAATCAAAGATGTTAATTTTTTTCAGGAGATTATAAACAGCAAACAGCTACATTCAAAATGAAACCTTAATTTTTTAAACAACACTCTTCAAAAATATTAAAAAAAATTAAATCGAATCCAGGATACGATGCTATGAAATAGTTTAAAAACAAAATACATCTGTATGCTCAAAACATTTTTCAGAGCGATTCTCGTTATTTTTAATAAACAATTTCTACCAACAATAGAGATGAGAAATAAAATTCAGTCGTGTCTGTGAAAGCACGTTAGGCGATCTCGATTTTCACTAAAATCTCATAATAATTTTTAGTATATAAATAGAATCTGGATTAAGTTTTGGTTTGTTTTTAACGAGTTTTTGAGATTGGTGAAAAATAAGGGGTTCAGTATTTCTATATCACGGCAATAACCTCGCTTTGTCTATCACTCGGCACCCTCAAGTGATATACTCACACACTGTTACAAACACACACATACACAAATAAGTTTCAGATGGTTTGATCATATTCACAATCTTTATTTTTTACCAACGCACACACAGCATATACACACTCACACATACTCAAATCAATGTAAGTTTCAGATAGGGTGACGTTATTCAAACACTGCCAACGTAAAAATATAGATCACTTCAGAAAGTCATACATTTCTTTTAAGCCTCTTTACTACGTTTTACATATATTCCTAAGAGCTCAACGATTCCCAGTAATTATCTAATTTCAAATCAAAGGTCGTTGGTCCTGTGTCAACTCGTTTTATATTCTAATCAGGGCTGAGCCCTGGAGCGCTCAGGCGAATTTGAATGTCTTGCTTTGGACAGGTCGCAGCTTTACCTCTAATTTGCCTTTGTTTGATTAAAACACACGTTTTCAGATTTTCATAGCATTTTCATTATTAAGTATTGATTTCTATAAGCTTTTAATAAATATTTGTAAAATATATTCATTTACGTATGTTTAAATTAGTTGATTGATGTTATGGTATATCCTTAAAGAAGAAGAAAGAAGGAGACCAAAATTTCTAGTCTCATAATAAAAGTTAATATCTTAATATTAGTGGATACTCCAGGTTATATTTTAACGACTTTTTAATTAAATTAAGTTAACCTTCATCTTCCCTTATTATAAAGGAAGTAAGATTAATTTAATTAAGTGATTACATAATATTAAATACAATTTACATGATATCTAATCTATAAGAATTTAACGGTAAAAATATTTAAATACGGTAAATACGGTAAATGAACAGTCGCAGTAACAAAATAATTTAAAAATTTAAATTATAAGATGGTATTTAAAGAATTTAAATCGATTTAAAAGAAATATATAATTGTATCACATTTATTATATAATTATATAATTAATATTTTTTTAATATAAACTATATTATTTATCAAGTTATTTGAAAATCAGCTTCATCAGGCCATTCTTATCTGTATAACTTTTCTGATAGTCCTTTATTCCATGTTGAATACTTTGGTATGACATACGCCTTTTAACAAGTGAGTCATTCACGTACTTATTAACTTTGAACAACAATATATTGTAGTTCATTATCAAGATTTTGTAATGTTTTTCTGTTATTACTAATTAAAATACAATATATGTTTAATATGAATATAACTGTATCTTATGTAACAGTCCGTCCGTAACAAGTCTCCATGGACGGTCGTTGGTTCAGGGCAATATGTCAATGTCCACAAAACAATTCTCTGTAAAATGATTAAACTTCAATGTTGCCAAGTCTAACATCTGCTTTATCGTTCTATAAAAAGGATTAAATAAATAAAGTTTAAATAATATAATATTCAAAAAGGATAAGGAAATTGGATCAAACTATAATTTTTATTTTATAGAAATAATTAATTATTTAATTTAGAAGACAAAACGATATAAAGATAACTTCTTAATATTTATCGTTTTAAAAAATCAAAAGCCGTATTTGCAAAAACGGAGAAACGATTTTAATTTCACGCCTCGTGTAATTAAACAGAGGACACCCCTTGTGACATTGAAATATATTTTCGTCGAATCGGCTTAATTATTTCTCAAATGGAATAAGGAATAATTTTACAATGCTAATTTTATTAAAATTTTAATTTGAAGATGTTACCAATTATTATATGGTAACTGTTATTCGTCTTGGTTTATTTAACTGACACTTTTAAAGTAGTAAAACTTCACATAAATTGTTTTAAGCGAATCTGTAATTTCAAAAATTATTAAATAAAGATATAAAGGACTGAATTTCTACAATATTCTATAAATCCAAACTATCTCTGTACCAAGTCAGTGTCCGAGACAACCGGTCTGAGTTATCGTCTCAAAAACGCTTCAGTGAACGGCCAACCGCTATTAATAAGTGCAGTAATCTCACTTGAGCCTGTGTTCTCATCTGAATAATGAATTCAATATCAAATCAGATCTGGTAATGTACTATTGTACAGTTATATCAGCTTATTACACTATACAATATTGCTAAAGGTTATATATTGGTACTCATTCAATATCTTTTATCAAAAGGGAATAAACCACGGTTTATAAAATTGTTAAACATATATTCCACTTTAGTCCACCTTTGATAAAATATTTTTCCTAGGCTTTAATGCTAATAGTATTAAATTACAAGAATGAGCTGAACATTGTCGTTAGTTATTCATTAAATGTATCCAAAGTATGAACTATGCGAGTAATACCCAGAGCCGATATCGGCGTGAAACAGTCAATTCAAATATTCCCCGTTCTGTCTATTGAAATATTCCCCATTCCCAAAATTAATCCCTTAAATTCTGCAATAATGCGTTATGTGGAGTATAAACCTGATAAATTGTACTTTAGGTTTCAATCATTCTAATGCATTTCTACAATAACATAATCCTTACATTTCTGTCAAACTTTTGTTTGTTTGATTTTGTTTTCTCCGGTCTGTATAGATTGTAAAGCTTAAATCTAACAAGGCATCTATTCTCAAATACATTTATCAAACGATATTCCCCACACGTGGAAATACACGTTTGTATTCTGATAGCAGTAACCATCTGAGGCTGATGTGGAATTATGACCGATGTCACAATCAGCAAAGGTATACTGAGTGAGCTAACCCGAATAGAGTAATTGGAACGCAGTCTATCAGCAACCTTAATTAACAGAGAAATGCGGTAAAACCATGATGTTGCTAATATAGCCTTTGTGGACTTGTAATATGAACGAACTATTTAGTATTTGTGCATAAGTATAAATGAATGTTAGGTTTTATTTCAATTATGTATTTAAGTTTCCATAGATCCGTAATAAGAACACCGTTGACGTATATCCTAAAAATTTTGTACTGTATTTATTGACTTAAAAAGTTCAGTTATTTCATACTCTGTTTATAGTTGTTGAGTAAGTAGCTTAAAAGTATCAATTTACTAAATGCTACTTCATTGAAAGCATAACATTTATTAAATAAAAGAAACTGCTGAAACTTTCTTTTTTAATTGTTTGCTGAATAAAAATATTTACGAATTAAATTTTTTTATAAATTATATATATAGATACTGTTAATCTATTATCTTTTTATTTAGTACAAAACAAAGAAAAAATCTCATTAATAAAAACTAAATTTAGTAAAGTCAACATTGAACGTAAAGCGTAAACGGAAAATGAAACCTAGATAGAAATTCAGAAGTTTGTGGCTAATTTAATTGCAGACTGTAGATGTTTTCGTGAAGCGTTCGTGGCTTAGCGTCATAACATCTGGTTGACATTCACGAGTGCGGTTCAGTTCACGCACGTCCGTCTGGAATTAAACTACAAACTATCTCTGTAATTTAACTAATATATGCTTTAGATGGCGTATTATTAAGCGATACCGGATCTTACTGTGTTAAGAATTTTTAATTGACATATTTGTAATTATAAAAATCTTTATTAACTACCTTTCAAACGAATATATATATTTTTATCAATAAAATACTGTTTTTTGTCAAATATAAAAGAATTTACCCACCTTCAATGTAGTAATTCAATATATATATAATATATATCGATACTTGATAGGATTCGAGAATGATCTGTCTTTAAATTTTGTATAATCTTAAGTATAATAAATATGACAATGAACAAAATTTTACACTTTTATATACATAAAATTATACCATAAATATTCTTTATCGGCTTACTGTCACAAATATACAAAGAAAGGCGACAATATTTTTAATTCTCTCTGCTTTAAGATATTTTATGTTTAGGGTGATAAAAATAAATTGTGTTTATGAAAAGATGATATTTTGTTTAAGAATACTGAATAAAAATTTATTAAAACCATTTAACAACGTTTTCTTGGTTTATTTTATTATTGCAGTCCTCCAACATATGAAATTTCATATATAAGAATAAATATATAAACAATTTTTGCAATTCGTTATTTATTATTGTTATTTGTGTTATTGTCAAATGATATGATAAATATGACAATGAACAAAATTTTACACTTTTATATACATAAAATTATACCATAAATATTCTTTATCGGCTTACTGTCACAAATATACAAAGAAAGGCGACAATATTTTTAATTCTCTCTGCTCTAAGATATTTTATGTTTAGGGTGATAAAAATAAATTGTGTTTATGAAAAGATGATATTTTGTTTAAGAATACTGAATAAAAATTTATTAAAACCATTTAACAACGTTTTCTTGGTTTATTTTATTATTGCAGTCCTCCAACATATGAAATTTCATATATAAGAATAAATATATAAACAATTTTTGCAATTCGTTATTTATTATTGTTATTTGTGTTATTGTCAAATGATAAAAATTTGTTTATAATGAATCGAAATTAAAAAATATTGCAATTGTGAAATTTTGAACCTAAAGCCTATGAAATAATATCTGACAGCAGTCACACTACAACTATCGTGATTTATGCTATTTATCAGATATTAAGATAATTTACAATATTGAAACCTTTATACAAGCTATTAGACCGTTCTCATATGAAATCACATATTTGATACATTTTCATAAAGATTCGAGATTCTCAATAGCCACAGAACCTTTTATCGCCTCGGTGCAAAACATCCGTATCTCATTTGTTGTGATGTTTACTACTGGCTGTAGGCCATGCAAAAATACAAAGCAATTTCCTGATCTGGACAGAGCTCGGTATTGCTTTTCCCAAATCCACTTCCGTTTAGACAGACAGAAAAAAATGTTTATTGTTTAGCTAAATTTATTTTCAATTCTATAAATGTCGATAAAGAGAATATATAAACGTTATCTTTTCTATCAATTATATGTGACACAATATGAGGTGGACATTACTTGGATTGTTAGTAAACACTTGTTATTTGAAAACTCTAAAATATATTAGTAAAACAATTTCAAAGAGATTGTGTCTAAAACTTTACTCCAGACATATGGTGTAGTTGTGCTCAAAAGGGCAACGACAGCTTGCATTCTGCGGTTTGCAAGTTTTTTCATTATTCAATTTAGAATAGAACAGTTACAGCAAGTCGTAAAGAGAATATTTCTTAAGTGGATTACAAATCTATTACATAACAAGTTAAATATCTAAAAAGTTATACTGAACATACATAAATTAAATTAAATAATTGTTATATAATATATAAATATTTCTGTACAGTTAAATGCCCTTATAACCTTACTAAAATATTAAAAGAAATAAGAACAAATAAATGAAAAAAAAATGTCATATATTGGAAATAGAAAATACTCTTTTTATCACTTGGCTTACAAAATGTAAAAAATATTTTTTGTCCCGAGTTACTAGTTAGATACTAGTTATTTACAAATAAAAATAGAAAGATAATAGTATAGTTTAAATATCTAAAGGCTTTATCTAACCTTAATTGTGGACGTCGCGACGTTTTTATATAGACTTCAAATTTATTTTATAAATAGCTGTCACATGCAAAATATTTTTTTCAAATTTCGGTTTAATAGTTGTTCTTCTTTGTGTGCATCTTGAAATTTAAAAAGTAAGAGACCATAGGAGGTAGACGATTAATTAATTGACTTGCTGACATACATCTGCAAATGGTCCATCCATGAACCATGATTGATGTATAGTGTTAAGTTCCGACCAATATATCAAGACTGTGACAATTATATGTAGACTAATTTGAACACACTTTTATTTGACCTAAAAAAATAACACTCATCTTATAGTATTCTCCTATAACCTATCCATCGAAAATAATTTAATATATATTAAGATTCATTGTTTCTGACATAATAAAATATATATTAAATTATGTACTTTTGAAATAAACGCCTACACATTAAAAACAACCTACGTACAGTGCTTTGAATATGATTACAATATTTTAGATAAAATATGACTCATTTGTGAAGTTTTCAGTATATATAGTTCACACTCATTGTACCGTGGGAGATTAAGTCAATAGCCGATATTGATTTGATTATTTCGAACTACGTTATTATTTTGAAATATTTATTTTGTTCATCTAAATATACCGAAACGATAAAGATTACAAATTATTTATCCGGGTAATATGATTGAACTATGCGCAGGTTTTATGTTTAAGTAAAGCATTCATTTTGTTGGAAACGCTGCATTCTGTAATTAACCCGAACATTGTGAGCAACAAGTTGTTAATAGAAAAGGGTACTGGAATATTGAAATTATTTTTAACTATTCTTATAAAAATTATTCCTAAGGTCATTCCTCACACGTTGAAATACACGTCTATAGTCTGATGCCAGGAATCATCTAAAGCTGATGTGGAATTATGACAGATTTCACAATCGGCCACGTTATATCTGAAGTGAATACTGAGTGAGCCAATCCGAACAAAGTCTGATAAGAAACTCAATATATATTAATATATCTTATAAAGTAAGGTAAATCTTAAAATTTAAACGATAATTAAATCCCTTAAAAGTTGTTTAAGTTCAACCTAACCTAGACTTTTATTATAACTCCGTGAAATGACTAAATAAAAATAGTTTTAAAATTTCTAAACCTTGTAAATGTCTTACAGATTCATTCACATAATTAAAAAAAAAAGAATTGATTAAATTGACATGAATTTTAATGTATTAATTATATGGTATAAATATTTATCATCAAAAGGTCTAAGCATTAGAATATTAGTAAAAAAAATATCTAAAAATACATTCTCATGTCACCATTGAATTAACAACCCATTCCGTGAACCTCCTGTTTTATGTCAGTGAATAACTTTAAAAGCTACTGAAATTGCAAATACAAGTCTTATTTTTAGATTATGTTAATAATATATAAAAGTAAAATGATATGTAAAAAATAAAAATTAAATTGTATGAACAATATTTGTTCATTTAGTTTAGAAAAACTCAAAATATAGTCAAGGTTTTAATGAAACTAGTACGAAAAGTGAGTGCAGATTTCTAAACTAAATACTGAAATAAAAATAAAGCAATTATAAATATTTTAATAATTAGGTAAATGTTTTTAATACTTAATCTATTTCAGATAATTGTTATATGATATTAACAGTTGCTTTAAGTCTATTACCTATTAATCAAAACTATGTATAATATACTATAAAAGCTATAAGTATTTCCATAAATCCAAACTATCTCTGAACCAAGTCAGTGTCCGAGACAACCGGTCTGAGTTATCGTCTCAAAAACGCTTCAGTGAACGGCCAACCGCTATTAATAAGCGCAGTAATCTCACTTTAGCCTGTGTTCTCATCTGAATAATGAATTCAATATCAAGACAGTTGTGGTTATGTACTATTGTATAGTGATATCAGTTTGTTACACTTCATTACCTTTGATAGTAACTTCTTAGTAAAATGTTTAATAACAAATTATAATTGCTGTTTCAAGTAAAAAAAAAACTATTTTTAGGTATTCCTGCCATGATTATGAATTTCTTTTTTACTGAATGGAATGATTTATTACGTTGAGACTATTCTTGTTACTTAATTCATATTACTATCAAAAACTAACGTCGTAATTTTTGGGAAATTTATAATTGGATTGTCCCATTAAAATGATTTGTAATTACTTGAGTATAAAAGATTTTTACAAATTCTTGTCGTTTCTTAAATTCTCAAACGATGGGTGGTACGTACAATGTGTTTCTATTTTTTTATATTTTGGTATGACTACTCTTAAGTACTTATCTCATTCATTTGTTTTCTTATTGTGTTAAATTATATAAAATTTCTATGCAAGACGTCGCAACGCATCACTGCCTAAAGTCTTTATGTATTGAATTGTTTTTATCTTTTAATCTCTACTTTTTTCGGTAGTATTTTTACTTTTTTTTATTTAATAATAAACATTTTTGCACGTTCATTAGTTAACGTTATATTGCGGATAATAAGACATCTATTTGATGCCTTGAACATTATCGTCATCTATTCACTAAATGTATCCAGAGAATGAATTATGCGAATAATACTCAGAGACGGTATCGGCATGAGTCAGCCTGTTCAAAATTTCTCCATTCTAAATTAATCTGCTAAATTCTGCAACACTGCAATATTTGGTGTATAAACCTGATAAATTGTACTTTAGGTTTTAATCATTCTAATGCATTTCTACAAACACAAACCTTATATTTATTTTAAAGTTTCTGTTTGTTTCATTTTATTTTCTTCACTTTGTAGAGATTGTAAAGCTTTAACGTAACAGAGCTTCTATTCTCAAATACATTTATCAAACGATATTCCCCACACGTTGAAACATACGTCTGTATTCTGATAGCAGTAACCATCTGAGGTTGATGTGGAATTATGACCGATGTCACAATCAGCACAGGTATGTCAAAGGAATACTGAGTGAGCTAACCCGACTAGAGTAATTGGAACGCAGTCTATCAGCAATCTTAATTAACAGAGAAATGCGGTAATACCATGATGTTGCTAATATAGCCTTTGTAGACTTGTAGTATGAATGAACAGCTATTTAGTATTTCTGCCATAAGTGTAAATGAATGTTAAGTTTTATTTCCATTATATATAAAAGTTTCCAAAGGTCCGTGAAGATAACACAAATGACCTATATCCTTAAAATTTGGTATTATATCAATTACTTAAAAAGGTCAGTTATTATTAGTAAGTAGTTGAAAAGTATAAGTTTATTTATTAAATAAAAAAAACTACTGAAACTTTCTATTTATGGCTAAAAACTTTTAATTTTATATTTATAGCTATTTATAGTTATAGCTTCATTTTAATTGTTTGCTGAAATAAAACTATTACGAACAGCGTTTTTTTAATTTCTTCTACATTACAAAATCAGTAACATTTAACAAAAACCTTTTCTGATAATTATTAGGCACGACAAAGCCTTTACTATACAAGGATAAGGGCCGATACGGGGGTTATAAGAAAATACAGCAATTCAATCAGTATATTCTTTTTTTAATCTGAGTAAGGGTTTCGATTTCTAAAATATAAATATTAGAACCATTGTAATTTTTATACTTATTTTATTGTATTCATTAGATAATATAGCTTGATCAAAACACCAAAATCTTATTTATGTTCTTATGTTTTTGTTCTAAAAGTTTTTTAGAGTATCCTACAAATATAATTTTCAAATACCTTTTCAATTAAAACTATTGTTTTTCGGTTTCATAAATCACAGAACGCAGTGCTGCGGAATTTAAAAAATTAATTTCGTATGAAAGGAATATTTGACTAGGCTGGCTCACGCCGATACCGGCTCCGGATATTATTCCCACAATTCATCCTATCTATTCATTTACTGAATAACTAACGACAATGTTCAGCTTATTTTTATTATTTTATACTTTTAGCAGAAATGAATGTGAAATAATATTTTGTTACAAATGCACTGAATTCAAATATAAAGTAAAAAAATCTCAAAATCTTGTGTTATTTTATAAATTTTATTAGTCTCCTAACTTAAAGATTACTACTCGTTACTTAGAAGGAAAGAAAGTTATTCTTGGAGAATTCCAGAGTAAATATAATAAATCTAAATCTTAAATTATTATGTAACCCGTTGGAGTAACTGTAATGCTGTCTCCAAATAATTAAGCTTTAATGTAACAATAAACACTTCACACAAAACAAGTAATCTCCCAATTACGTCCTTGAGGCTCTTGATTACGCACCGGGGTAATGTTTTACAAATTTATTTTGTCACAGTTGTGCGTGCAACCTATTTATTTATTTGAATATACTTTTTTAAAATCTAAATTAAATTGTAAACGATGAAAAAAATAAAGGTTTTTCTATTTTATATTCTTGGTGTTAAAGCTCAACTTAATCATGATTAAGGATAGTAAAGAAGCTATATAAAGCCCATAAAGAAAAGGTTTTCCTAGAAATAGCCTTTTAATATTAGGATGTTTTGTGGTTACTGAAGGAAACAAGACTTTCAGCTTTTGAAAAACACGAAAGCATGGAAATACAATATAATAAATAACATAGTAATTTCTTGGTTCTTGGTTCTTGGTATATAAGCAATATATGCTTGCAAATTCTTGCCTTTGAACTCACTAGTCAAATGAATAAATATAAAATTTAATTATTATTTGGAAGAAGATCTGTTCTTATCATGGGCGAATGTATTGCGATATGGTATTTTTAAATAACCAATATAAATATAGTCTCAAGATAAGTTTTTATAAAGGAAAATGTAATTGTGTTAAATAATTACAATATGAAACTACATTTAAACCGAGAAAAAATATCTAAGTTATCTGCAGAAAAATGTTGATCCCTGTACAAATCTCTAATTACGATTGTTAAGACACATGTCATATATATTATATAGTTTTTCAACGCGTTGTTAGATCATAGTTTGTAATTTTCAAAGTAGCAATAGTTTTATAAATGAATAAATATATTAGCTTTGCTATCATATAAAATGATTATTTCATAATTCAATTATAGTTAGTTGTTCATAACTCGACCTAATACCATTGATATAATTTAACTGATAGTTGATAAGATGCAATTTGATAACGTGAGTATTTTGAATTATGGGTTGTTAAAGGTTCATTAATATAAATAAAATATAATTAACTTACATTACCATCCTGTATTAGCCTTGACAGTGCTGTTAAATTATTTTTACTTTATACTTCCAGAACATTACCTAACAATAAATATGAAACTCTAAACTGATTTGTTTAAGACATTGTTATTTTATATTGCTTTAGTCTTCTTGGTTTGCAAGAAAATGTCAAAGTGTGGTAACCCAGGCTTCTGAACCGAACTTTGATCATTTATTTTCATTCCAAAGACACTTTGACAGTGAGAATATTTTGCAAATGCCTTATTATTTGAATTGAAGAAAATTATATTTGAAATTGTCTATAAAAATGTATACAAGCGATAATATGAATTTTAAATTTTATATTAAATTTAATAACATTGTATTCTTGACTTCTATCAAGTATCGATATATATATATTGAATTAATACATTGAAGGAAGGTAAATTCTTTTATATTTAACAAAAAACAGTATTTTATTGATAAATATATATTCGTTTGAAAGGTAGTTAATAAAGATTGTTATAATTACAAATATGTTAATTTTAAAATTTTAACACAACAACATCCGGTTTCCATTGAACAATAGGTCATCTAAAGCTTACATTTGTAAAATTACAGAGATAGCTTGTAGTTTAATTCCAGACGGACGTGCGTGAACTGAACCGCACTCGTGAATATCAACCAGGTGTTTTGCCGCTAAGCCACGGACGCTTCACGAAAACATTTACAGCCTGCAACGAAATTAGCCACAAACTTCTGAATTTCTAACTAGGTTTAGTTATCAATTTTACGCTGTTACTTTCAGTGTTGAATTTATTGAATTTAGTTTTTATTAATGGGATTATTCTTTATTTTGAACTATTTAAAAAGATAATAGATAGAAGTATCTTCTTTCGAAGTATTTTTGATTCAGCAAACAATTAAAATGAAGGTTTAACTATAATTAGTTATAAATATAAAACTGAGCTTTTAGACATAAATAGAAAGTTACATACATACGTCATGGCGACATGTGGAACCTTAAGTGCATTACGCATTATGAAACAAAACCTAACATTCATTTATACATATACAGAAATAAGAAATATCTTCATTCATATTGCAAGTCTACAAAAGCTATATTAGCAACATCATGGTATTACCGCATTTCTCTGTTAATTAAGATTGCTGATAGACTGCGTTCCAATTACTCTAGTCGGGTTAGCTCACTCAGTATTCCTTTGACATACCTTTGCTGATTGTGACATCGATCATAATTCCACATCAGCCTCAGATGGTTACTGCTATCAGAATACAGACGTGTATTTCAACGTGTGGGGAATATCGTTTGATAAATGTATTTGAGAATAGATGCTTTGTTAGATTAAAGCTTTACAATCTCTACAAACTGAAGAAAATAAAAAGAAACAAACAGAAACTTTAACAGAAAAGTAAGGTTTATGTTTGTAGAAATGCATTAGAATGATTGAAACCTAAAGTACAATTGATCAGGTTTATACACCAAATATCGTAGTTCTGCAGAATTTGGCGGATTAATTTAGAACAGAGAAATTTTGAACAGACTGACTCATCTCGATACCGTCTCTGGGTATTATTCGCCTAGTTAATTCTCTGGATACATTTAGTGAATAGATGGCAATAATGTTCAGGGCATTAAAAAAATGTTTTATTATCAGCAATATAACGTTAACTAATAAACGTGCAACAACATTGCAATGGGTACCTCTTTATTATTTAAGAAAAAGTAAAATTACTATCGAAACAAGTAGAGTTAAAAGATAATAAAAAACAATTTAATACATTTTACTAAAGAGTTTAAGAAACGACAACAGAGACGAAGCTTCTTGGCATTCCATGGATTCACCGTGCGGGTGCCAGGCCCATCGCGTTGCAAGAAAAGGAGAGCAAACAATGCCTAGGACTTGCAAACCAGGTGTAGGTTTAAGGGGCCCCTTTACTATGCGCATACACGCTCACCTTCACTGTTCACGCTCCTCTCCCTACCTAACCAAATATCGTAAGAACCTACTAAAGCCGCCTTTGGAATACGTTCCAGAAATGAACTGGTGATCGTTCTTGTAAGGCCGAGATCCTTAAATAAATTGTAGAGAGATTTTGCTGTTATACCTCTCGCTCCTACTTCTACAGCGTACAAATTAACTATAAGTTTATTTCTAATCAATATAATGTACATTATTGTATTATAATTCGTGACTTAAAAGTTCAGTTATTACTTACTATGTTTGTATTATGTCTATTAGTTGAGTAAGTAGTTTAAAAATATACATTTACTCAGACCTACTTCATGGAAACGTTAATTGAAAATTCAACCAAGTATGAAATTCTAAAGTTTGTGGCTAATCTTATTGCATTGTAAATGTTTTCGTGAAGCGTCCGTGGCTTAACGTTAAAACATCTGACATTCACGAGTGCGGTGCAGTTCACGCACGTCCGTCTGGAATTAAACTACAAACTATCTCTGTAATTTAACGTACATATGCTTTAGATTAAGTATTATTAAACGATATCTTATCGTGTTAAAATTTTAAAATCAACCTATTTTTAATTATAAAACTCTTTATTAATTACCTTTCAAACGATTTTTTTTTTCTAAAATAAACGGTTTATGTCAAATATAAAAGAAACTACCCACCTTTAAAGTAGTAATTCATTATATATAAATATAATTAATAACTTTTTTAAATGTTATATAATCTTAAGTATAATGAATACAAGGCTTAGAACAAAATCTTTTAAATCATTTTTCTACATAAAATTATATCATAAATATTCTTTATCGACTTACTGTCACAGGTGTACAAAGGCGACAATATTTTTAATTCTCTCTGCTTTAAGATATTTTATGTTTAACGAGATAAGAATAAATTGTGTTTATGAAAAGATGATGTTTTGTTTAAGAACACTGAATAAAAAATTATTTAACAGACAATTATGTGTAAATAAAATAAATGATTAATTAATAATTAATAATTTATTAATGGTTCTTGGAAAATTTTATAAGATTGGTTGAATATATCACAATAAGTTATATATTTCACTTCTTATGTCCCTCCTTAGTGTAATAATATATATATATATATATATATATATATATATATATATATATATATATATATATATATATATATATATATATGTGTGTGTGTGTGTATGTGTGTGTGTGTGTGTGTGTATTTTATTATAGCCATAAAAATGTAGATACATGAAAGCATTTCACAAATATTAATAAATCAAATAACTCTAAATCTAAACTTTATTTAGCCTTTTAATGTATAAATAAAATCTTTAAACTAATATACAATATTTATGGGATTAAATCATGTACATTTCCCACATTTTCACATAGATTTGAGATTTTTAATACCATCTAAACCTTTTATCGACTTGGTATAAAACATCCGTATCCCATTCGTTGTGATGTTTACTGTAGGCCATGTAAAAGCACAAAGCAATTTCCTGATCTGGACACAGCTATTGCTTTCTGAAATCAATCGGATCATTGAAACAGTTCATAGATAAAAATATATATTCATCTGACTTTTAGTCAGTTTGATAGTTAATTTAGGAAAAAAAAATGTTATAATTATAATAATGTCTCTTTTTTTACCTTTTAGATACATTTAGTGTGAACTCTAAAAACTAAGAAATCGTAAGAGATAGATGTTTATTTACATACAGAGAGACATCTACATGTCATCTTACTGTGAAGACAATTGCTATAAAGTATTCGAAATGTGGGATGAGATTAAGTATACACCATTTTTTTTAATTATTTATTGTGTACGAGTAGTACGTTTATAAATCTAAAAAAATAAAAACTTACTTTAACATATACTACTTCTAGAAGTACTGCTGAATATTCATACGAAATCAATAATAATAATGAAAATATAAGTCATATAATAAGATATAAGTAAGTTAACAAAATATATTTAATGTATACTAAGAGAAAAAAAATATTAGATAATATAATGAGCAATTATTAATTCTTGACATTAAGTTCAAATTCAGTAAGTAATTCAGTAAGTATGAGCAGACTGCAAATAATTCACTGAAGTGTTTACAACATAAGCGTCAAAACGTATGATTGGTATTCATGAGTGTGGTTAAATCCGTTCACGTTCAAGACCGACTTCAACTGCTAACTATCTCACAATATCTTTAGCCACATAAATAAACATTTTACACACGTTTAAACCATATTTATCTTATCCTTAGAAATACGTGACAATATTTAATTGAAATAAAATAGCTGTCTTCTTAACTTTTCTTATTTTTAGAAATCTTAGAACGATATTCTAATAGAAGGTTTCAAGTTTCACAAAGGTTTAATTAATATGTACTTGTAAATAGTTTTCATTTGAATATCATTGCGTTATTTATTTTGCCTTGATCTCCCATTATTTTTACACATATATTTCCCTAGATACAAGAGTTTAAAGATTTAGAGCATATTTATACTGCAATTAATTTTCTCATCCGTATTTTAAGTATTTAGGGCAATTTATTGAATATATAAATATTATCATATATTCGTCAGCGTTCTACGAGTATGTTATTAAGATATCTTGCTCTGAAAACAATAAAAATTCAATTCAAATGTTTCCATTTCATGATTAAACAGTAAGTTGTTATAAGTTTTCCTTACCAACATTTCATTATTACCATTTCATTTTAAAATTATTTTCAAATAGGTGTTAGGCTTTGGCGATCGGGGCTTCCTGTCTCGTGAAACGCGCGAACAATTTTAATTACTCGCCCGAGTAATGTCTTTTCAACAGGTGGTTGGCATTTCTTGAGAAAATGAATATTTTCTATTATACGCGTTTTTTGACAAAATTCATTTATTACATATAAAATCATTTATTTAACTAATAGTAGTGTTAATGAAATGTCCTTGCAGTCTGTACAATTAGCTTAAAATATATTTTTAATACTTTTTTTTCTGTTATACACACTGTTATCGACGACTTCGTTCGTACTTTCATTCCCGTGGGAACTTCAGAATAAAAAATATATAAAAACATTTTTGTATAGAAATGAAATATTGTGCCAAAAATTCAATGAACTTTTTAGTTTGTATCCACATAATACCAAAAGCAATATTATCAATAAAAAGTGATCTAAGATATCACAGATTTATTATTTACAGAAAATTGAAAAGTATACAAAGAATAAGTAATACAGTAATAAATTGTAAGATAAAGAAATTTATAAAAATACGAAAATTCTGTTTGCACAATATTTTTCGGGATTTACAGATAAATAAAACGTAGTGGTAATAATACTTACACTGAATTATAACAGCTGTAGCAAGCTGTAAGTTGTAATTATTGCAATATAAATCATAATATATAATTATTTCTATGTATAATTATTTTTATCACCAAAAAAAAAACCTGATTTCCGATAAATTTACATCAAAACAGGAATATTTGACAAATTTTTGATAAAATTGGTCAAATTAGACAATTATTTTACTTTCACACGAGAACATCTAAATTATAATAAAAAAAGTAAAGTTTTTCGAAACGAAATTTTACATGCTATACATTTGAGTAGGGGGATAGACAAAGACGCTGTAAAAACTAGTTTAAAATAATATTCTTAAAAATTACTGTTAAAAAAATATTTTAAGCATATATAAAAATTATGTGTGTTATGTTCAATACACATAACTCAAGAGAATAAACAGCTTGACCTGTCAGTTCAAACTTTATGTGCAATGAATCCAAGCTGTTAATGATTTAGTGAAGCATTCCCAGCATGTGTCAAAACATCCGGTTGAAATTCATGATAGCGGTTTCAGTTCAGGCACGTCCCGCCCCAGACTTCAGGAAACTGTCTCTTAAATGTGTTTGTCAGATAAATATATTACTGACATTGTTTATTGTACGTAAACTGTTTAGCTCTTTATGCTATCCATGTGCTAGAAATGCTTTAAATTTAATAATTTAATAATAATCAACTATTACGTTACAATTGTCCTCAGATTAAAACAGACACCAACTTTGAGCCAAAGGTTTAATATAAGATCCACTGTAGTGTCAAACCGGCGATTGACAGACAAAGAGGATTTACTACGATCCATCTCTAGTTGATTTTAAACTAAATATTTGTGAATACTTTTAAACATAAATGTATTCGGAAATATTATTTTTAATTTTCTGTTGATCAGATTGTAAAATCTTATTTTAATCTACCCACATAAAAATAAAAAACGGTTCAGTGAACTTCCATTTTTCGTACGTAACATACATTATGCGCATAAAACCATGACTATATAAAATAAACTGCAAAAAATCCAGGTAATTCCGATTACTATATGAAAAATAAATATTTATTATATACAGATATATCTTGAAATAAATAAATAAAGCAAAATGTATATTGTATTATATTATGATAATTTCATACAGAGTGTAAAATCCAAAATAAAAGAAAACAAAAAACAAAACAGCTTTTAAATTAACATTCCAAACAATTAAAACGTTTCACGCTTCCGGCAAGCTTATTATTTACCTCCGGAACATCAATCTTGGTTAATTGTTATATTTTGTTACAAAGATACAATCATTTCATTTAGATTTTTTAATAAAGTATTTACATTAATCAGCATATAAAAAGTAAACATTTCAACGAAGAAAGTGATTTTCGGGGTTTATTTATAGAATAACTTTTTTATAACGCAATCTACACGGTAACAATTAGTCATATATATAAAAGACTTCATGACTTTGTTTATTCTTATAATTAAACAAATAATCTAAATACATCTCAAAACAATCAAACGCAATATTTTAATCCGGAGATTATAAACAGCAAATTAATGGCTACATTCTAAATGAAACCTTTTTTTGAATAACACTGTTCTATAAAAAAAAATAAACAAATCCAATCCAGGATCCCGATGCTATAAAATAGTTTAAAAACAAAATACATTTGAATACTCAAAATATTTTTCAGAGCTATTTTCGTTATTTTTAATAAACAATTTCTACCAACAATAAAGATGAGAAATAAAATTCAGTCGTGTCTGTGAAAGCACGTTAGGCGATCTCGATTTTCACTAAAATCTCATAATAAATTTTAGTATATAAATAGAATCTGGATTAAGTTTTGATTTGTTTGTAACGAGTTTTTGAGATTGGCGAAAAATAAGGGGTTCAGTATTTCTATATCACGGCAATAACCTCGCTTTGTCTATCACTCGACACCCTCAAGTGACAACACACATACACAGTTACAAACACACACATACACAAATAAGTTTCAGATAGTTTGATCCTATTCACAATCTTTATTTTTTACCAATTACCAACGCACACACAGCATATACACACTCACACATACTCAAATCAATGTAGGTTTCAGACTTTTTGAAGTGATCTATATTTTTACGTTAGTAGTGTTTGAATAACGTCACCCTTATTCAAACACTACTAACGTAAAAATATAGATCACTTCAAAAAGTCATACATTTCTTTTAAGCCTCTTTAATAGGTTTTACATATATTCCTAAGAGCTCTACGTTTCCCAGTAATTACCTAATTTCAAATCAAAGGTCGTTGGTCCTGTGTCAACTCGTTTTATATTCTAATCAGGGCTGAGCCCTGGAGCGCTCAGGCGAATTTGAATGTCTTGCTTTGGACAGGTCGAAGCTTACCTCTACTTTGCCTTTGTTTGATTAAAACACACGTTTTCAGATTTTCATAGCATTTTCATTATTAAGTATTGATTTCTATAAGCTTTTAATAAATATTTATAAAATATATTCATTTACGTATGTTTAAATTAGTTGATTGATGTTATGGTATATCCTTAAAGAAGAAGAAAGAAGAAGCCCATGTTTTCTAGTCTCATAATAAAAGTTAATATCTTAATATCAGTGGATACTCTATGTAATTATATTTTAACGACTTTTAATTAAATTAAACTAACCTTCATCTTCCCTTATTATAAAGGAAGTAAGATTAATTAAATTAATTTAATTAATTAATTAATTAATGAATAAGTGATTAATTAATAAATGATTACATAATATTAACTACCATTTATATGATATGTAAGCTATAGGAATTTAATAGTATTTTTTTAACGTTTGAACAGTCGCAGTAACAAAATAATTAAAAAATTTGAATTATAAGATGGTATTTAAAACAAAAATAAATTGATTTAAAAGAAATATATAATTGTATCACATTTACTGTATAAGTATAGAATTAATATTTTTATATAAACTATATTATTTATCAAGTTATTTGAAAATCAGCTTCATCAGGCCATTATTATCCGTATAACTTTTCTGATAGTCCTTTATTACACAGTGAATACATATGGCATACAACTTTTAATAAGTGAGTCATTCAAGCAATCAATCACATACTCACTCACTAGCTTCGAACAACAACAAAACAATCGATAATGTAGTTCAATATCAAGATTTTTTTTTATGTTACTACTAATTAAAATACAATATATGTTTAATATGAATATAACTGTATCTTATTTAACTGTCCGTCCGTAACAAGTCTCCATGGACGGTAGTTGGTTCAGGGCAATATGTCAATGTCAACAGAACAATTCTCTGGGAAATGATTAAATTTCAATGTTGCCAAGTCTAACATCTGCTTTATTTTAACATTCTATAAAAAAGATTAAATAAATAAAGTTTAAATAATATAATATTCAAAAAGGATAAAGAAATTGGATCAAACTATAATTTTATAGAAGTAATTGACTTCCTTTTTTAATTTAGAAGACATAACGGCGGATATTAAAATATCTTCTTAATATTTATCTTTTTAAAAAGTCAAAAGGCGTATTTGCAAAAACGGAGAAACGATTTTAATTTCACGCCTCGTGTAATTAAACAGAGGACACCCCTTGCGACATTGAAATATGTTTTCGTCGAATCGGCTTAATTATTTCTCAAATAGAATAAGGGATAATATTACAATGTTAATTTTATTAAAATTTTAATTTGAAGATGTTACCAATTATTATATGGTAACTGTTATTCGTCTTGGTTTATTTAACTGACACTTTTAAAGTAGTAAAACTTCACATAAATTGTTTTAAGCGAATTATGAATCTGTAATTTCCAAAATTATTAAATAAAGATATAAAAGACTGAATTTCTACAATATTCTATAAATCCAAACTATTTCTGAACCAAGTCAGTGTCCGAGACAACCGGTCTAAGTTATCGTCTCAAAAACGCTTCAGTGAACGGCCAACCGCTATTAATAAGCACAGTAATCTCACTTCAGCCTGTGTTCTCATCTGAATAATGAATTCAATATGAAGACAGTTGTTGTAATGTACTATTGTACAGTTATATCAGCTTATTACACTTTACAATACTGGTAAAGATTATAGGTACTCATTCAATGTCTTTTATCAAAAGGGTATAAACCACGGTTTATAAAATTGATAATTATATATTCCACTTTAATCTACCTTTGAGAAAATGTTGTTCCTAGGCTTTAATGCTAAAAGTATTAAATTACAATAATGAACTGAACATTGTCGTTAGTTATTCATTAAATGTATCCAAAGCATGAACTATGCAAGTAATACCCAGAGCCGATATCGGCGTGAAACAGTCTATTCAAATATTCCCCGTTCTGTCTATTGAAATATTTCCCATTCCCAAATTAATCCCTTAAATTCTGCAATAATGCGTTATGTGGAGTATAAACCTGATAAATTGTACTTTAGGTTTCAATCATTCTAATGCATTTCTACAATAACATAATCCTTACATTTCTGTCAAACTTTTGTTTGTTTGATTTTGTTTTCTCCGGTCTGTATAGATTGTAAAGCTTAAATCTAACAAGGCATCTATTCTCAAATACATTTATCAAACGATATTCCCCACACGTGGAAATACACGTCTGTATTCTGATAGCAGTAACCATCTGAGGCTGATGTGGAATTATGACCGATGTCACAATCAGCAAAGGTATGTCAAAGGAATACTGAGTGAGCTAACCCGACTAGAGTAATTGGAACGTAGTCTATCAGCAATCTTAATTAACAGAGAAATGCGGTAATACCATGATGTTGCTAATATAGTCTTTGTAGACTTGTAGTATGAACGAACTATTTAGTATTTATGCATAAGTATAAATGAATGTTAGGTTTTATTTCAATTATGTATTAAAGTTTCCATAGGTCCGTAATAAGAACACCGTTGACGTATATCCTAAAAATTTTGTATTGTATTTATTGACTTAAAAAGTTCAGTTATTTCATACTCTGTTTATAATAGTTGAGTAAGTAGTTTAAAAGTATCAGTTTAATAAGTGCTACTTTATTGAAACCTTAACATTTATTCAATAAAAGAAACTGCTGCAAAATTTATTTTTTAATTGTTTGCCTAATAAAAATATTTACGAATTTATTTTTTTAATAAATTATATATAGGTACTGTTAATCTATTATCTTTTTATTTAGTACAAAACAAAGAAAAAGTCTCATTAATACAAAACTAAATTCAGTAAAGTCAACATTGAACGTAACAACGTAAATGGAAAATTAAACCTAGATAGAAATTCAGAAGTTTGTAGCTAATTTCATTGCAGACTGTAAATGTTTTCGTGAAGCGTTCGTGGCTTAGCGTCAAAACACCTGGTTGATATTCCCGAGTGCGGTTCAGTTCACGCACGTCCGTCTGGAATTAAACTACAAACTATCTCTGTAATTTAACTAATATATGCTTTAGATGGCGTATTATTAAGCGATACCGGATCTTATTGTGTTAAAATTTTTTAATTGACGTATTTGTAATGATAAAAATCTTTATTAACTACCTTTCAAACGAATATGTATATTTATCAATAAAATACTGTTTTTTGTCAAATATAAAAGAATTTACCCACCTTCAATGTAGTAATTCAATATATATATATATATATATATATATATCGATACTTGATAGAATTCGAGAATGATCTGTCCTTAAATTTTGTTTAATCTTAAATATAATAAATATAACACTGAGAACAAAATTTTACATTTTTATGTACCTAAACTTACATCATAAATATTCTTTATCGGCTTACTGTCACAGATATACAAAGAAAGGCGACAATATTTTTAATTCTATCTGCTCTAAGATATTTTATGTTTAAGGTGATAAAAATAAATTGTGTTTATGAAAAGATGATATTTTGTTTAAGAATACTGAATAAAAATTTATTTAACATAAAATTGTGTGTAAACAACAAATGATTTTTAAATAAGTTTATCTGTTAAATAAATAATTTACTTTATTAACACATTCCTTTGTTACAACCATTTAACATCGTTTCCTTGGTTTATTTTAATATTTTAGTCCTCCAAGATATGAAATTTCATATATAAGAATAAATTTATAAACAATTTTTGCAATTGGTTATTTATTATTGTTATTTCTGTAATTGTCATATGATAACTTGTATATAAAAATTTGCTTATAATGGTTTATAATGGATCGAAATTAAAAAATATAGCAACTGTGAAATTTTGAACCTAAAGCCTATGAAATAATATCTGACAGCAGTGAAACTACAACTATCGTGATTTATGCCATTTATCGGATATTATATTAATAATTAACAATATTGCAAACTTTATACAAGCTATTAGACCGTTCTCATAAGGAACCACATACGTGATACATTTTCATAAAGATTCGAGATTCTTAATACTATAAAAACCTCTTATCGACTCGGTGCAAAACATCCGTATCACATTCGTTGTGATGTTTACTACTAGCTGTAGGCCATGCAAAAACACAAAGCAATTTCCTGATCTGGACACAGCTCGGTATTGCATTTCCTAAATCCACTTCCGTTTAGACAGACAGAAAAAAATGTTTATTGTTTAGCTAAATTTATTTTCACTCCTATAAATGTCGATAAAGAGAATATACAAACGTTATCTTTTCTATCAATTATATGTGACACAATATGAGGTGGACATTACATGGATTGTTAGTAAACACTTGTTATTTGAAAACTCTAAAATATAGTAGTAAAACAATTTCAAAGAGATTGTGTCTAAAACTTTACTCCAGACATGTGGTGTAGTTGTGCTCAAAAGGGCAACGACAGCTTGTATTCTGCGGTTTCCAAGTTTTTTCATTATTCAATTTAAAATAGAACAGTTACAGCAAGTCGTAAAGAGAATATTTCTTAAGTGGATTACAAATCTATAACATGACAAGTTAAATATCTAAAAAGTTATACTGAACATACATAAATTAAATTAAATAATTGTTATATAATATATAAATATTTCGGTACAGTTAAATGCCCTTATAACCTTACTAAAATATTAAAAGAAATAAGAACAAATAAATGAAAAAAAAATGTCATATATTGGAAATAGAAAATACTCTTTTTATCACTTGGCTTACAAAATGTAAAAAATATTTTTTGTCCCGAGTTACTAGTTAGATACTAGTTACTTACAAATAAAAATAGAGAGATAATAGTATAGTTTAAATATCTAAAGGCTTTATCTAACCTTAATTGTGGACGTCGCGACGTTTTTATATAGACTTCAAATTTATTTTATAAATAGCTGTCACATGCAAAATATTTTTTTCAAATTTCGGTTTAATAGTTGTTCTTCTTTGTGTGCATCCTGAAATTTAAAAAGTAAGAGACCATAGGAGGTAGACGATTAATTAATTGACTTGCTGACATACATCTCCATATGGTCCATCCATGAACCATGATTGATGTATAGTGTTAAGTTCCGACCAATATATCAAGACTGTGACAATTATATGTAGACTAATTTGAACACACTTTTATTTGACCTAAAAAAATAACACTCCTCTTATAGTATTCTCCTATAACCTATCCATAGAAAATAATTTAATATATATTAAGATTCATTGTTTCTGACATAATAAAATATCTATTAAATTACTTTTGAAATAAACGCCTATACATTAAACACAACCTACGTACAGTGCTTTGAATATGATTACAATATTTTAGATAAAATATGACTCATTTGTGAAGTTTTCAGTATATATAGTTGACACTCATTGTACCGTGGGAGATTAAGTCAATAACCGATATTGATTTGATTATTTCGAACTACGTTATTATTTTGAAATATTTATTTTGTTCATCTAAATATACCAAAACCATAAAGATTACAAACTCTTTATCCGGGTAATATGATTGAACTATGCGCAGGTTTTATGTTTAAGTAAAGCATTCATTTTGTTGGAAACGCTGCATTCTGTAATTAACCCGAACATTGTGAGCAACAAGTTGTTAATAGAAAAGGGTACTGGAATATTGAAATTATTTTTAACTATTCTTATAAAAATTATTCCTAAGGTCATTCCTCACACGTTGAAATACACGTCTATAGTCTGATGCCAGGAATCATCTAAAGCTGATGTGGAATTATGACTGATGTCACAATCGGCCACGTTATATCTGAAGTGAATACTGAGTGAGCCAATCCGAACAAAGTCTGATAAGAAACTCAATATATATTAATATATCTTATAAAGTAAGGTAAATCTTAAAATTTAAACGATAATTAAATCCCTTAAAAGTTGTTTAAGTTCAACCTAACCTAGACTTTAATTATAACTCCGTGAAAAGACTAAATAAAAATAGTTTCAAAATCTTCTAAACCTTGTAAATGTCTTACAGATTCATTCACATAATTACAAAAAACAAGAATTGTTTAAATTGATATAAATTGAAATGTATTAATTATATTGTATATATATTTATCATCAAAATGCCTAAGCATTAGAATATAAGTAAAAAAAATATCTAAAAGTACATTGTCATGTCATCATTGAATTAGCAACCCATTCCGTGAACCTCCTGTTTTATGTCAGTTGAATAACTTTAAAAGCTAATGAAATTGCAAATACAAATCTTATTTTTAGATTATGTTAATAATATATAAAAGTAAAATGATATGTAAAAAAAATAATATTAAATTGTATGAACAATATTTGTTCCTTTAGTTTAGAAAAACTCAAAATATAGTTAAGGTTTATTGAAAGTAGTACGAAAAGTGAATGCAGATTTTTAAACAAAATACTGAAATAAAATAAAGAAATTACAAATATTTTAATAATTAGGTAAATGTTTTTTATTACTAAATCTATTAGAGATAATTGATACATGATATTAAGAGTTGCTTTAAGTCTATTACCTATGAACCAAACCTATGCGGAATATAATATAAAAGCTATATTTCCATAAAACCAAACTATCTCTGAACCAAGTCAGTGTCCGAGACAACCGGTCTGAGTTATCGTCTCAAAAACGCTTCAGTGAACGGCCAACCGCTATTAATAAGCGCAGTAATCTAACTTTAGCCTGTGTTCTCATCTGAATAATGAATTTAATATCAAGATGGTTGTGGTTATGTACTATTATATAGTTATATTACTTTATTACACTTCACAAAAGACCACTGATAGTAACTTCTTAGTAAAATGTTTAATAACAAATTATAATCACGTATATTGCTCTAATTGCGGTTTTAAGTAAAAAAAACTATTGTTATGTTTTCCTGTCCTGATTATAATTTTCTTTACAACTGAATTCAATAATTTATTACTTTAAGACTTTTCACTTAATTCATATTACTATCAAAAGCTAACATCGTAATTTTTGGGAAATTTAAAATTGGATTGTCCCATTAAAATGATGTGTAATTACTTGAGTATTTAAGATTTTTACAAAACGTTATCGTTCCTTAAACTCCCAAACGGTTTCTTAAACGGTGGATGGTGCGTGCTGTGTTTTATTTTTCTATTTTTTGTTAAGACTGTTCTTAAATACTTATCTCATTCATTATATCAAATTTCTATGCAAGACGTCGCAATACTTCACTGCGTAAAGTCTTTAGTAAAATGTATTGAATTGTTTTATCTTTTAATCTACTTGTTTCGATAGTATTTTTACTTTTTCTTAAAAAATAATACAAAAGGTACCTTTTGCAACATTTTGGCACGTTCATTAGTTAACGTTATATTGCGGATAATAAGACATCTATTTAATGTCTTGAACATTATCGTCATGTTTGCACTAAATGTATCCAGAGACTGAATTATGCGAATGATACTCAGAGACGGTATCGGCATGAGTCAGCCTGTTCAAAATTTCTCCATTCTAAATTAATCTGCTAAATTCTGCAACACTGCAATATTTGGTGTATAAACCTGATAAATTGTACTTTAGGTTTTAATCATTCTAATGCATTTCTACAAACACAAACCTTATATTTATTCTAAATTTTCTGTTTGTTTCATTTTTTTTCTTCAGTTTGCAGAGATTGTAAAGCCTTATTCTAACAAAGCATCTATTCTCAAATACATTTATCAAACGGTATTTCCACACGTTGAAATACACGTTTGTATTCTGATAGCGGTAACCATCTGAGGCTGATGTGGAATTATGACCGATGTCACAATCAGCAAAGGTATGTCAAAGGAATACTGAGTGAGCTAACCCGACTAGAGTAATTGGAACGCAGTCTATCAGCAATCTTAATTAACACAGAAATGCGGTAATACCATGATGCTGCTAATATAGCCTTTGTAGACTTGTAGTATGAATGAACAGCTATTTAGTATATCTGCATAAGTGTAAATGAATGTTATGTTTTATTTCAATTATATATATAAGTTTCCATAGGTCCGTGAAGATAACACAAATGACGTATGTCCTTAATATTTGGTATTTTAATTATTGACTTAAAAAGATCAGTTGTTTCATATTCTGTTTATAATAACTGAGTACGTAGTTTAAAAGTATAAGTTTATTTATAAATTTAAAAAAACTACTGAAACTTTCTATTTATGGCTCAAAACTTTTAGTTTTATATTTATAGCTACTCGTAGTTATAGTTATAGCTTCATTTTAATTGTTTGCTGAAACAAAACTATTACGAACGGCCGTTTTTGACTTCCTTCTACATTACAAAATCAGTAACATTTAACAAAAACCTTTTCTCATAATTATTAGGCACGACAAAGCCTTTACTATACAAGAATAAGGGCCGATACGGGGACTATAAGAAAATACAGCAATTCAATCAGTATATTCTTTTTTTAATCTGAGTAAGGGTTTCGATTTCTAAAATATAAATATTAGAACCATTGTAATTTTTATACTTATTTTATTATTTTATTGTACTCATTAGATAGCTTGATCAAAACACCAAATTCTTATTTATGTTCTTATGTTTTTGTTCTAAAAGTCTTTTTAGAGTATCCTACAAATATTATAAAATACCTTTTCAATTAAAACTATTGTTTTTCGGTTTCATAAATCACAGAACGCAGTGCTGCGGAATTTAAGGGATTAATTTCGTATGAAAGGAATATTTGACTAGGCTGGCTCACGCCGATACCGGCCGGATATTATTCCCACAGTTCATTCTTTCGATTCATTTAGTGAATAACTAACGACAATGTTCAGCTTATTTTTATCATTTTATACTTTAAGCAGAAATGAATGTGAAATAATATTTTCTTACAAATGCACTGAATTCAAATATAAAGTAAAATAATCTCAGAATCTTATGTTATGTTATAAATTTTATTAGTCTCCTAACTTAAAGATACTATTCGTTACTTAGAAGGAAAGAAAGTTATTCTTGGAGAATTCCAGAGTAAACATAATAAATCTAAATCTAAAATTATTATATAACCCGTTGGAGTAAATGTAATGCTGTCTCCAAATAATTAAGCTTTAATATAACAATAAACACTTCACACAAAAACAAGTAATCTCCCAATTACGTACTTGAGGCTCTTGGGTTACGCACCGGGGTAATGTTTTACAAATTTGTTTTGTCACAGTTGTGCAACCTATTTATTTATTTGAATATACTTTTTAAAATCTAAAATAAGTTGTAAATGATGAAAAAATAAGGGTTTTTCTATTTTATATTTTTGGTGTTAAAACTCAACTTAATCATGATTAAAGATAGCAAAGAAGCTCTATAAAGCCCATAAAGAAAAAGGTTTTCGCATAAATAGCCTTTTAATATTAGGATGTTTTATGTGGTTACTGAAGGAAATAAGACTTTCAGCTTTTGAAAAACACGAAAATATGGAAATACAATATAATAAATAACAGAGTAGTTTCTTGGTTCAATGTATTTTTTAAGTATATAAGCAATATAAGCTTGCAAATTCTTGCCTTTGAATTGACTGGTCTAATAAATAAATATCTGTTCTTATCATGGGCGAATGTATTGCGATATGGTATTTTTAAATAACCAATATAAATATAGTCTCAAGATTAGTATATTCTTATAAAGGAAAATGTAATTGTGTTAAATAATGTTACAATATGAAACTACATTTAAACCGAGAAAAAACATCTTAATTATTTGCAGAAAAATGTTGATCCCTGTACAAATCTCAAATTACGATTGTTAAGACACATGTTATTTATGTTTTATATTTTGTCAACGTGTTGTTAGATTATAGTTTGTAATTTTCTATTTCTAGTTTGTATTTTCTAGAAGAATCGTTTTATAAATGAATAAATATTTTAAGCTTTGCTATCATAGAAAATGGTTATTTCATAATTCAATTGTAGTTAGTTGTTCATAACCATCCACCATCCATCCATCGATCCACTTACCATTGATATAATTTAACTGAGAGTTGAGAAGATACAATGTGATAACGTGTTTATTTTGAATTATGGGTATTTCATGGTTCATATAAATAAAATATAATTAACTTATAGCATCCTGTATTAGTCTTGATAGTGCTGTTAAATTATTTTTACTTTATCCTTCCAGAACATTACCTAACAATAAAAGTGAAACTCTAAGTTGATCTGTTTAAGACATTCTTATTTTATATTGCTTTAGTCTTCTTGGTTTGCAAGAAAATGTCAGTGTGGTAACCCAGGCTTCTGAACCGAACTTTGATCATTTATTTTCATTCCAAAGACACTTTGACAGTGAGAATATTTTGCAAATGCCTTATTATTTATTGAAGGATATTATTTTTGAAATTGTCTATGATAATGTATACAAGCGATAATATTAATTTTAAATTTTATCTAAAATTTAATAACATTTTATTCTTGACTTTTATCAATTATATTTATATATAATGTATTACTACATTGAATGTGGATAGATTCTTTTATATTTGACAAAAAACAATATTTTATTTATAAACATATATATTCGTTTGAAAGGTAATTAATAAAGATTGTTATAATTACAAATATGTTAATTTTAAAATTTTAACATAACAAAATCCGGTTTCCGTTTAACAATAGGTCATCTAAAGCATATATTAGTTAAATTACAGAGATAGTTTGTAGTTTAATTCCGGACGGACGTGCGTGAACTGAACCGCACTCGTGAATGTCAAGCAGATTTTGCCGCTAAGCCACGGACGCTTCACGAAAACATTTACAGCCTGCAACGAAATTAGCCACAAACTTCTGAATTTCTAACTAGGTTTAATTATCAATTTTACGCTGTTACTTTCAGTGTTGAATTTATTGAATTTAGTTTTTATTAATGGGATTATTCTTTATTTTGAACTATTTAAAAAGATAATAGATAGAAGTATCTTCTTTCGAAGTATTTTTGATTCAGCAAACAATTAAAATGAAGGTTTAACTATAATTAGTTATAAATATAAAACTGAGCTTTTAGACATAAATAGAAAGTTACATACATACGTCATGGCGACATGTGGAACCTTAAGTGCATTACGCATTATGAAACAAAACCTAACATTCATTTATACATATACAGAAATAAGAAATATCTTCATTCATATTGCAAGTCTACAAATGCTATATTAGCAACATCATGGTATTACCGCATTTCTGTGTTAATTAAGATTGCTGACAGACTACGTTCCAATTACTCTAGTCGGGTTAGCTCACTCAGTATTCCTTTGACATACCTTTGCTGATTGTGACATCGGTCATAATTCCACATCAGCCTCAGATGGTTACTGCTATCAGAATACAGACGTGTATTTCAACGTGTGGGGAATACCGTTTGATAAATGTATTTGAGAATAGATGCTTTGTTAGATTAAAGCTTTACAATCTCTACAAACTGAAGGAAATAAAAAGAAACAAACAGAAACTTTAACAGAAAAGTAAGGTTTATGTTTGTAGAAATGCATTAGAATGATTGAAACCTAAAGTACAATTGATCAGGTTTATACACCAAATATCGTAGTTCTGCAGAATTTAACGGATTAATTTAGAACAGAGAAATTTTGAACAGGCTGACTCATGCCGATACCGTCTCTGGGTATTATTCGCATAGTTAATTCTCTGGATACATTTAGTGAATAGATGGCAATAATGTTCAGGGCATTAAATAAATGTTTTATTATCAGCAATATAACGTTAACTAATAAACGTGCAACAACATTGCAATGGGTATCTTCTAATCTAATCTTATTGTTTTATAAGAAAAAATAAAAATACTATCGAATCAAGTAGAGTTAAAAGATAATAAAAAACAATTTAATACATTTTACTAAAGAGTTTAAGAAACGACAACGATTATTATTGTATTATGATTCGTGACTTAAAAGTTCAGTTATTTCATACTCTGTTTGTATTATTTCTATTATTTGAGTAAGTAGTTTAAAAATATACATTTACTCAGACCTACTTCATGGAAACGTTAATTGAAAATTTAACCTAGTACGAAATTCTAAAGTTTGTGGCTAATCTTATTGTATTGTAAATGTTTTCGTGAAGCGTTCGTGGCTTAGCGTCAAAACACCTGGTTGATATTCACGAGTGCGGTTCAGTTCACGCAGGTCCGTCTTGAATTAAACTACAAACTATCTCTGTAATTTTACTAATATATGCTTTATTGATAAGTTTTTTAAATTGTATATAATCTTAAGTATAATGAATACAACGCTTAGAAAAAAATCTTTTAAATCATTTTTCAACATAAAATTATATCATAAATATTCTTTATCGGCTTACTGTCACAGGTGTACAAAGAAAGGCGACAATATTTTTAATTCTCTCTGCTTTAAGATATTTTATGTTTAACGAGATAAGAATAAATTGTGTTTGTGAAAAGATGATATTTTGTTTAAGAATACTGAATAAAAATTTATTTAACAGCAATTATGTGTAAATGAAATAAATGATTAATTAATAATTGATAATTTATTAATGATTCTTGATAAATTTGATAAGATTGGTTGAATATATCACAATAAGTTATATTTCTTACTGTAATTATTATATATGTATATGTATACGTATATATATATATATATATATATATATATATATATTATATATATATATATATATATATATATATATATATATATATATATATATATATATATATATGTGTGTTTTAATAGCCATAAAAATGTAGATACATGAAAGCATTTCACATATATTAATAAATCTAAAATGTATTAAAACTTTATTTAACCTTTGATATATAAATAAAATCTTTAAACTAATATACAATATTTATTTTATGGAATAAAATCATGTACATTTCCTACATTTTCATATAGATTTGAGATTCTTAATACCATCTAAACCTTTTATCGACTTGGTATAAAACATCCGTATCCCATTCGTTGTGATGTTTACTGTAGACCATGTAAAAGCATAAAGCAATTTCTTTATCTGGACACAGCTATTGCTTTCTCAAATCAACCGGATCATTAAGACAGTTCATAGATAAAAATACATATTCATCTTACTTTTAGTCAGTTTAATGGCTAATTTCGGAAAAAAAATGTTACAATTATATAATGTCTCTTTTTTACCTTTTTTAACTGTATCTAACATTTAGTGTGAACTCTAAAAACTAAGAAACGGTAGGAGATGACTGACTGACCTGACCTGACCTGACCTGACTTACCTTTGTCTTTTTAGACATCTATATCTCATCTTACCGTGAAGATAATTGCTGAGTATTTTTTTTTATATTTTATTTATTGTGTACGAGTAGTACGTTTATAAATCTAAGATAATAAAAACTTACTTTAACATATACTACTTTTAGAAGTACTTCTGAATATTCATACGAAATCAATAATAATAATGAAAATATAGTCATATAATAAGATATAAATTAGTTAATATTTAATGTAAAAATAGCAAAAATATTAGATAATATAATAAGCAATAATTAATTCTTGACATTAAATTCAAACTGACTGTGACTAAACTATGAGCAGACTGCATATAATTCACTGAAGTATTTACAACATAAGCGTCAAAACGTATGGTTGGTATTCATGAGTGTGGTTAAATCCGTTCACGTTCAAGACCGACTTCAACTGGTAACTATCTCACAATATCTTTAGCCACATAAATAAATATTTTACACACGTTTAAAACATATTTATCTTATCCTTAGAAATACGTGACAATATTTAATTGAAATATGACTTTTTAATATTTCTTATTTTTAGAAATCTTAGAACGATATTCTAATAGAAGGTTTCAAGTTTCACAAAGGTTTAATTAATATATACTTTTAAATAGTTTCCACTGAATATCATTGCGTTATATATTTTTCCTTGTTCTCAAATTATATTTACACATATATTAATCTTGATACCATAGTTTAAAGATTTAGAGCATATTTATACTGCAATTAATTTTCTCATCCGTATTTTAAGTATTTAGTGCAATTTATTGAATACTAGCTTTTGCCCGCGACTTCGTCCGCGTTTCCGTCGTTTTTCGAAAAAAAATTAGCAGATGTCCTCCCTCATAGTTTTGACGTAACAGGCAGATTCACTTTCGTATTTTAGAAGGGCAATAGTAATATAATATGCCAATCCACAAAACTGTTGAAAAATATAAGTAACCGCAGAATATTATAATATACCCACGCTATACCCACGACTCGGTCAGCGTGTAACTCCTTGTTTTTTATTAAGATAATATATTGCTAATATTTTTAGATCAAATTAAAATGTTTCAGCGCAAAGCTTCTGGGTAGACTATGTTAACAGTCGACCCGTCCGGCACGTGAACGTAAAGATTCCTAGAATTGCTAACCCGGGAAAGAGCGACGTATAATTGACCATGCGAGAAACAGCTAACACCGAGATCTACTCCAGCAACACGAAAAGTCTGCCCTTGAGCTTTATTGATAGTCATGGCATAGCACACCGATACTGGGAATTGCGTTCTTTTAAATTGGAATGGAAAATTATTTGGTATTATGGGAATTCTGGGAATAAAGACAGTTTCTCCTGCACCGCAACCTGTTAAAATTTGAGCCTCGATTACATTTTGTTGCAACTGGGTTACTTTTAGCCGAGTTCCATTGCAAAGTTGAGGTGGTCTTAAATTTCGGAGCAGAATTATCGGTATGCCAATTTTTAAACAAATTATATGAGAAGGTAGTCCAGGCATACTTAAAGAATTTAAAAATTCTATCGGGTAATTAGTGGCTTCTTGTTCATCAACCATTCTATTTATTGAACTATAAACTTTGCTTTCTCCCTGTATATTAGACAGTATTTTATTATTAATTTCAGATGCCTGGTCATTGCGAGGAGTCAAAATGGACCTTTCGCAAAGCCAAGAATTGTCCCTATTTAATATAATTGTTATGTCACCGTAAACCGAAGATATAAGATGTTGTTGGGATTGCACTATACAACATAACTCAGGTGTCAGAATAAGTTTTCCTTGGTGTAGTTGTGGATAGGTACCTTCACCAATCTTCAATAATGTATCAGAAAATTCACGATTATCTGCGTTGTCTCCAGTTCTCACTCGCATATTTATAGTCAAATGCACCGATTGTATATCACGCCACAAATAAGAGCTTTTCAGGCAAGCCCTAATCTCATCAGCTCGGGTTCCCCGTGGTATTACCGGTAAGGTTTGTCGGAAATCACCACAAAATAAAACCGTAATACCGCCCATTGGTCGATCATTTTGTCTTATGTCCCTTAGAGTTCTGTCTACTGCTTCTACTCCTTTTCGATGGGCCATCGTACATTCATCCCATACGATTAAATTACACTCACGCAATACCTTAGCTTTGTCGCTATTTCTTGAAATACTACAGGTTGGACTTTCCGTGCGATCTAAATTAATTGGTATTTTAAACATAGTGTGAGCAGTCTTACCTCCTGGTAGCAATGTTGCAGCTATACCTGATGAAGCCACGGCAAGAGCGATTTTACGCTGATTTCGAACATAAGCTAATATTAATTTAGTCAAAAAAGTTTTCCCAGTTCCTCCAGGTGCATCTAAAAACCATATTGTTCCTAAATTATTCTGCACACTCTCGCACACGCGATCATAGACTAAGCGTTGCTCTGCAGTCATCATTGGGACACCGTTTTCTAATGTTACCAGCAGTTCCATTGGGTTGTAACCAATCTCTGCGGAATATTCCCTATTGGTAACCTCTCCGACTGAGGTTGGCGTTGGCAAACCATATTCACAAAGTGATTTACCGCCTACTGCTGTTAAGTCTTCCTGAAGAGCTAATAAGCACTGATTTATAGCCAGATCTCGAAAATTATCATTAGTTGCGCCTTCATTATTGTGAGATAAATTCCGAAGAAAGTCTTCTGCAAATTTTTCTTTATATTTTTCCCATAATTGGACAGGATCAGATAAATTACAAAATGTGAGTAATGTTACAAATAAATGGCGTAACCGTCGTGGATTATCACTAACACAGGATTCTGCTAAAGCGTCATCCCAATGTTGATCATTTTCAAGCAAATGACGCGCTTGGCAAGCTGCATGATAAGTTGGATAAACAACATCGTCTACTTTTCTCAAATCTATAAATGATGTTGGTCCTCGCACTGTATGTAATAATAATCTCAAATAAAAACACTCTGCGTTGTTAGGATGAACAGTATACACTCTACCAAGAACATGTTCTTTGAAAATACCTGTCTCGCCATCTACAGGCCTGCCTCGGCGTCTACGGTTAAAGACACCTCGTTGTTTATCGTAGGTATAATACGATGGAACTTCTTCATACAAAAGAGACTTTGCGAAATTATCAGTTTGGCAAAGTCGAAAGAATGCCAATAAAGTTGTTTGTCTAGGGTTCTCTAATCGTTCTGTAACATTTTCGGCGTTAAAATATATACGTTGACCGCCTTCCAGATGAACATCCAGATGGGTCACAGGTGGATATCTTTCGTGAATATTAAAACTTAAGATCCGCCACACAGCTTCTGAAGAGCTGATATATCTGCCTGACTGAAATCTAGTAACTTCATCATGTTCATTTCTTAACGCAAACGTAGCTTGGTCACTGCCCTTGTTAATGTACTTACAAATATATTTAATTGACTCTACACTATTACACATTTCTACATTTATGTGAGCTTGAAATGCTCTGGACAATACAGGCGAATACGGAACGACCCACCTATTATCTAAAGTAACCTGTTGTCCAGACATTCGCTTTTCAACAGTAAAACCACCATTGTCTCTTGAACGGCGACGATATAATGGGTATCCATCATGTCCTGTTACAGTTTCATCCACTAATGCTTTTGGATACCTTTTAGTGCAACGACCGTCTTGCATGCAAGGAGCATTTGCGTTAAATGCACCACATGGACCATGTATCATATGAGTTTTAACAATGTCGTATAACAGGGGATCTGCAGTCGGATCTGGAATTTCAGCACTGATTAATCTGTCTACATCATTAGGTCGAACCTTATCTTTTAACCAAAGCAAGATATGTGCGTGAGGTAAGCCGCGTTTTTGCCACCCAACACTATACATATAACACAATACTTCTCCAAAAATGTTATCTTTGGTAAGAAGATCTATCATTGATTTTAATTTTAAATGAAACACTCTTGCAATAATATCATGGCGGTCATGCGGTGCCTGACCCTCAAGAAGCTCCCGAGTGATTTCATCCCTCTTGGGATTGGTAGTTACAGTAACAAATAAGTCGGGACGTCCATATTTTCTTACGTAACAAAAAGCGTCTTGAGTACGTTCATGCATGTAGCGTGGACCACCAGTAAAAGAAGAGGGTAAAATAACTAAACGACCCATATTCACAGTATCGTTATCTTGCTGCATGGCATCGTGAAGGTGCACGTATTCTTCAGCGCGCAGCTGCCTTTGATTAGATCGTATATAAACTAATCTTTCGGTTTCAATTTTTGCGTACATGTCAACAATAAACTGATTAAATAAGCCACGAAAACGTTGAAAGTATACCAATCTATTCCGTCTCACTTGCAGGTGGTAACAATAAAATTGAAGGCATGACACCTTTTTATTATAATTAGGTGCGCCTGTGCGCGGATCGGTTTGGTATACAGCGAAATTATAACCATCTTCCCCTCGACAGTATATCATAGGATATTGCAAACTGTCGTAAGTCCTGTGGGTTTCGAAAATACGTTGCAAACGATTGTCTCTGGAACGTATAACGATATCACGCCTATCACATTCCTGGTCGACCAGTACTACAGCAACTTCATTCGTGGATGGAACGTTATGACGCCCAGGGTGTTCCTGAGTTGGACGCTTATCGGCATTTATAACAATTTTATAATTGTTATTACCATCTTGAGAAAGGGCTTCTAATGCCGATTTAAAACTGCATACGTACGAATTAACCTGATGTAACATGTTCTGAAGTTGTGAAATGAGTTCAATATTTAAATTCGGAAAATATTGATTTCTTATATTCGACTGTTCGTTGTAATCGGATACAAAATATATTTGAAGAAATTTAGGTTGTTCTTCAGGCAAAAGGGACCCTATCAAATGGTAAACCTGACCTTGTACCTTAAAAGTAGGCATGAAAGGGCCTTCTGAGATTTGTTTAGCACCAAAGGATGTCATTTGGAATGCACTATTATAAGTGCGAATATTATCTAAAAACTGTTTGGATTGCAAATGTTCCCCTAAAAGTAGTGATTTTAAAGGTTCCGGTGGGTCTTCGAACGAAGGCAAATTTATTTTACCTCCAGAACAACAGAAACCAGCAGACTCCTTCCTCCACTTCGAAGCATTACAAAAGGAACATACTACGTTCATATCGCCTATTTCAGAAGATGATCTGTAATCAATTGTGAGGTTATAAGCAAACCCACTTTTATATTTATCGGACCACGCCACCGAATTTGTAGATTGATCTACCACGTGTATATCTAAGTCATTAAGACCATGTCGAAATCTATCTGCAGTAAGACGGGCCTCTCGCTGTTCTTCTGTTTCAAGCGACCGAATATTTTCAATTCTTAATCTTTCATTAGATAAAGTAATCAATTGTTCTTGTCTCAAAGAATTGTAATAATCGCGTCCCGACTCTAGTCGTTGTTCATGCTCATGTTCATCTTCAAGAGATCGAATCATGTTATGGTGCGCCCTATCATTTGTCAAACGGTCTTGATATTGAGTAAAAGTTTCAGATTCTCGAGACAAAATATGACGTTCGCGATCAGCTGTAAGCCGTAATTCCCTCTCAGTGAAGGTTTCAGACTCGCGAGATAAAATATGACGTTCGTGGTCAGCTGTAAGCCGTAATTCCCTCTCAGTGAAGGTTTCGGACTCGCGAGATAAAATATGACGTTCGCGGTCAGCTGTAAGCCGTAATTCCCTCTCAGTGAAGGTTTCAGACTCGCGAGATAATGTATGCCGTTCGCGGTCAGCTGTGAGTCGCAATTCTCGTTGTAAAGCAGTTTCAGCTTCTCGGGATAACGCATGTTGTTCCCGGTCAATGGAACGCCTTAGCTCTCGTTGAGAAGAGCTTTGAGAAGCCCGTGTTGTAGCTCGTCTCGCTCTTTCAGCTGCTAATCGCATCTCTCTTTCTGGAGAGCTTTCATTAGCTCGAGATGTTGAGGCACTAACTCTCATAGAGTTTAACCGATGTGCTCTTTCCTCTTCCGATTCTTGAGAACGCGTCATTCTCATTCTCCTAGCTTGACTCGAAGTTCGAGATAAAGATATGGTCGTTTTTTAGGTGGCATCGTTTATTTTATTTTTAATCGACGGTAACTTAAATTCTATTTAGTTACCCAACAAAAAACTTACGTCAGAGGTCCTAACTATAGCTAAGTATATAATAAATAGAATATAAATCTAAGTGCCTATTAAAACTAAAATAATATTCTAATCGAATTATAAATATGTACGTAGGTACCTACAAATTACAAAAGAATAAAAAATGAAAATAAAGCTATACTTAATGCGTGTGCAATACTATCTACACTTACCTACTTCACTTAAAAATGAATAATAAGAAATACCTACAACTACTGTAATTAATCAAAGTACCTATGCTAATACAAAAAAAACCTTAGATGTTCTAAGTACAGCTGCTATATAATAAAAAAATATAAATCTAAGTGCCTATTTAAACTTAAATACCTAATATTCTAATAGAATTAAACTAAGAAATATGTACCTACCTACCTACAACTTAGGTACAAAAAAAAAAGAAATGAAAATAAAGCTAAAACACGTGTGCAGTATAGGTAGATAGTAGGCAATATCTACCTATACCTACTTCACTTAAAAATAAATAAAAAATACCTATGAATACTATAATTAATAAAAGTACCTACCTACGCTTTTATCTACTCAATACAAAAAAAACTAAACATAAAATGCCCAAAACTAACCTATCAGTAACTAAAAATCTAACAATAATCTAATCTATCTATCTATTATCTAATCTAAAAATCGAATCTAAATCTACTTAAAAACAAATAAAATAGGAACTATTAATAGTTAAGAATTTAAACAAAACTAAAACTAATTTAGAAAATAGCAACAAAAGAAATTAAAATAAACTATTTAAAGACAAAAAGTCGCGCTGATAAGCACGGTTTATAAAATAACAATTATTGTCTGTCAATAAAGTTCAACACTCTGAACGCATCAACAGCCAAATATTGAATGACGCTTGCGCTCGCCTCCCGCCCCTTTTATACTCTGCCGCCGCGAGCCCCGTCGAGCGCGGCAACCGTTACGCAAAAATAATCCTTATAGCTTGATTCACTATTCACGCGCGATGTCTTGTTGGCGTATTTCATGTAAGTAAGTAAGTATAAGTTTGGTGTTTCTATACCGATTTCAATGATTCTTTTTTTATTGAATTGGTGCTAATGTTTATTTTTTTTTTAATTAGGAATGATGGTGAGCATTATTGGTTTTATAAACGTAAAAGTAAACAAATATAATAAGAAATCTCCGAACTGCTAAGCTATCGAGAGTTATGCGTGTTATTGTGAGTTAACTATAAAAGGTAGATATATGCTGTCTTGGAATATTTTTCGTGTATTTTTATGTAGAATATTTCCGTTATACATAGTTTCTATGTAGCTCTAACCATTAAGGCTGCACACGCGACGGAAGCTTAAAAAATCAAGCAACTTCTCCCATTTTCTCAACATTTCCTTTCACTGCTCTGCTCCTATTCATTGTAGTGTGATGAAAAGTATACTATTACCTGCCCAGGAGTATAAAGAATAATTGTACTAAGTTTCGTTAAAATCCGTCGAGTAGTTTTTTTTTCTATAAATAACATACAAACAGACAGACAGACAGACAGACAGACAAAAATTTTTTTAACTGCATTTTTGGCATCAGTATCGAACACTAATCACCCCCTGCTACTTATTTTGTAAATATATTTCATGTACAGAATTGACCTCTCTACAGATTTATTATAAGTATAGATATAAATTTTATCATATGCTCGTCAGCGTTCTATATTATTAAGATATCTTGCTCTGGATATAACAAAACTTCACTTCAAATGTTTCCATTTCATGATTAAACAGTAAGTTGTTATAAGTTTTCCTTACCAACATTTCATTATTACCATTTCATTTTTAAATTATTTTCAAATAGGCGTTAGGCTTTGGCGACCGAGGCTTCCTGGTTCGTGAAACGCGCGAACAATTTTAATTGCTCGCCCGAGTAATGTCTTTTCAACAGGTGGTTGGCATTTCTTGAGAAAATGAATATTTTCCGTTATCCTCGTTTTTTGTCAAAATTCATTTATTACATATAAATCATTTATTCAACTACTAGTAGTGTTACGGAAATGTCCAGTCTATACAATTTACTTAAAACATATTTTTAATACTTTTTTTTTTCTGTTATACACACTGCCACCGACGACTTCGTTCGTACTTCTATTCCCGTGGGAACTTCAGAATATAAAACATATAATAACATTATTGTATAGAAATGAAATGTTGTGCCAAAAATTCAATGAACTTTTTAGGTTGTATCCAAAAAATAAGGATATAAAATAAATAATACCAAAAGTAATATTTTCAATAAAAAGTGATCTAAGAAAACACAGACTTATCATTTACACAAAATTGAAAAGTATACAAAGAATACTTTTACAGCAGAATTTTGTTTCGTCAGCAATAAATTGTAAGATAAAGAAATTTATAAAAATGTGAAAGTTTGCACTCACTGTTTGCACAATATTCTTCGGGATTTACAAATAAATAATACGTAGTCCTAATAATACTTACACTGAATTATAACAGTTGTGACAAGCTGTAAGTTGTAATTATTGCAATATAAACCATAATATATAATTATTTCTATGTATACTCGTAATTATTTTTATCACCAAAAAAAAACTGATTTGCGATAAAATTACATCAAAACAGGAATATTTGACAATTTTATGATAAAATTGGTCGAATTAGACAATTATTTTACTTTCACACGAAAACATCTAAATTATTAAAAAAAAAGTAAAGTTTTTCGAAACGAAATTTTACATGCTATACATTTGAGTAAGGGGAGTAGACAAAGACGCTCTAAAAACCAGTTTAAAATAATACTCTTAAACATTACTTTAAAAAAAAATCTTTTAAGAATATATAACAATTATGTGTTATGTTCAACACACATAATTCAAGAGAATGAACAGCTTGACCTGTCAGTTCTAACTTTATGTGCAATGAATCCAAGCTGTTAATGATTTAGTGAAGCATTCCCAGCATGTGTTAAAACATCCGGTTGATATTCATGATAGCGGTTTCAGTTCAGGCACGTCCCGCCCCAGACTTCAGGAAACTGTCTCTTAAATGTGTTTGTCAGATAAATATATTACTGACATTGTTTATTGTACGTAAACTGTTTAGCTATTTATGCTATCCATGAGCTAGGAATGCTATAAATTTAATCATTTAATAATAATCAACTTGCTATGACGTTACAATTGTCGTTTGATTAAAACAGATACCAACTTTGAGCCAAAGGTTTAATATAAGATCCACTGTAGTGTCAAACCGGCGATTGACAGACAAAGAGGATTTACTACGATCCATCTCTAGTTGATTTTAAACTAAATATTTGTGAAGACTTTTAAACATAAATGTATTCGCAAATATTATTTTTTATTTTCTGTTGATCAGATTGTAAAATCTTGTTTTAATCTACCCCTATAAAAATAAAATACGGTTCAGTGAACTTCCATTTTTCGTACGTAACATAAATTTTGTGCATAAAACCATGACTTTGTAAAATAAACTGCAAAAAATTGCAAAAATAAACATTTTTATTACGAATCCAGTTAATTCCAATTACTATATGAAAAAGAAAAATTTATTATAAACAGATATATCATAAAATAAATAAAGCAAAATGAATATTGTATTATATTATGATAATTTCATACAAAGTGTAAAATCCAAAATAAAAGAAAACAAAAAACAAAACAGCTTTCAAATTAACATTCCAAACAATTAAAACGTTTCACGCTTCCGGAAAGCTTATTATTTACCTCCGGAACATCAATCTTGGTTAATTGTTATATTTTGTTACAGAGATACAATCATTTCATTTTGATTTTTTAATTAAGTAAATACATTAATCAGCATATAAAAAGTAAACATTTTAATGAAGGAAGTGATTTTCGGGGTTTATTTATACAATAACTATTTATAAGTCGCGCTCTACACGGTAACAATTAGTCATATACATAAAAATCTTTATGACTTTGTTTATTCTTATAATTAAACAAATAATCAAACGTCTCAAAACAATCAAAGATGTTAATTTTTCAGGAGATTATAAAACAACAAACAGCTACATTCAAAATGAAACCTTCCTTTTTTAAACAACACTCTTCAACACTATTAAAGAAAATCGAATCCAGGATACGATGCTATGAAATAGTTTAAAAACAAAATACATCTGTATGCTCAAAACATTTTTCAGAGCGATTCTCGTTATTTTTAATAAACAATTTCTACCAACAATAGAGATGAGAAATAAAATTCAGTCGTGTCTGTGAAAGCACGTTAGACGATCTCGATTTTCACTAAAATCTTATAATAATTTTTAGTATATAAGTAGAATCTGGATTAAGTTTTGGTTTGTTTTCATTGAGTTTTGGAGATTGGTGGAAAAATAAAGCGTTTAGTATTTCTATATCACGGCAATAACCTCGCTTTGTCTATCACTCGGCACCTTCAAGTGACGACATACTCACACACAGTTACAAACACACACACACAAATAAGTTTCAGATGGTTTGATTCTATTCACAAACTTCATTTTATACTACTTACACACAGCAAATACATGCTCACACATACACAATCTCAATCTATGTTTCAGATAGGGTGACGTTATTCAAACACTACTAACGTAAAAGTACAGATCACTTCAAAAAGTAATACATTTCTTTTAAGCCCCTTCAATATGTTTTACATATTTTCCTAAGAGCTCTACGGTTCCCAGTAATTATCTAATTTCAAATCAAAGGTCGTTGGTCCTGTGTCAACTCGTTTTATATTCTAATCAGGGCTGAGCCCTGGAGCGCTCAGGCGAATTTGAATGTCTTGCTTTGGACAGGTCGAAGCTTTACCTCTAATTTGCCTTTGTTTGATTAAAACACACGTTTTCAGATTGCTTCATAGCATTTTAATTATCAAGTATTGATTTCTATAAGCTTTTAATAAGTATTTATAAAATATATTCATTTACGTATGTTTAAATTAGTTGATTGAGGTTATGATATATCCTTAAAGAAGAAGCCCAAAATTTCTAGTCTCATAATAAAAGTTAATATCTTAATATCAGTGGATACTACAGGTTGTTATATTTTAAAGACGTTTAATTAAATTAAATTAACCCTCATCGTCTCTTATTATAAAGGAGGTATGATTAATTAAATTAACTTATTACATTATATTAACTAACATTTATATGATATTTAAATTATAAGAATTTAACAGTAAAAATATATTTTTTTAACTTTGGAATAGTCGAAGTAACAAAATAATTAAAAAAATTTAATTATAAGATGTTATATAAAGCATTTAAAACAAAAATAAATTGATTTAAAAGAAATATATAATTGTATCACATTTACTGTATAAGTATATAATTAATATTTTTTATATAAACTATATTATTTATCAAGTTATTTGAAAATCAGCCTTATCAGTCCATTCATATCTGTATAACTTTTCTGATAGTCCTTTATTCCATGTTGAATACTTTGGTATGACATACGCCTTTTAATAAGTGAGTCATTCAAGCAACCAATCACTTACTCACTCAAACTTCGAACAACAACATAGCAATCGATAATGTTGTTCAATATCAAGATTTTTTTTTCTGTTACTACTAATTAAAATACAATATAGTTTTAATATGAATATAACTGTATCTTATGTAACAGTCCGTCCGTAATAAGTCTCCATGGACGGTCGTTGGTTCAAGGCAATATGTCAATGTCCACAAAACAATTTTCTGGCAAATGATTAACCTCAATGTTGCCAAGTTTCTAACATCTGCTTTATTTTAACATTCTATAAAAAGGATTAAATAAACAAAGTTTAAATAATATAATATTCAAAAAGGATAAAGAAATTGGATCAAACTATAATTTTATTTTATAAAAATTACTTATTTAATTTAAAAGACAAATCGACGAATATAAGATACCTTCTTAATATTTATCGTTTTAAAAAGTCAAAAGCCGTGTTTGCAAAAACAGAGAAATGATTTTAATTTCACGCCTCGTGTAATTAAACAGACGACACCCCTTGCGTCATTGAAATATAATTTCGTTGAATCGGCTTAATTATTTCTGAAATAGAATGAGGGATAATATTACAATGCTAATTTTATTAAAATTTTAATTTGAAGATGTTACCAATTATTATATGGTAACTGTTATTCGTCTTGGTTTATTTAACTGACACTTTTAAAGTAGTAAAACTTCACATAAATTGTTTTAAGCGAATTACGAATCTGTAATTTCCAAAATTATTAAATAAAGATATAAAGGACTGAATTTCTACAATATTCTATAAATCCAAACTATCTCTGAAGTCTGAACCAAGTCAGTGTCCGAGACAACCGGTCTGAGTTATCGTCTCAAAAACGCTTCAGTGAACGGCCAACCGCTATTAATAAGCACAGTAATCTCACTTCAGCCTGTGTTCTCATCTGAATAATGAATTCAATATGAAGACAGTTGTTGTAATGTACTATTGTACAGTTATATCAGCTTATTACACTTTACAATATTGGTAAAGATTATAGGTACTCATTCAATGTCTTTTATCAAAAGGGTATAAACCACGGTTTATAAAATTGATAATTATATATTCCATTTTAATCCACCTTTGAGAAAATGTTGTTCCTAGGCTTTAATGCTAAAATTATTAAATTATAATAATTAGCTGAACATTGTCGTTAGTTATTCATTAAATGTATCCAAAGCATGAACTATGCGAGTAATACCCAGACCCGATATCGGCGTGAAACAGTCTATTCAAATATTCCCCGTTCTGTCTATTGAAATATTCCCCATTCCCAAAATTAATCCCTTAAATTCTGCAATATTGCGTTATGTGGAGTATAAACCTGATAAATTGTACTTTAGGTTTCAATCATTCTAATGCATTTCTACAAAAACATAGTCCTTACATTTCTGTTAAAGTTTCTGTTTGTTTCATTTTGTTTTCTCCGGTTTGTAGAGATTGTAAAGCTTTAATCTAACAAAGCATCTATTCTCAAATACATTTATCAAACGATATTCCCCACACGTTGAAATACACGTTTGTATTCTGATAGCAGTAACCATCTGAGGCTGATGTGGAATTATGACCGATGTCACAATCAGCAAAGGTATGTCAAAGGAATACTGAGTGAGCTAACCCGACTAGAGTATTTGGAACGCAGTCTATCAGCAATCTTAATTAACAAAGAAATGCGGTAATACCATGATGTTGCTAATATAGCCTTTGTAGACTTGTAGTATGAATGATCAGAAATTTAGTATATCTGCATGTGCATAAGTGTAAATGAATGTTAAGTTTTATTTCCATTATATATATAAGTTTTAATTTTATATTTATAGCTATTTATAGTAATAGTTTTATTTGTTTTGTTATTTCATTTTAATTGTTTGCTGAAACAAAACTATTACGAACGGCGTTTTTCTAATTCCTTCTACATTACAAAATCAGTAATATTTAACAAAAACCTTTTCTGATAACACAGGCACACAAAAAAAAAAAAACATCATGAACCAGAGGGGAGACCCCATTATTCTTAGGTTTTTGGGATCGCTGAAACCGAATATGACAATAAAAACTAATTTTAAATGCCCGTTTTCCCGCTAGCACCCCCTTACTACCTCTTAAGGGGTGAAAATTGAAATTTTTGTATAAAATCAAGATAGATGTGTATTTCTACGTTTTTTGGGATGCTGAAACTGAAAATGATAACTAAAAATAAATTCATGACCACTATCACCCCCTACCACCCCTTACAGGGGGTGAAAATTTCATTTTTTCTATAAAATCAAGATAGATGTGTATTTTTACGTTTTTTGGGATGCTGAAAACGAAAATGATAACTAATAATTAATTCAAGACCTCCATAACCCATTAACACTTTCTTACTACCCCTTATGGGGAATGTCTATGGAAGGAATTTCTGTTTTTTGGTATGATAAAACCGAATATGACAACCAAAAATGAATTTGATACCTCTTTTACTCAATACCATCCCCTAACCACCCCTTACGGGGGAGGGGGGGGGTAGTTTCAATTTTGTATAAAATCAAGATGTATGAAGAAATTTTAACGATAAATGACATGTTTAACAAACTAGTTTGAGGTTACTCTTAGCTCTTATATTAGAAATTCAAATGCTTTATCTATCAGAAGTATCTGATATATATTCATGATTTAATTCTACACTTAGCGTAACCCAGGAACAACGGCGTGGACGTAATAGATTTCTGTTCCCTTTTGGGGTGCTGGATTAAAGTGAGTCCCCTTGCCTCTCGCTATTCAGCGTCTACCTGTTTCTACGATAACGAACTCTCTTGTTTTCAAAAGAGCTTCTAAGTGGTTTCCTTTTATTGGCTCTTTTCTGTTCTGGTAAATCTTTTTTTTAATTCCAACAGTAGTCTGCTAACATATTGACATCCCATTTACCCTGATAGCGCTATTCCATTGTCTTAAGATCCTGATGGAACCTTTTACCTTGCTCCTCACTGTAGTCTCAAAAATTGTCAGGAAAATAGTCCCTTCTATTTCGGAGGCATAGAATTAGGTTCAGCATCTTTTTAGCGTTTTACAAGACTGCCGGATGGATAACAGTATAAGTAGAATTAAATAGAAAACAAAAAAAAAAAAAGAAAATAAAATGAAAAAACTTGTTAAGAATAGGACAAAAATCATGATTCAGTCTTAGCATCATAATAACAAATATATGCATACAATGAGGTTACCATATACTTCATAATCATTTTTTGTCTCAGCATCTTGAAAGACATAGAAATTCACATCCACCTTGATTTTATATAAAAATTGAAATTTTCACCCCCTGTAAGGGGTGGTAGGGGGTGATAGTGGTCATGAATTTATTTTAGTTATCATTTTCGGTTTCAGCATCCCAAAAAACGTAGAAATACACATCTATCTTGATTTTATACAAAAATTTCAATTTTCACCCCTTAAGAGGTAGTAAGGGGGTGCTAGCGGGAAAACGGGCATTTAAAATTAGTTTTTATTGTCATATTCGGTTTCAGCTAACCCAAAAACCTAAGAATAATGGGGTCTCCTCTCTGGTTCATTATGTTTTTTTTTTTGTGTGCCTGTGTAATTATTAGGTACGACAAAGCCTTTACTATACAAGGATAAGGGCCGATACGGGGACTATAAGAAAATACAGCAATTCAATCAGTATATATTTTTTTAATCTGAGTAAGGGTTTCGATTTCTAAAATATAAATATTAGAACCATTGTAATTTTTATACTTATTTTATTGTATTCATTAGATAGCTTGATCAAAACACCAAAATCTATTTTATCTTCTTATGTTTTTGTTCTAAAAGTTTTTTTAGAATAGGTATCCGACAAATATAATTTTCAAATACCTTTTCAATTAAATCTATTGTTTTTCGGTTTCATAAATCACAGAACGCAGTGCTGCGGAATTTAAAAGATTAATTTCGTATGAAAGAAATATTTGACTAGGCTGGCTCACGCCGATACCGGTTCCGGATATTATTCCCACAGTTCATTCTTTGGATGCATTTACTAAATAACTAACGACAATATTCAGCTTATTTTTATCATTTTATACTTTTAGCAGAAATGAAGGCGAAATAATAATTTCTTATAAATAAAGTGAATTCAAATATAAAGTAAAAAAATCTCAAAATCTTATGTTATTTTAAAAATTTTATTGGTAACTATCTAACCTAACTTAAAGATTACTATTCGTTACTTACTCGTAGAAGGAAAGAAAGTTATTCTTGGAGAATTCCAGATTAAACATAATAAATCTAAATCTTAAATTATTATGATATTACGGGTTATTATTATTATGATATAATATTACGGGTTACCCGTTGGAGTAAATGTAATGCTGTCTCCAAATAATTAAGCTTTAATATAACAATAAACACTTCACACAAAAACAAGTAATCTCCCAATTAAGTGCTTGAGGCTCTTGGGTTACGCACAGGGGTAATGTTTTACAAATTTCTTTTTTAAAATCTAAAATAAGTTGTTAATGATGAAAAAAATAAGGTTTGTCTATTTTATGTTTTTGGTGTTAAAACTCAACTTAATCATGATTAAAGATAGTAAAGAAGCTGTATAAAGCCCATAAAGAAAAAGGTTTTCCCATAAATAGCCTTTTAATATCAGAAGGTTTTATGCGGTTACTGAAAGTAACAAGACTTTCAGCTTTTGAAAAACACGAAAGTATGGAAATACAATATAATAAATAGCAGAGTAGTTTTTTGGTACAATGTGTTTTTTTAAGTATATAAGCAATATATGTTTGCAAATTCTTGCCTTTGAATTGACTGGTCAAATGAATAAATATAAAATTTGATTATTATTTGGAAGAAGATCTGTTCTTATCAGGTATTGTGATATGGTATTTGGAAATAACTAATATAAATACAGCCTCAAGATAAGATCTTATAAAAGAAAATGTAATTGTGTTAAATAATGTTACAATATGAAACTACATTTAAACCAAAAACAAATATCTAAGTTATTTGCAGAAAAATGTTGATCCCTGTATAATTACGATTCTTAAGACACATGTCATATATATTATATATTTTTTCAACGTGTTGTTAGATAATAGTTTGCAATTTTCTATTTCTAGTTTGTCTTTTCTAGAAGAATCGTTTTATAAATGAATAAATATTATAAGCTTTGCTATCATAGAAAATGGTTATTTCATAAATCAATTGTAGTTAGTTGTTCATAACCATCCACCATCCATCCATCGATCCACTTCCCATTGATATAATTTAACTGATAGTTGAGAGGATACAATTTGATAACGTGATTATTTCGAATTATGGGTTCTTAAAGGTTCATTAATATAAATAAAATATAATTAACTTACATTAACATCCTGTATTAGCCTTGATAGTGCTGTTAAATTATTTTTACTTTGTCTTTCCAGAACATTACCCAACAATAAAAATGAAACTCTAAATTACTTTGTTTAAGACATTGTTATTTTATATTGCTTTAGTCTTCTTGGTTTGCAAGAAAATGTCAGTGTGGTAACCCAGGCTTCTGAACTGAACTTTGATCATTTATTTTCATTCCAAAGACACTTTGACAGTGAGAATATTTTGCAAATGCCTTATTAATTATTGAAGAAAATTATATTTTAAATTGTCTATAAAAATGAATTTTAAATTTTATATTAAATTTAATAACATTTTATTCTTGACTTCTATCAAGTATCGATATATATATTGAATTACTACATTGAAGGTAAGTAAATTCTTTTATATTTGAAAAAAAACAGTATTTTATTGATAAATATATATTCGTTTGAAAGGTAGTTAATAAAGATTGTTATAATTACAAATATATTAATTTAAAAATTTCAACATAACAACATCCGGTTTCCGTTTAACAATAGATTATCTAAAGCTTACATTAGTAAAATTACAGAGATAGTTTGTAGTTTAAATCCAGACGGACGTGCGTGAACTGAACCGCACTCGTGAATATCAACCAGATGTTTTGACGCTAAGCCACGGACGCTTCACGAAAACATTTACAATGCAATAGGATTAGCCACAAACTTCTAAATTTGTAACTAGGTTTAATTTTCAATTTAAGTTGTTACTTTCAATGTTGAATTTACAGAATTTAGTTTTTATTAATGAGTTTTTTCTTTATTTTGAACTATTTAAAAAGATAATACATAAAAGTATCCATATATATAATTAATAAAAAAGTCTATCGAAATATTTTTGATTCAGCAAACAATTAAAATGAAGGTTTAACTTTAACTAGTTATAAATATAAAACTGAGTTTTTAGACATAAATAGAAAGTTACATACATACATCATGGCGACATGTGATACCTTAAGTGCATTATGCATTATGAAAAAAAACCTAACATTCATTTATACATATACAGAAATACGAAATATCTTCATTCATATTGCAAGTCTACAAAGGCTATATTAGCAACATCATGGTATTACCGCATTTCTCTGTTAATTAAGATTGCTGATAGACTGCGTTCCAATTACTCTAGTCGGGTTAGCTCACTCAGTATTCCTTTGACATATCTTTGCTAATTGTGACATCGGTCATAATTCCACATCAGCCTCAGATGGTTACTGCTATCAGAATACAAACGTGTATTTCAACGTGTGGGGAATATCGTTTGATAACTGTATTTGAGAATAGATGCTTTGTTAGATTAAAGCTTTACAATCGCTACAAACTGAAGGAAATAAAAAGAAACAAACAGAAACTTTAACAGAAAAGTAAGGTTTATGTTTGTAGGAATGCATTAGAATGATTGAAATCTAAAATACAATTTATCAGGTCTATACACCAAGTATCGCAGTGCTGAAGAATTTAGCGGATTAATTTAGAATAGAGAAATTTTGAACAGGCTGACTCATGGCGATACCGTCTCTGAGTATTATTCGCATAGTTAATTCTGTGGATACATTTAGTGAATAGATGACGATAATATTCAAGACATTGAATAAATGTTATATTATCAGCAATATAACATAAACTAATAAACGTGCAACAACATTGCAATGAGTACCATTTTTATTATTTTCTAAGAAAAAGTAAAAATACTATCGAAACAATTAGAGTTAAAAGATAATAAAAAACAATTTAATACATTTTAGTAAAGAGAAACGACAACGATTATTATTGTATTATAATTTGTGGATTAAAAGTTCAGTTATTTCATATTCTGTTTGTCTTATTTGTATTAGTTGAGTAAGTTTAAATATACATTTACTCAGACCTACTTCATGGAAACGTTAATTGAAAATTTAACCTAGTACGAAATTCAAAAGTTTGTGGCTAATCTTACTGCATTACAAATGTTTTCGTGAAGCGTCCGTGGCTTACCGTCAAAACACCTGGTTGATATTCACGAGTGCGGTTCAGTTCACGCACGTCCGTCTGGAATTAAACTACAAACTATCTCCGTAATTTAACTAATATATGCTTTAGATGAAGTATTATTAAACGGTACCGGATCTTATCGTGTTAAAATTTTAAAATCAACATATTTTTAATTATAAAAAAATTTATTTATTTTTAATTATAAATTGTATATAATCTTAAGTATAATGAATACAACGCTTAGAACAAAATCTTTTAAATCATTTTTCTACATAAAATTGTATCATAAATATTCTTTATCGGCTTACTGTCACAGGTGTACAAAGAAAGGCGACAATATTTTTAATTCTCTCTGCTTTAAGATATTTTATGTTTAACGAGATAAGAATAAATTGTGTTTGTGAAAAGATGATATTTTGTTTAAGAATACTGAATAAAAATTTATTTAACACACAATTATGTATAAATAAAATAAATGATTAATTAATAATTAATAATTTATTAATTGTTCTCTGTAAATTTGATAAGATTGGTTGAATATATCACAATAAGTTATATTTCACTTCATAGTTTAATTATTATGTATACATATATATATATATATATGTGTGTGTTTTTATAGCCATAAAAATGTAGATACATGAAAGCATTTCACATATATTAATAAATCTAAAATGTATTAAAACTTTATTTAACCTTTTGATATATAAATAAAATCTTTAAACTAATATACAATATTTATTTTATGGAATAAAATCATGTACATTTCCTACATTTTCATATAGATTTGAGATTCTTAATACCATCTAAACCTTTTATCGACTTGGTATAAAACATCCGTATCCCATTCGTTGTGATGTTTACTGTAGACCATGTAAAAGCACAAAGCAATTTCTTTATCTGGACACAGCTATTGCTTTCTCAAATCAACCGGATCATTAAGACAGTTCATAGATAAAAATACATATTCATCTGACTTTTAGTCAGTTTAATGGCTAATTTCGGAAAAAAAAATGTTACAATTATATAATGTCTCTTTTTTACCTTTTTTAACTGTATCTAACATTTAGTGTGAACTCTAAAAACTAAGAAACGGTAGGAGATGACTGACTGACCTGACCTGACCTGACCTGACTTACCTTTGTCTTTTTAGACATCTATATCTCATCTTACCGTGAAGATAATTGCTGAGTATTTTTTTTTATATTTTATTTATTGTGTACGAGTAGTAAGTTTATAAATCTAAGATAATAAAAACTTACTTTAACATATACTACTTTTAGAAGTACTTCTGAATATTCATACGAAATCAATAATAATAATGAAAATATAGTCATATAATAAGATATAAATTAGTTAATATTTAATGTAAAAATAGCAAAAATATTAGATAATATAATAAGCAATAATTAATTCTTGACATTAAGTTCAAACTGACTGTGACTAAACTATGAGCAGACTGCATATAATTCACTGAAGTATTTACAACATAAGCGTCAAAACGTACGGTTGGTATTCATGAGTGTGGTTAAATCCGTTCACGTTCAAGACCGACTTCAACTGGTAACTATCTCACAATATCTTTAGCCACATAAATAAATATTTTACACACGTTTAAACCATATTTATCTTATCCTTAGAAATACGTGACAATATTTAATTGAAATAAAATAGCTGTCTTCTTAACTTTTCTTATTTTTGGAAATCTTAGGAGGATACTCTAATAAATAGCAGGTTTTAAGTTTCACAAAGGTTTAATTAGTATATACTTTTAAATAGTTTCCACTGAATATCATTGCGTTATATATTTTGTCTTGTTCTCCAATTATATTTACACATATATTTCCCTAGATACAAGACTTTAAAGATTTAGAGCATATTTATATTGCAATTAATTTTGTCATCCGTATTTTAAGTATTTAGTGCAATTTATTGAATATATAAATTTTATCATATGCTCGTCAGCGTTCTATATTATTAAGATATCTTGCTCTGGATATAACAAAACTTCACTTCAAATGTTTCCATTTCAAGATTAAACAGTAAGTTGTTATAAGTTTTCCTTACCAACATTTCATTATTACCATTTCATTTTAAAATTATTTTCAAATAAGCGTTAGGCTTTAGCAAACGAGGCTTCCTGTCTCGTGAAACGCGCCAACAATTTTAATTACTCGCCCGAGTAATGTCTTTTCAACAGGTGGTTGGCATTTCTTGAGAAAATGAATATTTTCCGTTATCCTCGTTTTTTGTCAAAATTCATTTATTACATATAAATCATTTATTCAACTACTAGTAGTGTTACGGAAATGTCCAGTCTATACAATTTACTTAAAATATATTTTTAATACTATTTTTTTTTCTGTTATACACACTGCCACCGACGACTTCGTTCGTACTTCTATTCCCGTGGGAACTTCAGAATATAAAACATATAATAACATTATTGTATAGAAATGAAATGTTGTGCCAAAAATTCAATGAACTTTTTAGGTTGTATCCAAAAAATAAGGATATAAAATAAATAATACCAAAAGTAATATTTTCAATAAAAAGTGATCTAAGATAACACAGACTTATCATTTACACAAAATTGAAAAGTATACAAAGAATACTTTTACAGCAGAATTTTGTTTCGTCAGCAATAAATTGTAAGATAAAGAAATTTATAAAAATATGAAAGTTCTGTTTGCACAATATTTTTCGGGATTTACAGATAAATAAAACGTAGTTCTAATAATACTTACACTGAATTATAACAGTTGTGACAAGCTGTAAGTTGTATTTATTGCAATATAAACCATAATATATAATTATTTCTATGTATAATTATTTTTATCACCAAAAAAAAACTGATTTGCGATAAATTTACATCAAAACAGGAATATTTGTTAATTTTTTGATAAAATTGATGGAATTAGACAATTATTTTACTTTCACACGAGAACATCTAAATTATAATAAATAAAAGTAAAGTTTTTCGAATTTTTACATGCTATACATTTGAGTAGGGGGATAGACAAAGACGCTGTAAAAACTAATTTATAATAATACTCTTAAACATTACTTTAAAAAAAATCTTTTAAGCATATATAACAATTATGTGTTATGTTCAATATACATAATTCAAGAGAATAAACAGCTTGACCTGTCAGTACAAACATTATGTGCAATGAATCCAAGCTGTTAATGATTTAGTGAAGCATTCCCAGCATGTGTCAAAACACATGGTTGATATTCATGATAGCGGTTTCAGTTCAGGCACGTCCCGCCCCAGACTTCAGGAAACTGTCTCTTAAATGTGTTTGTCAGATAAATATATTACTGACATTGTTTATTGTACGTAAGCTGTTTATCCATGAGCTAGAAATGCTTTAAATTTAATAATTTAATAATAATCAACTATGACATTACAATTGTCCTCTGATTAAAACAGACACCAACTTTGAGCCAAAGGTTTAATATAAGATCCACTGTAGTGTCAAACCGGAGATTGACAGACAAAGAGGATTTACTACGATCCATCTCTAGTTGATTTTAAACTAAATATTTGTGAAGACATTTAAACATAAATGTATCCGCAAATATTATTTTTTATTTTATGTTGATCAGAGTGTAAAATCTTGTTTCAATCTATTTATATTATAATAAAAACCGGTTCAGTGAACTTCCATTTTTCGTACGTAACATACATTCTGCGCATAAAACCATGACTTTGTAAAATAAACTGCAAAAAATAGCAAAAAAAAAAGCTAAATGAAAAAGAAATATTTATTATAAACAGATATATCATAAAATAAATAAAACAAAATGTATATTGTATTATATTATGATAATTTCATACAAAGTGTAAAATCCAAATTAAAAGAAAACAAAAAACAAAACAGCTTTCAAATTAACATTCCAAACAATTAAAACGTTTCACGCTTCCGGAAAGCTTATTATCTACCTCCGGAACATCAATCTTGGTTAATTGTTATATTTTGTTACAGAGATAGAATCATTTGATTTTGATTTTTTAATAAAGTATTTACATTAATCAGCATATAAAAAGTAAACATTTTAATGAAGGAAGTGATTTTCGAGGTTTATTTATAGAATAACTTTTTATAACGCGATCTACACGGTAACAATTAGTCATATACATAAAAGACTTCATGACTTTATTTATTCTTATAATTAAACAAATAATCTAAATACGTTTCAAAACAATCAAACGTGATATTTTAATCCGAAAATTATAAACAGCAAATTAATGGCTACATTCTAAATGAAACCTTTAATTGAATAACACTGTTCTATAAAAAAAATAAACAAATTCAATCCAGGATCCCGATGCTATAAAATAGTTTAAAAACAAAATACATCTGAATGCTCAAAACATTTTTAAGAGCTATTTTCGTTATTTTTAATAAACAATTTCTACCAAGAATAGAGATAAGAAATAAAATTCAGTCGTGTCTGTGAATGCACGTTAGGCAATCTAGATTTTCACTAAAATCTCATAATAATTTTTAGTACATAAATAGAATCTGGATTAAGTTTTGGTTTGTTTAAACTTAAAATAACCTCAAGTGACGACATACTCACACACAGTTACAAACACACACATACACAAATAAATTTAAGATGGTTTGATTCTATTCACAAACTTTATTTTATACCAATTACCAACGCACACACAGCATATACACACTCACATATACACAAATTAACCTATGTTTCAGATAGGGTGACGTTATTCAAACACTACTAACGTAAAAATATAGGTCACTTCAAAAAGTCATACATTTCTTTAATGCCTTTTTAATAGGTTTTACATATATTCCTAAGAGCTCTACGGTTCCCAGTAATTACCTAATTTCAAATCAAAGGTCGTTGGTCCTGTGTCAACTCGTTTTATATTCTAATCAGGGCTGAGCCCTGGAGCGCTCAGGCGAATTTGAATGTCTTGCTTTGGACAGGTCGAAGCTTTACCTCTAATTTGCCTTTGTTTGATTAAAACATACGTTTTCAGATTGCTTCATAGCATTTTCATTATCAAGTATTGATTTTTATAAGTTTTTAATAAATATTTATATAATATATTCGTTTAAGTATGTTTAAATTAGTTGATTGATGTTATGGTATATCCTTAAGGAAGAAGAAAGAAGAAGCCCAAAATTTCTAGTCTCATAATAAAAGTTAATATCTTAATATTAGTGGATACTCCAGGTTATTATATTTTAACGACTTTTTAATTATGTTAAATTATCCTTTATCTGCCTTTATTATAAAGGAGGTATGATTAATTAAATTAATTTATTACATTATATTAACTAACATTTATATGATATTTAAATTATAAGAATTTAACAGTAAAAATACTTTTTAAAAAATGTTTGAACAGTCGCATTAATAAAATAATTTTAAAATTTTAATTATAAGATGGTATTTAAAGCATTTAAACATATAATTGATACAATTTACTGTATATGTATAGAATTAATATTTTTTATATAAACTATATTATTTATGAAGTTATTTGAAAATCAGTTTCATCAGGCCATTCTTATCTGTATAATTTTTCTGATAGTCCTTTATTACACAGTGAATACATATGGCATACAACTATTAATAAGTGAGTCATTCACTTACTTACTCACTAACTTCGAACAACAATATATTGTAGTTTAATATCAAGATTTTATTATGTTTTTCTGCTACTACTAATTAAAATACAGTATATTTTTAATATGAATATAACTGTATTTTATGTATCAGTCCGTCCGTAACAAGTCTCCATGGACGTTCGTTGGTTCAGGGCAATATGTCAATGTCCACAAAACAATTCTCTGGGAAATGATTAAACTTCAATGTTGCCAAGTGTATAATATCTGCTTTATTTTAACATTCTATAAAAAAGATTAAATAAATAAAGTGTAAATAATATAATATTCAAAAAGGATAAGGAAATTGGATCAAACTATAATTTTATTTTATAATAATTACTTATTTAATTTAAAAGACAAATCGACGAATATAATTTACCTTCTTAATATTTATCGTTTTAAAAAGTCAAAAGCCGTATTTGCAAAAACGGAGAAACGATTTTAATTTCACGCCTCGTGTAATTAAACAGAGGACACCCCTTGTGACATTGAAATATATTTTCGTCGAATCGGCTTAATTATTTCTCAAATAGAATAAGGAATAATTTTACAATGCTAAATTTATTAAAATTTTAATTTGAAGATGTTACCAATTATTATATGGTAACTGTTATTCGTCTTGGTTTATTTAACTGACACTTTTAAAGTAGTAAAACTTCACATAAATTGTTTTAAGCGAATCTGTAATTTCCAAAATTATTAAATAAAGATATAAAGGACTGAATTTCTACAATATTCTATAAATCCAAACTATCTCTGAACCAAGTCAGTGTCCGAGACAACGGGTCTGAGTTATCGTCTCAAAAACGCTTCAGTGAACGGCCAACCGCTATTAATAAGCGCAGTAATCTCACTTCAGCCTGTGTTCTCATCTGAATAATGAATTCAATATCAAATCAGATGTGGTAATGTACTATTGTACAGTTATATCAGCTTATTACACTATACAATATTGCTAAAGGTTATAGGTACTCATTCAATATCTTTTATCAAAAGGGAATAAACCACGGTTTATAAAATTGTTAAACATATATTCCACTTTAGTCCACCTTTGATAAAATATTGTTCCTAGGCTTTAATGCTAATAGTATTAAATTACAATAATGAGCTGAACATTGTCGTTAGTTATTCATTAAATGTATCCAAAGTATGAACTATGCGAGTAATAGCCAGAGCCGATATCGGCGTGAAACAGTCAATTCAAATATTCCCCGTTCTATCTATTGAAATATTCCCCATTCCCAAATTAATCCCTTAAATTCTACAATAATGCGTTATGTGGAGTATAAACCTGATAAATTGTACTTTAGATTTCAATCTTTCTAATGCATTGCTACAAAAATATAGTCGTTACATTTTTGTTAAAGTTTCTGTTTGTTTCATTTTATTTCCTTCAGTTTGTAGAGATTGTAAAGCTTTAATCTAACAAAGCATCTATTCTCAAATACATTTATCAAACGATATTCCCCACACGTTGAAACACACTTCTGTATTCTGATAGCAGTAACCATCTGAGGCTGATGTGGAATTATGACCGATGTCACAATCAGTAAAGGTATGTCAAAGGAATACTGAGTGAGCTAACCCGACTAGAGTAATTGGAACTCAGTCTATCAGCAATCTTAATTAATAGAGAAATGCGGTAATACCATGATGTTGCTAATATAGCCTTTGTAGACTTAAATGAACAGCTATTTAGTATTTCTACATAAGTGTAAATGAATGTTAGGTTTTATTTCAATTATATATGACGGCGCCACCATCAATGTTTTAAAGGCAACGAAAGCTATATAAAGCGGCGCAAGCGCGCGGCTCGGATAGTCGTTGGCCGACCGTTGCGCAGTGCACACCTACCCACTAAATGAAGATAATTTATTTTGAAATTGATTTATTAAAGTTTGTAATCGAAATAAACGAAGTGATTGTGAAGACTTTTGTGTTTTTTTAAAACAATGTCGGAGCCTGACGCTATATCAGAAGTGGGATCTGAACAGCAACGGAACGAAGTTAACGGCGATAATTGAGACTGGCGCGGACGCTTCGAGATGCAAAATGCAACAAGGAAGGCGCTGGTTGAAGTTTTGAACAATCCACATCATTCTAAGTATCACGTGACCCTCCCCGAGTTTGACCCTGACAACGCCAAAACAGAGGAGCAGTCCTGGTGTGCGACGGCATACCTGTGCTTGGCGGACAGTCCTCTGGAGGGAGATGTCAAGATACGAAAGCAGCTGCAACAGGAGCTACAGGCGTTTGTTTACCTCAAACCCAAAGCCAGTGGTATTCTGGAACACAAGGCTTCTGATAGCAAACGAATAAAGATGCCTTCGTCAGTAAAATGCTTTCTGTGTGGGAAACCCGGTCACAAGGTGTCTGTCTGTTATCATCGTGCAAGGGAAGGGAAACCGAAACCTATGAAGCCCCAGAACACCCCGATGGCGCGATCCAGCCTGCAACGACAGACGGCGTCAAGCTCAATCGTCTGCTTCAAGTGTGGCAAGACTGGACACATCTCTACGCGTTGTACCACCGCGAGCGACGCCCAAGGAACCAAGCAAAACGAGTGGCGTGTGGACGTCTGTATTGTTGATCCTCCGGCAGGAATATTAAAACAACAAGGTCAGTGTTTTACTTAACCATTTTGATTCCGGTGCTGAGTGCCCAATTGAAAAGGAAAGTGTATCGGCGAAACTGTTAGGTAATCGCATACACAACATTGTAACACTGAGAGACATTAGTGACACAAGTATAGTTAGCATTATTCAGATTTTATGTATTGCCGAAATTAGTGATCACAATATTGAGTTATTATTACACGTTTTTCCCGATGAGTATTTACGTACACAGATTCTAATAGGACGCGAGATTTTACAACTAGGCTTTAGCGTAAATATGACGGCGAGTCAATTCACGATTACTAAAATAAAAAATGTGAACAATATTGAAGTACCCACATTTAGGTTTAGTTTCGATATTGCAACAAATAGTAGTGACTTATCGTCTAAGTCAGAGTTTAGTACTATCGATACTGATATTCCCATACACAATAGAGCTGAACTTGTAAAATTATTGACTCGATATTCGGAATATTTTATAACAATAATGCCAAATACTCGTGTAACGACAGGTGAACTCTAAATTAAATTAATTAATCAAAATCTAGTTGTACAAAGGCGGCCTTATCGGCTTACTAATTAAATTGAGTTAACTCCACGCGTTCATAGATGGTGGGCCTATTTACAATGTTTTGATTTTTCTTATAATAAGGAAAAAGAAATGGCACTCGCTGACTTTTTATCCCGTAATAATTTATCAATTGAATGTGTTAATAGTGCAAAATTAGATCAAAAGCTTATTGATTTGACAGAATTGACGGGTAAATTGGCTTCTTGCTGAACAGAAACGTGATAGTGAAATTTCTAGGTTTATTTCGGATTTAAGTAATGGACAGTTGAGTAGTGATATTGCTAAAACTTATGAAGTTCGTTCAGGCATTTCACATCGTAAAATTCAGCGCATCGGCAAAACAAAATGTTTACCCATACCACTAAGAGCTTTACGGTTGAATGTAGTTAGTAACGTTCAGAAGTCTTTATACATCTTGGATATGACAAAACTCTAGAAAAACTTTATGATTTTTATTGGTTTGAAGGTATGGCACGGTATGTCAATAAAATTGTCGATAATTGCGTAACATATAAAGTTTCAAAATCTAATTCCGGTAAAGTACAGGCTCAATTACACCCGATATCTAAAGTAAGCGTACCGTGGCACACTGTACATATTGATGCCACAGGAAAATTAAGCGGAAAGAATATGTTGACAGCGGTAGAAACAGATCAATCTCGTTCTTGGCAAGACGCTTTAGGTGAAATCCAGCGCGCAATCAATTATTCAATCAATCGTACCAATAAGGCTAGTCCAATAGAACTACTTATAGGAAAATTAGCTCGTCCTTTATCATTGATGACATCTGATAGTATAGAGACTGAAGTAGACTTAGTCATTAGGAACATAGCAGTTCACAATATCGAAAGCGCAGCGTCATACAACAAATCACGGTTTGACAAGTCGAAAGCAAAGCTCAATAAATTTTCTGTGGGTGATTTCGTTTTAATAAAAATGAGGAACGCAATCTGACCAAATTAGACCTTAAGTATAGGGGTCCATTCCAAGTTGTTGAAGTTCTAGAGGGTGATAAATGCCTACATTACTACGTAAGATGCCCGACGATCAGGATATAACTGACGAGACTAAATCAAGTGTTTAATTGTTTATTTCGTTGATTTTGAGATTCAAGGTTGCATTATGGAGTAGACTACGCATTAGTGTGATTTGTAGCCGTAGCTCAGTAGAAATCGGTGTCTGTTTTAAACAGTCCGTGAGTACGCGGTATGCAATCAGCTTTTGTCGAGGTTTCAGGAGAAACGTTTGGAAAAAGTTTCATGGGAAACTTTTGAAGTCTATGAGGGACTTGGCAATCTCAGAGAGATGTGCATTTAAGATGAGCAACAAGGGGTTGCTGGGCTATGAGTAGCCATGAACCATGTGTATACCTTGAACCGATTTATGATGTGATGTGATTTTAAAATCATGTATGGTCAGTCAGTTGTGCCTTGGTCTCGGTCTTTACCATTGTTAATTAGGTGTTGATTTAATAAACTCCTGTAGAGGAAGTTGGGGTTTTATTTCCAAAATGAAACCTTACTTGGTCAAGAGTGACCGAGCGATGTGATACTGTGGGTGGAAACTTTATTTCAGATTAACACACGAGGACGTGCGTCTCGTAGGTTGGCCGTGTCGGAACGGTTATTAGTACGAGAATGGTTGATTGGATTGATTGAGATAAGTGGTGCCTGCAGAGCCAACGGACAAGTGGAACACGTTATGCGAACTCTTAAAAGCCTACTCATAATAGCCGAAGGTAATTCCGATAGGTCGTGGCAGGAACAATTAGGTGAGATCCAAATAGCACTCAATAGTACTCGATGCAGAGTCACTGGTTTCACCCCAATCGAGCTGATGTTCGGGGTACAAGGTAAATCGTTAGGTATTTCCAGAATTGTTACAGGTGCTGAAAACCCTGCCAGACTAGACTTAGAAACGACACAGTCTAGTGCGTCAGAAAATATAAAGAGACTGGCTCAGTCTGATGTCGCTCGTTTTAACCGGGGTAAGGCCAAAATAAGACCCTTTCCTGTTGGAGACTTTGTTTTCGCAAAAGTGAAGAAAGACACCAATCTAAGTTGGACCCAAAGTATAAAGGCCCTTATAAAATCACTGTTGTCCTAGAAAACGATAGGTACGAATTTAAGCGTGTTAACGGGACCTATAGAACGTACAAAATTGCCCATGAGAATTTACGCGAAGTACCCCACAGTCCATTAAAATTTGTAGAAGTAGCTGAAACTTATAATGATTATGACGTGACGGCGGATGTAAGTCAGAGTAATGGTGTTCATGACCTGATCGCAGTGGTCCTAACTTAGTTTTGTTTGATGGCACTGAGGATGAATTTCCTGATAGCGACATTATATCCGTTGATGGTAGCATTGGGTCGCCTGGTACACGAACCTTGAGCGCAAATAACGATTGTTTAGAGGATTCATCATCAGAGTCACCCTATCTAATTAGCGTTGTAATTACTGCCATTGTCCACCACGATAATGAATAGTATAAAAATTTATAATAATAATTGTAAAATTAAAGTAAAATAAATTAATTAAAAGAATTAGGAAAGATGATGTTTTTAATTATAAAAAAAAAGAAGAGAGAATTAATATATCAAAAAATTTAGGGAAGAGTTATTGAAGGGAGTCCGGTCCAATAACTCTTCTAAAGGGGTTGCATTCTGGTCTAGCCTTTTGGCTATAGGGATTGCAAATCCGGTCTAGCATTTGCTACAGGGAAATCTGGTCTAGCTCAGTCAGCTAAAGAGATTTCCGGTCTAGCAGGTCTAGCATGGATCCAGTCTCCGGTTTTTAAACTGATGAGAGGGATTTATCCAGTCTCCGGTTCTGAAACTGATGAGAGGGATTTATCGAGTCTCCGGTTCTGAAACTGATGAGAGGGATTTATCCAGTCTCCGGGTCTGAAGCCGATGAGAGGGATTTATCCAGTCTCCGGTTTTAGAACTGATGAGAAGGGCTTAATAGTTTTAGTACGCTGAAGGGCTTGCCGGACCAGCACATTGTTGTCATCTTTTGTTATTGACCACACAACTTATAGATTTGTGACTAAGGTTTTCAGGATGGGCGAACAGTTTGCTGTCGTATTCCCAGATGCTCAGAAGACGCTCGAGGACGAGCGTATGTCAGCATGGCCGTGACGGCGCCACCATCAATGTTTTAAAGGCAACGAAAGCTATATAAAGCGGCGCGGCTCGGATAGTCGTTGGCCGACCGTTGCGCAGTGCACACCTACCCACTAAATGAAGATAATTTATTTTGAAATTGATTTATTGAAGTTTGTAATCGAAATAAACGAAGTGATTGTGAAGACTTTTGTGTTTTTTTAAAACAATGTCGGAGCCTGACGCTATATACATATCCGTGAAGAGAACACAAATGACGTATGTCTTAAAAAATGGTAATTTAATTATTGGCTTAAAAAGTTCAGTTGTTTCATACTCTGTTTATTTGTTATAAATAGAGTATGAAACAACTGAACTGAGTTAGTATTTTACAAATATACGTTTATTTATTAAATATAAAAAAAATCTACTGAAACTTTCTATTTATGGCTAAAAACTTTTAATTTTATATTTATAGCTATTTATAGTAACATTTAACAAAAACCTTTTCTGATAATTATTAGGCACGACGAAGCCTTTACTATGCAAGGATAAGGGCTGATACGGGGGTTATAAGAAAATACAGCAATTCAATCAGTATATTCTTTTTTTAATCTGAGTAAGGGTTTCGATTTCTAAAATATAAATATTAGAAACATTGTAATTTTTATACTTATTTTATTGTATTCATTAGATAGCTTGATCAAAACACCAAAACCTTATTTATGTTATTATGTTTGTGTTCTAAAAGTTTTTTTAGAGTATCCTACAAATATAATTTTCAAATACCTTTTCAATTAAAACTATTGTTTTTCGGTTTCATAAATCACAGAACGCAGTGCTGCGGAATTTAAAAGATTAATTTCGTATGAAAGGAATATTTGACTAGGCTGGCTCACGCCGATACCGGCTCCGGATATTATTCCCACAGTTCATTCTTTGGATGCATTTACTGAATAACTAACGACAATGTTCAGCTTATTTTTATCATTGTATACTTTTAGCAGAAATGAATGCGAAATAATATTTTCTTATAAAGTGAATTCAAATATAAAGTAAAAAAATCTCAAAATCTTATGTTATTTTATAAATTTTATTGGTAACTACCTAACCTAACTTAAAGATTACTATTCGTTACTTACTCGTAGAAGGAAAGAAAGTTATTCTTGGAGAATTCCAGATTAAACATAATAAATCTAAATCTTAAATTATTATATAACCCGTTGGAGTAACTGTAATGCTGTCTCCAAATAATTAAGCTTTAATATAACAATAAACACTTCACACAAAAACAAGTAATCTCCCAATTACGTGCTTGAGGCTCTTGGGTTACGCACCGGGGTAATGTTTTACAAATTTGTTTTGTCACAGTTGTGCAACCTATTAATTTATTTGAATATACTTTTTTAAAATCTAAAATAAGTTGTAAACGATGAATAAAATAAGGGTTTTTCTATGTTATATACTTGGGGTTAAAACTCAACTTAATCATGATTAAAGATAGTAAAGAAGCTCTATAAAGCCCATAAAGAAAAAGGTTTTCTCAGAAATAATCTTTAATAATATTAGGATGTTTTATGTGGTTACTGAAGGAAACAATACTTTCAGTTTTTAAAAACACGAAAATATGGAAATACAATATAATAAATAACAGAGTAGTTTCTTGGTTCAATGTATTTTTTAAGTATATAAGCAATATATGCTTGCAAATTCTTGCCTTTGAATTGACTGGTCAAGTGAATAAATATAAAAATTTGATTATTATTTGGAAGAAGATCTGTTCTTGTCAGGGGGCGTATGTATTGTGATATGGTGTTTTTAAATAACCAATATAAATATAGTCTCCAGATTAGTTTTTATAAAGGAAAATGTAATTGTGTTAAATAATATTACAATATGAAACTTCATTTAAACCGAGAAAAAACATCTAAGTTATTTGCAGAAAATGTTGATTCCTGTACAAATCTCAAATTACGATTGTTAAGACACATGTTATATATATTATATATTTTTTCAACGTGTTGTTAGATCATAGTTTGTAATTTTCACAGAAGAAAAATAGTTTTATAAATGAATAAATATTATTAGTTTTGCTATCATATAAAATGATTATTTCATAATTTAATTATAGTTAGTTGTTCATAACTCGATCCACTTTCCATTGATATAATTTAACTAATAGTTGATAAGATACAATTTGATAACGTGAGTATTTTTAATTATGGGTTCTTAAAGGTTCATTAATATAAATAAAATATAATTAACTTATACCATCCTGTATTAGCCTTGACAGTGCTGTTAAATTATTTTTACTTTATCCTTCCAGAACATTACCTAACAATAAAAATTAAACTCTAAATTACTTTTTTCAAGGGATTGTAATTTTATATTGTTCTAGTCTTCTTGGTTTGCAAGAAAATGTCAAAGTGTGGTAACTCAGGCTTTTGAACTGAACTTTGATCATTTATTTTCATTCCAAAGATACTGACAGTGAGCATATTTTACAAATGGAGCCTTATTATTTATTAAAAGAAATTATAATGTATTTGAAATTGTCTATAAAAATGTATACAAGCGATAATATTAATTTTAAATTGTATATAAAATTTTATAACATTTTATTCTTTACTTCTATCAATTATATTTATATATTATGTATTACTATATGTGGATAGATTCTTTTATATTTAACAAAAAACAATATTTTATTTTTATAATTACAAATATGTTAATTTTAAAATTTTAACACAGTAAGATCCGGTTTCCGTTTAACAATAGATCATCTAAAGCTTACATTCGTAAAATTACAGAGATAGTTTGTAGTTTAATTCCAAACGGACGTGCGTGAACTGAACCTCACTCGTTAATATCAACCATATGTTTTGAAGCTAAGCCACGAACGCTTCACGAAAACATTTACAATGCAATAAGATTAGCCACAAACTTTAGAATTTCGTACTTAAGTTAAATTTTCAATTAACGTTTCGATGAAGTAGGTCTGAGTAAATGTATATTTTTAAACTACTTACTTAACTTACTAAGACATAATACAAACAGAGTATGACATAATTGAACTTTTAAGTCACGAATTATAATACTCGTATAATAATGTACATTATATTGATCAGGAATAAATTTATAGTTAATTTGTATGCTGTAGAAGTAGGAGCGAGAGGTATAACAGCAAAATCTTTCTACAATTTATTTAAGGATCTCGGCCTTTCTAGAACGATCATCAGTTCATTTCTGGAACGTATTCCAAAGGCGGCTTTAGTAGGTTCTTACGATATTTGGTTAGGTAGCTATGTTTTAATAGCCACAAAAATGTAGATACATGAAAGCATTTCACAAATATTAATAAATCTAAAATGTATTAAAACTTTATTTATCCTTTTGATATATAAATAAAATCTTTAAACTATTATACAATATTTATTTTATGGAATTAAATCATGTACATTTCCTACATTTTCGTATAGATTCGAGATTCTCAATACTATCTGAACTTTTTATCGACTTGGTATAAAACTTCCTTATATCATTTTTGTGATGTTTACTGTAGGCCATGTAAAAGCACAAAGCAATTTCCTGATCTGGATACAGCTATTGATTTCTCAAATCAACCGGATCATTAAGACAGTTTATAGATAAAAATATATATTCATCTGACTTAATTTAGGAAAAAAAATTATAGTAATATCTCTTTTCTAACTTTTAAATACAATTAGGCTGAACTCTAAAAACTAAGAAATCGTAAGAGATGTTTATTTACATACAGAGATACATCTACATATTATCTTACTGTGAAGACAATTGATATAAAGTGTTCAAAATGTGGGATGAGATTAAGTATACACAATTTTTTTTAATATTATTTATTGTGAACGAGTAGTACGTTTATAAATCTAAGAAAATAAAAACTTACTTTAACATATACTACTTCTAGAAGTACTGCTGAATATTCATACGAAATCAATAATAATAATGAAAATATAAGTCATATATTAAGATATAAATAAGTTAACAAAATATATTTAATGTATACTAAGAGAACAAAAATATTAGATAATATAATAAGCAATCATTAATTCTTGACATTAAGTTCAAATTCAGTAAGTAATTCAGTAAGTATGAGCAGACTGCAAATAATTCACTGAAGTGTTTACAACATAAGCGTCAAAACGTATGCTTGGTATTCATGAGTGTGGTTAAATCCGTTCACGTTCAAGACCGACTTCAACTGGTAACTATCTCACAATATCTTTAGCCACATAAATAAACATTTTACACACGTTTAAACCATATTTATCTTATTCTTAGAAATACGTGACAATATTTAATTGAAATATAACTTGTTAACTTTTCTTATTTTAAGAAATCTTAGAAGGATACTCTAATAAATAGAAGGTTTCAAGTTTCACAAAGGTTTAATTAATATATACTTTTAAATAGTTTCCACTGAATATCATTGCGTTATATATCTTGCCTTGTTCTCAAATTATGTTTACACATATATTACTCTTGATACCATAGTTTAAAGATTTAGAGCATATTTATACTGCAATTAATTTTGTCATCCGTATTTTAAGTATTTAGGGCAATTTATTGAATATATAAATATTATCATATATTTGTCAGCGTTCTACGAGTATGTTATTAAGATATCTTGCTCTGAATACAACAAAACTTCACTTAAAATGTTTCCATTTCATGATTAAACAGTAAGTTGTTATAAGTTTTCCTTACCAACATTTCATTATTACCATTTCATTTTAAAATTATTTTGAAATAGGCGTTAGGCTTTGGCGATCGGGGCTTCCTGTCTCGTGAAACGCGCGAACAATTTTAATTACTCGCCCGAGTAATGTCTTTTGAACAGGTGGTTGGCATTTCTTGAGAAAATGAATATTTTCCGTTATCCTCGTTTTTTATCAAAATTCATTTATTACATATAAATCATTTATTCAACTACTAGTAGTGTTACGGAAATGTCCAGTCTATACAATTTACTTAAAATATATTTTTAATACTATTTTTTTTTCTGTTATACACACTGCCACCGACGACTTCGTTCGTACTTCTATTCCCGTGGGAACTTCAGAAATTATAACATTCATAACATTTATATAGAAATGGAATGTGCCAAAAATTCAATGAACTTTTTAGGTTGTATCCAAAAAATAAGGATATAAAATAAATAATACCAAAAGTAATATTTTAAATAAAAAGTGATCTAAGATAACAGAGACTTATCATTTACAGAAAATTGAGAAGTATGCAAAGAATACTTTTACAGCAGAAATTTGTTTCGTCAGTAATAAATTTTAAGATAAAGAAATTTATAAAATATGAAAGTTCTGTTTGCACAATATTTTTGGGGATTTACAGATAAATAAAACGTATTCCTAATAATACTTACACTGAATTATAACAGTTGTGACAAGCTGTAAGTTGTAGTTATTGCAATATGGTTTATAATAATATATAATTATAATCTTATATAATCTATAATATATAATTATTTCTATCACCAAAGAAAAAACTGATTTGCTATAAATTTACATCAAAACAGGAATATTTGACAATTTTTTTGATAAAAATTGGTCGAATTAGACAATTATCTAAATTATTATAAAAAAAGTAAAGTTTTTCGAAACGAAATTGTACATGCTATACATATGAGTAGGGGGAGTAGACAAAGACGCTGTAAAAACCAGTTTAAAATAATACTCTTGAACATTACTTTAAAAAAAATCTTTTAAGCATATATAACAATTATGTGTTATGTTTAACACACATAATTCAAGAGTATAAACAGCTTGACCTGTCAGTTCAAACTTTATGTGCAATGAATCCAAGCTGTTAATGATTTAGTGAAGCATTCCCAGCATGTGTCAAAACATCCGGTTGAAATTCATGATAGCGGTTTCAGTTCAGGCACGTCCCGCCCCAGACTTCAGGAACTGTCTCTTAAATGTGTTTGTCAGATAAATATATTACTGACATTGTTTATTGTTCCTAAACTGTTTAGCTCTTTATGCTATTCATGAGCTACAAATGCTTTAAATGTAATAATTTAATAATAATAATCAATTATGACGTCACAATTGTCCTCTGATGAAAACAGACACCAACTTTGAGCCAAAGGTTTAATATAAGATCCCCTGTAGTGTCAAACCGGCGATTGACGGACAAAGAGGATTTACTACGATCCATCTCTAGTTGATTTTAAACTAAATATTTATGAAAACATTTAAACATAAATGTATCCGCAAATATTATTTTTAATTTTCTGTTGATCAGATTGTAAAAACTTGTTTTAATCTACCCCTATAAAAATGAAAAACGGTTCAGTGAACTTCCATTTTTCGTACGTAACATACATTCTGCGCATAAAACCATGACTTTGTAAAATAAACTGCAAAAAATCGCAAAAAAAAAAAAAAAAAACATTTGTATTACGATCCAGGTAATTCCGATTACTATATGAAAAAAAATTATTATAAACAGATATATCTTAAAATAAATAAATAAAGCAAAATGTATATTGTATTATATTATGATAATTTCATACAAAGTGTAAAATCCAAAATAAAAGAAAACAAAAAACAAAACAGCTTTCAAATTAACATTCCAAACAATTAAAACGTTTCACGCTTCCGGAAAGCTTATTATCTACCTCCGGAACATCAATCTTGGTTAATTGTTATATTTTGTTAGAAAGATACAATCATTTCATTTTGATTTTTTAATAAAGTATTTACATTAATCAGCATATAAAAAGTAAACATTTTAATGAAGGAAGTGATTTTCGGGGTTTATTTATAGAATAACTTTTTTATAACGCAATCCACACGGTAACAATTAGTCATATACATAAAAGACTTCATGACTTTGTTTATTCTTATAATTAAACAAATAATCTAAATACATCTCAAAAAATCAAAGATGTTAATTTTTTTCAGGAGATTATAAACAGCAAACAACTACATTCAAAATGGAACCTTCCTTTTTTAAACAACACTCTTCAACACTATTAAAAAAAATCGAATCCAAGGTACGATGCTATGAAATAGTTTAAAAACAAAATAAATTTGAATACTCAAAACATTTTTCAGAGCGATTCTCGTTATTTTTAATAAACAATTTCTACCAACAATAGAGATGAGAAATAAAATTCAGTCGTGTCTGTGAAAGCACATTAAGCAATCTCGATTTTCACTAACATCTCATAATAATTTGGAGTATATAAATAGAAACTGTATTAAGTTTTGGTTTGTTTTCATTGAGTTTTGGAGATTGGTGGAAAAATAAAGCGTTCAGTATTTCTATATCACGGCAATAACCTCGCTTTGTCTATCACTCGGCACCCTCAAGTGACGACATACTCACACAGTTACACAAACACTCACACATATACAAATAAGTTTAAGATGGTTTGATTGTATTCACAAACTTAGTTTTATACCAATTACGATTGCACACACAGCATATACATACTCACACATACACAAATCAATCTAAGTTTCAGATAGGGTGACGTTATTGAAACACTGCCAACGTAAAAATATAGATCACTTCAGAAAGTCATACATTTCTTTTAAGCCTCTTTAATAGGTTTTACATATATTCCTAAGAGCTCTACGGTTCCCAGTAATTACCTAATTTCAAATCAAAGGTCGTTGGTCCTGTGTCAACTCGTTTTATATTCTAATCAGGACTGAGCCCTGGAGCGCTCAGGCGAATTTGAATGTCTTGCTTTGGACAGGTCGAAGCTTTACCTCTAATTTGCCTTTGTTTGATTAAAACACACGTTTTCAGATTGCTTCATAGCATATTCATTATCAAGTATTGATTTCTATAAGCTTTTAATAAATATTTATAAAATATATTCATTTACGTATGTTTAAATTAGTTGATTGATGTTATGGTATATCCCTAAAGAAGAAGAAAGAAGAAGCCCAAAATTTCTAGTCTCATAATAAAAGTGAATATCTTAATATTAGTGGATACTCTAGATTATATTTTAACGACTTTTTAATTAAATTAAATTAACCTTAATTTTCCCTACCATTACCTACCAACCTACCCTAACTACCATTTATATGATATTTAAATTATAATAATTTAACATTAAAAATTTTTTAAAAAACGTGTGAACAGTCGCAGTAACAAAATAATTTAAAAATTTTAATTATAAGCTGGTACTTAAAGTATATAAATCGATTTAAAAGCAATATATAATTGTATCACATTTACTGTATAAGTATAGAATTAATATTATATTTTTTATATAAACTATATTATATATCAAGTTATTTGAAAATCAGCTTAGTCAAACCATTCTTATCTATTCTCATAACTTTTCTGATAGTCCTTTATTCCATGTTGAATACTTTAGTATGACATACGCCTTTTAATAAGTGAGTTATTCAAGCAACCAATCACTTACTCACTTAAACTTCGAACAACAACATAGCAATCGATAATGTTGTTCAATATCAAGATTTTTTTTTCTGTTACTACTAATTAAAATACAATATATTTTTAATATGAATATAACTGTATCTTATGTAACAGTCTGTCCGTAACAAGTCTCCATGGACGGTCGTTGGTTCAGGGCAATATGTCAATGTCCACAAAACAATTCTCTGGGAAATGATTAAACCTCAATGTTGTCAAGTCTCTAACATCTGCTTTATTTTAACATTCTATAAAAAGGATTAAATAAATAAAGTTTAAATAATATAATAATATTATATTCAAAAAGGATACAGAAATTGGATCAAACTATAATTTTATTTTATAGAATAATTACTTATTTAATTTAGAAGACAAAACGACGGATATTAAGATACCTACTTAATATTTATCGTTTTAAAAACTCAAAAGCCGTATTTGCAAAAACGGAGAAACGATTTTAATTTCACGCCTCGTGTAATTAAACAGAGGACACCCATTGCGACATTGAAATATATTTTCGTCGAATCGGCTTAATTATTTCTCAAATAGAATGAGGGATAATTTTAGAATGTTAATTTTATTAAAATAATCTTTAGAAATGTTATTCATTATTATATGGCAACAGTTATTCGTTTTTTTTTTGTTTAACTGGTACTTTTAAAGTGGTAAAACTTCAATTTATCTGATTTAAACGAATTTTTTATTTCCAAGACTTAAATAAAGATATTAAAGAATGAACTTCTACAATATCATATCAGCTGTTTAATGCAGTTTTGCTCGCGTTAACAAACCCTGTGATACCTATCGCATTTTAATTGTTGTAGAATTGTCTTAACAAAACAAATGTTCGTAATTATATTAATAATGTGAATGAATCTCTATCTGTCATTTACTTCTGCAAACTTAAACAATGTTAAACAGAATTGACAAAAATTTCGAGAGGGTAAAATAATTGATGGTCATTTTTATATAGGAGGTACCACCGGAGCATTTGATTCAGGAGATGAGGGCATCCGTCGTTGATTTTAGGATAGCATTCCCTATTCTGCCGGGTACTGTCACACATCCTACCTATCAACTTTTTCGCCGGCGTGTGTGTGAAAGAATTATTTCACAAAGAATAGAATTATAATGAACATTTTGCCTCTATAAGATATAAATAATAATCTATTGGAACGTTATCATCCCTTAAGGGTGTAAAAATAGGGATATTTTAATTGTATTATATATATATATTAAAATGATTATCATTCACAAAATGTACTGATAATATAAATAATATCTAGAGGTGCTAGGTAGCGCTGTGTTCGACTTAAATTTTTTTGTCTGTCTTGAAACAACCGAGATCTAGTATGTTACAAAAATGTTTTTTTCTAGTCCCTGGACAACATTTGTAACAAGAATTCTGTACTTCACTAGTAAAAATCCATGTGTCAACTATTTCAAATACTTTGTAATCAAAAACCCAATTTTCAAGGCTCCTCCAAAATTGGCAACGTTCATATAGTATAAAGTTTTGGGTTATTTTTATTCGACGAACGGGTTTTTTCCAAGTATTGAGATGGCAAGCAAAAGTCGCAATGCCGTAGAGAAAAATTGGTTTAGTAATTCCATTAAAGCATCCAATATTCAAAGTGACCGTACCAATATAAAGATTAGCCAAGGTTGAGTCGTATTACGTATGAATGAAGTATGAATGGTTTATTGAAAATATTTACATACATACAACATACTGCGTTTTGTTTTATTATCACAGTTAAATATATGATTAAAAACTACATATAAAGAGTATGCTATCTGAAGGTATAGATAGTCTTACGATTATTTGATTAGCAAAAGAACATTTTTATTATCTAATATTAAAAAATATAATAATCTTAATAAATGTATTACATATAAGGTCAAAGCATTTGTATACTAAACATTTTTTGTGTGTGTGTGACCCCTATATTCATAAAATGCACACACACAAACAAATAATATTAATTAATATTAAATAACTGTGAAAACGTCTTTTTATTATATATTGAATCATATGATGTGAGGAAACGATATTAAAAATTACACATATGTAAGGTTTAATCAGAAGAAATAGGAAAAACAAATAAAAATAAGCTCAAAATAGAATTTGTAGTATACACCTGAAAATAAAGAGCGTTAAAAGAAACAAAAAACCCAAATACTAAAATGAAATGGTAAGGTAACATTTTAAAACAATTATCTTGTAGATTTTATAACTCCTATAAAATTATTCTTATCTTATTCAAAATAACTGTCCTATAAATAAATTTTATATTCCAATCATGACCATCCCCTACAGCGTCTTGCCTAATTCAAATGTTTTATGGACAGACAAATTTACAGACTGTCTACGTTTTAGGAACACTTCTTAAAATTATTTTTTAATACTCAATAAATTTTTTTTTACTAAATTCATCATATCAGCGGCTTTTATAAGTTAAATTTAGATTTTTAAAAATGAGAAGCAGTCAACAGTTTCTTACAATAAAAACAGATTATAATGAATTATATTTACTTAAAATATTACTATAGAATAGTTTAAATATACATACATACTTTCACTACTTTTGTTGTAATCATTTCAGTGAATGTCTTGGGACACGAGACAAACAAGAAACACCTATCTTAATAATAATATGTTAGATATATAAGTAAATCTAAATTGTATTATCAATTTAAAATACAACACATGTAGTATTTTTTTATTAATAGTAATAACACTTATACAGTAGATAAATTGTACTTTTCAGATATCCAGTATCCAACATAAGAATTTTAAAAAGAGGAAAGTCATGACTCGCTAGCTCATTTACGCTGTAGAAGTTGTTTTTAAAAGTACAAATTTACAGAATTCCTTTTATATTGTGAACAAGTGATCTCCTTTATGATGTAAACCACTGGTTTTTTGAGATTCCAGATGGAAGGGAGGTTTGAAATATCAAACTGTATTCTGTTAGAGTTTATTGACAGAATGCTACTTGTTGTACAATAGACAATAGATATTTATGTTTATGGACATGTAAAGAGGTTTAAAAAGGCCTACCCTATGTAAATCTTACAAACACCCTATCTATCTTTTTATTACGAAAACGCTAGATTTCTAAAAATGTAGGAACACTTTTGCAAATACTTTCTTTGTTCGTAAGAAGTAAGGTAAACAGATAGATAGGCAGAGATAATAATTTCCTAAGTAATTGCATACATTTTCACACTAAAACATACTATATACAAATATAAGATAAGAAAACAGACATTTCGTTAAAAAACAAAGAAACAAAATAATTAATCACAAAAATCGCAAATTAAACGTCTTATTATGTTTATAAAGGAGATATATTAAAGATTCATCAAGGGGTGTAACAATAGCTCAAATAGCACACCGGCGGGACAGTCTCCCAGGGATCGCCGGTTCAAGTCCTGCTCGTAGCTATGAATTTTTCCTTCCCTATTTATCATAGCTAAACAAGTTTATAGACATATTGGGTTCACGTAAGAAATATGCTCATAATCCATCATACAACTATACTATACTATTTCTTAACAAAAAAGCAATTAAAATTCCATTATAACACACAAGAGATACCAACTGACAGTGCAGCGAGAGCGTCGTTAAGAAATAAAACTTCCTCGTCTTAGTTTCATCTTAAGTAATATGAAAAGTTCGAGTTCAAGTTAATTCAGAGTCACTTAACTTCCTCCTAATAATTATTCCATTTCACAATTCATATTATTGTTTACGTTTGGAATAATATTCATGAAAGATATTTAATATTATCTGTTATTTGCAAACATTTAAAATAATTAAAACAATTAAGTAATAGGAAAACAGACGAAAACAGAGAGAAAAAAAAACATTTTTTTTCAGGCTGTACCTACTAAAGGGACCAAAAACAAAATATAAATAAAACCAGTGATGTAAATACCCAGGGTATTTCCCGAACGAACTTTGACGAAATTATAAATGTTAATAAAAAATACAATTAATTTTTAAGTATTATTTATTGAAGAAAAGAAAATCTTAAATACATATTTATTTGTAATTACTAAAAAAAATACAAAAAAGTGTGTTTAATAATAATATAAAATAGTAATATAATTAAATATGAAAATAAACGAAATCAGTAAATTATAAACAGCGCCATCTCTCGGCAGTAATGAAAATTTTTCCTGTCCACAGACATCCATACATTCGAGAAAAGTGAAAACAATACAGAACGAAAAGTTCGTTCGTAAAAAACAATTGTTTAGAATTACGCTACAAAAGACAATTTGACCCAAAAAATACCTATTTATCTAACCTCATTGTTCGCCTTCCATTGTGCCTATAAGCACTAGCTCATATATCGATAGAAGCCCTTTCCTAGAAGCTTTCCAGATCCCCTACTAATGTTTTCATTACAATTTAACGTTATAAGTGTACATGTGACGGATGAATTAATTCACTCATTTCGACTAATGGTTTGTAAAGATAATGGATATACACGTACAATGGGTGATAACTATTCACTGTACGACTCCTTTATTCGAGTTTATTCATTTGGAGTGGAAAGATCAAAGAGCTTTTATAGTAGCACTTTCTCGAAGCTTTGTTTCGATTATTCTTAATGGTTGGCGAAATATTTATATATATATATATATATATATATATATATATATAAGATTACGTTACAAATATTACAAATATTTGTCGTAAGAGGCTTAGACTCCCAATAGTTTAGTTATGTAATTGTTCGATTATTTCTTTGCTATTGAATTTAAAGGATCAAGAATAGCATACTTATTTTTTTTAAGCAAGATGTATATAATAAGTAAATAATTCCATTATTCCAGATTCCGAGCTCGAGGAGTTGGGTGAACAGCTGCCTCGCTACCGACCGGACTCCATCGCGGCCCTCCGCAGAGTGACGCGCTTCACGGAGCCCGAGCTCAAGAGATTATACCGAGGGTTCAAGGCTGAATGCCCCACGGGCGTGGTCAAGGAAGAGACCTTCAAGCTGATATACTCCCAATTTTTTCCCCAAGGAGGTAAGTTATGTGAGGTAAGATAGAATATATTGTTTTCGTGTTTTGGGACACTTTATCATATAAACTACTAAGTAAAAAAAAAACAAAATGATAACCTAAAATAAGGTTGTCGCAATTATTTCAAACGTGTTTTATATTGTCTCCGCGACGCGATACCGGAAAATTCATGTACATTTTTTTAATAAAAATATATAAACGGGAAATAGTTTTATTATTCCTCAATCAAGAAACGAAGAGAAGAACAACGGAAAGGTAAGTAATATATTTTTAAATTACATTAATAAAAGAAGCAAACCACGATCAAATTACGAGTAAACTAATATATTATGAACATGAAAAACTCATAGCCTAATGAACTAATATCATTACGCAAAAGGGGTGCGGTCACAATGTTTCACATAAAACATTTCGTTAATTATTATCTGTACATAAAAACAAAGTAAAAAACATCAAAACATTTACTTTACCACTTCAAGGGAGTAAAGGTGAAGTTTATTTAGAACTTTGTCTAAATAAAGTCCACCAGATGAACTCCCGTTATAAAGCTAAGTTTATTTGGATAAAGTTTCATGTAAGCGGTTTAGTTGAAAACAATGACATTGGTTGGTCCAATAGGTTGGCTCAGTGGTGGATAGTTCACTAACTATTTATATATATACACACATATATAAATATATATATATATATATACTAGCTGGACCACTTAGACTATGTTTACAGCAGTAGTAGTAGCAAGTAGCATAAGTATACCTTATAACATCCACCAATTGAACATCCTTATAAAAAAATCCATCCAACCGTTTCAGAGATTAGCCGGAACAAACATACAGACAGAGAAAAAACGTTTTTTAATTTTTTTTTTTGTAAGTACCGTTTATGCCTTTATAGACACTTTTAGTTAAAATATGTTAATTTTGAATTAAAAACAGACACTTGAATTTTCTTTATATGTATAATTTCCACTGTGCATAGAGCATAACCACTTTAATCTAAAGCTCCTAACCTGTAAGTTTTTGAACGCATTTTCCCGTGGCTGTATAAACTTTATATACATCTGGGAGTAATTTAAATCATTTTAATCAGAATTAAACAAGGACCTTCTATTTCAAGAGATTATTATTTATTACTAAAAATAGAATTGTCATGTATTATATTTATTTAAATAAAAAAGACAACACTACTTTGTCAGCAGTAATCTTTCTCGACACTACTACTGACAAAGTAGTATTTACTAAACTAATCAATAATTTACCAACGTAGTATTAGTGTGTTAAAAAAAAAGGAAAACCAAAAAATAACAATGCCTTTTTCCTGAAATATAAAGGTTCTAAACAGAAACTGTCGCGTAGCAATTAAAATGATCGGAAACGAACTGAATATTGAATAATAATGAGGTATTTAAATAAAAAACATGACTATCAAAGTCCTCAAGATCCGAGCCAACTCAGCAATTGTATTCATGAATTGCTAAATGTATTTTTTATCCAATTCCTGTCATTTAGGTTTTGGAAAAAAATATATCCTTTTAAGACCGAGTTTTTCAATGACGATAAATTTAATTTGCGTCTATCATAACGATCGTAATAAAAACTCAATTTTGTTTCAACGAATTTTGTATTTTCGAAATAAAAATGGTAATATTATAAAATATAATAATTGCCTCAATAACTGACTCACTCACTCACTCAAAAATGCATATTCCACAGAGTAGGTTCCAACTGAGAGCTGTAGAGTGACTTTCAAGACGCGTACTCAAATGCCTGAAGTGGCTACACGCTGTGAAATGCGGTTCACTTTTGACGAATATTACAGTTGCTTTAATAACTGCCGACCTCTATAATAAAAATATTTAAAATAAACCATGCACTGTATAAACAATTTTATTAATAAATTAACCACGATACTGACATAAAAAAACAGAACATAGTGATTTATTAGTTTTTTATAACAGTTTTATAATGGTCTAGAAATTCACTAGTACCAACCTAACAGAAAATTACCGCGTAGTTCGATTCAATTTCAACGATATATGTGAGCCGTGAGGGAGGCAAGTGATAATTCTCAACTGCCTGCCTGTTATCGGTTCGAAGAGCCGACCACAAATTCACGATTCACGACATTCAGCCCACATTTCTAACCCCGGTGGAAATAACAATCATTCCCATAAACTACCCGTGAAAAAGCTACGGAACTTTATGGATTCTAACCTTTTTGGAAGGCTGAATAAAACAAAAGTATTAATTTCCACTGCTATGTTACTTTGTTAAATAAATTTTATATTTTTAACGAAAATACTATATATCTTATATTCCCTAATATAATAAAATCAGGTATAAGCATATAACAAAATATGTTAAAAAATACTTTTTTTAAACATTTAAAAAGAATTAAAATCTTGAAAGTTAAAACGTTAACCTTCTACGTCCAAACATTAAAAGTTTTCGAAACGAAACACGTTCAATTTTTACGACCCTTAATGTTTATCGCAATTCGTAACTTTTATAAATTTCGTTACTCAAGCTTTTGAAACTTTTTAAATGATTTTTTATATCTATTAGAAAATGTTATTTAATTAATCGATACGTCCTTAAAACACTTTGTATTATTTTGTACAAGCTAATATAATAATGTAATATCACTCGTAACTCTTTACATACAATATTGTCACTTTCAAGATACCACAATTTTCAAAAACCGCTGACCGTTAATTTACCGTCTACCACAAAATATATTGTATTAATTAAATTATCAAATAAATGTCCTGCAAATTAGTGCTACCAAGAATTTAACTGTAATATGCATTATAATATTATATCTAGCACTGAACGATTAACCTTTAATTCCAAACTACAAAATAGTAATGCTAAAACAATTTCAAATATCATCACATATATTATGTTTTTTTTTTAATATTCTTAATTACAACAATGTGAAATAATATAAATTTATAAATATACCTATTAAACATAAATACCAACAAAGAAACTCCAGAATTACTATATATAATACTATCATTATAGTATATCTTGCGGTAAATACCAAATTACCAAAACCGTAATCTCACATAAAATCGGTACTATGAACCGATGAGTACAACACTAGCTGAGTGACAACCCTGGCCATGACGCTTTTTTAAAATTAATGTTGGCTGCCCTGTATAGACGGAAACAACTCAAAATACTTTTTCTTATATTTTAAACCACACTTGCTAAAATTATATATAAGATAATTAAATATATATCAAAGCTAAAATCTTTACTATTTTTTCTTTATATATTTATATTATAACATTCTTAACATAAAAGGTTTTAAAAAGAAGTATAAAAAATTTCCACTTTGTACAGTAATGTTGGTATTAGTAAGATATAGAAATAATTTTAATAAAGTACTTTCTTTCTATTAAATTACATTATAGCTTTTATTTAACCGGATTGATCATAGGAAATGGTATGAATAAATGTTATTAGTGACATCTAATGCGCAGAAGCGCGCCAATAGCGAACTGCGCATATGTTGGTAGCATTGAGCGTTTCCTCCAAGCCGACTCGACCGGACGGCGGACGCCATTACCACGCCACCGGATCACTTATCTGTCACTGTGCTAAGTTTTTGTGTTTAATCAAACATTTAATTGAGCTTTTTATTATTTGTGTTCATAGGAATCAATAACTATATAATACTAAAATGGCAGATGAAAAAAAGGTATATAATTTCACGTAATATCAGTTAAAAATTTGAAACTTGTGTGTAGACATGGCGTTCTTAGTCATCTAGTGCAATGTGGTTATTTATTTGTTCTAACGTGATATCGTGTTTTATGACTAGTGATTTATTTTTAAATTCAATTTCAGGGCGAAAGCGAACACATCAATTTGAAAGTATTAGGACAGGATAATGCTATTGTCCAGTTCAAAATAAAGAAACACACACCTCTCAGAAAGTTGATGAATGCGTACTGTGATCGAGCAGTAAGTATTTTGGATAAATTATATTTCTAAAACACCTTACTTATATAATCCCGAACTCGATTATAATCAATATTTTGATGTACATATTCTTGTTCTTTAGTTAGTTTGTTGATGGCAGCCAATTTCGGATGCCGGTTTCATTTTTAGCCTTGTGTTGAGAATTAAATAATCACTTCTTTATTGTGTTTGAATATAAATAATTAAAAAGAAAATGTAATCACCTAAACAATTGCAACCATGATAATCTTACAACAAATAACTTATTATTTTAATACCCTTTTCAGTGCTTATATATTTGCTTTTAACTACTATGTAAAATTCAATATAAATTAATTATGAATTAATAATATTACTTTTTAACCAGTATTGAAAGTGTATATTGTATTGGATGCCAAGTGTATTCGCAAACGGCAATGATTCCTTATTTCATATCCATTTTGAGTGCTTGACTAATATGCAATTTTTCTTGTTATAGTAAATACATTTTAACTTCAATTTAAAAACAAAAATTCAAAATTTATATTCTTTATATATCTACTTGACTACCAAGTACTTAATATTAAATCTAAATCCCTTTCAGGGTCTATCCATGCAAGTAGTCAGATTCAGATTTGATGGTCAGCCTATAAATGAAAATGACACACCAACATCACTGGAGATGGAGGAAGGAGACACAATAGAAGTGTACCAGCAGCAGACGGGAGGAGAATTAGTGTAAAATAACTTAAGGAACTGTCAGTTTTGTGGGATAATCATCATGATGTGCCCATCACAAAACATTAACATTAAGTTAATTTTAATACCATCTTTTGTATCTGTATGTGAACTTATAACTTCCGAGACACAAATTCCCAGCCGATTGTGATTATGGGAATATATGTCGTGGAAATTATTTTAAAAATTAAGGGGAAATATGAGGTAAACCAAATGATCTAGGTAGCTTCAACGATTCCTTTGTGATAATGTTCAGTTGACATGTCTAGGATCAGTCGGTATTTTAAATGCCGAAGCACTGTGGCGTTTTGTTTCTGTGGAAAAATGTAATTTATTGGACATGTTCATCACATTTGTCAGAATCTATAACCTGATGTACCTATTTGAAATAAAGTAAATGTAATAATTTGATGTGTATTTATTTAAAAGCTTTCTTAGGTTAAGGTTTACGCTACTAAGTTATAGTTTCAATATTATTGCTTAATAATAAGAGGTAAATTGTTATCCCATCCTGAATAATGTGTATGCATTTAAATATGATTATTTCAATTAAATTTGAGACTTATTGCCACAGCTGTTTAAATAAATCTATGTTGGCGAAGCAAAGAATGCAATTTTGATAAGAATTTTCAAACAATTACGCTTTTATTTCACTAAGATCAGTCTTAACTTTATTCACTGGCTCACAGCTTAAAGGTTACTAATAGTATGAACATGGCTTTTATAATTTATATATTATTACAGTAAGTTTAGTATATTTATTACTAATTATTCTAATTTACCATAAGTTTGATGTTACAATTAAGTAATAATTGCGTGGAATATTAACATTTAAATGCAGCTTAGGTGTATGCAAGTGACTTATCATTGACAGTCAGCCTGATTAAGGAATAAATTTTAATATATTTTAAACTACTCCACAAACTTTTTTGTTATAATCTCAATAATTTTATAAATTTTCCCCAAATTAATGAAAAAGTCGACTCTTGACACACTGAATATGGCATTACGATAAAAACAATAATACTTGCCGACAAAATATTATTTGTACCAAAGTAATTAACTCTAATAGAGAAATATTTTTACAGTATAAGATTTATGTCACTCCGGAGGTATACAATTTAAGTGACTTGCAAAATGTCAATAAATATAAATTTAGATTATTATTTCTATTTAAATGTGAGTATAGAAATCTGTCAATGTATCGAATCATTGCTGCCATAACTATACTACGTACCTTACTAGTGTTACGAAATAAGGATGACATTTTAGTATTGGTTTCGATAACAGTTCTCTAAAGATTAGAATATTTGATTAAATAAAAATGGTGTTTAGATTTGTTAATCTTTAGTATGTAAAACATTTTTAATGTAGACTTTCTGCTAAATAAAAACAATAATCGAATTATTTGTATAATTATTCAATTAACCTTTATAAAAATATACAAGCAGTGACCACTACTGCATTATCCGATCTACCGCGCGCTATGTCAGCTAGCAGACTAATATCGCATTGTGAAAAGGCTGTAAGGGAGCTTTCAGCGATATTATTATTGACCTTTAATTCGATATTTCTGGGGTCAAACAGGGTCAACATTTAGACACTGAAATGGGCCTATTATATTACCGGTTCGAAATATTTTTTTTACTGGATTATTGTTGCAGTATGGAACAAAATAAATTTAATGATACTCTAAATTTTGTTTTTAGAAATGAAATGATGATAACCTAAAGCAGTTTGAATTAACATGCAGAAATACTTTTTATTCTCTATTTTCACTAGCTTTTGATAAAAACTATTAAATATAGAAGTAGGTAATCAAAAAGGTCTTACTTATTACTTGGGTGTTGGATATGGAGGGGAGAAGGTGAATGAAGTCCAAAATAATGGTTTTTAGTTGTTGAATTAATTTGAAATTAACAGATTTTAAAAACCTATTTCGGACTAGTATTTTTGATTTAAACCTTATATCTGAACTTTCAAATTTTTCCCCTTAATATAGTACACCCAGATTGTAATAATCGTTAATTTTATAAATGTTTTTGTTTCTTCAACAGCTAACACAGCGCAGTACGCTCACTACGTTTTTAATACCCTGGACCAAGATAGAAGTGGATTGCTGAGTTTTGAGGTTAGCGACTTTTTTATTTTCTACCGTTAGCGTTAATTTTATTTATTGTTACATTTTACTAGGCTATTGGCACCAATTATCGATACTTTTTGAAAGTTATATTTAAATCATATATTATAGAATATATATTCCTTCTTTTTTAATGAAAATGTATACGTAAATACAAGTACGTATATACAAGTTCTGAACGTATATACAAGTTCTATTATCGAAATATTTATTGTCAGAAGTGTTTTTTTTTTTTCAATATCCACCAAATCAATAAAAAAAAGGTTTACATTCCTTTATCTTTTAAGGAATCTTGTAATATGATTAATATTTGTCAATAACTATCGAAAGGTTGCTAAATAATCTATGTCTATAAAATTTTATAGAAAGGTATAAAGATCATTTAGTATTTTTCAAAATACATATGAATTATTATATTTATTTATTCTTTATTAAATAAAGAACGTGTATTTTTTGTAATTGTCGTTTTAGAATAAAATGGCGGATTATATTTAATTCCATTCTGATCCCCTGAATACTCCGTTTACGATTTTCATAGTCGAATATTGTTGTTTGTCAAATTAATTAAAATCCATCATCATCATCATCATCAACCATTAATGTTATGTCCAAAGTCAAGTCAACTGGTCCAAAAGTAGAATTAAAATAGACTCGGACCTTATTTTATTTTCTCGATTCTTTACATTCTACAATTATATAATTAAATTAAGCTGTTTTTAGGGTATTTTTATTTAATATTCTTTTCACTAAACCTAACTTGCTTTAGTATCAGATAAATATTTAAAATCAAGTATAATTAAATGAGCAAAATATGATTACAGGAATTCGTTACTGGATTGTCAATATTATCAAGAGGATCGCTTGAAGAAAAATTAAAATGGACATTCTCATTATATGACATTAATGGCGACGGTTATATTACTAAAGAAGAAATGACGGAAATTGTAACAGCTATTTACGATCTAATGGGAAAAATAGTGGAACCTATGATGGACGACGATGTTATACGAGAAAAAGTGGAAAGGCTTTTTCAGGTAAATTAATAATTGCTTTAAGGTTATAATGATAAACAGATTTAAAAAAAAAAAGTATTTTGTAGTATTATTAAAATAATAAAGTTGTAATATTTTTATAAAAATCATGATGTTCGTTTGCGCTAATCTTTGAAACTATTGAACAGTTTTAATATTTTCTCAGATATTTATTGTTTAGTCCGACTTAAAAGATAGGCTCTATCACGATTAACCTTCGATTTTTTTAATTGCAATTTAGTTTTTTTTATAGATATTAGTTTGAATTTTCGTCAGTTCTATATGTTTTCAATAGATGGCAGTGTTATTAATAAAATTTTAAGTATTGTAAAATATTTTGAAGCAGCAGACGAATTGGTAACAACTAGTAAAATATATTTATTATGTATAATAAACTTGAAACATTAACACATTTCTGTTTAATAGAAGATGGATTTAAATCGCGACGGTGTGTTGACTCTTGATGAATTTCTCGACTGTTCCCTCCGTGATGAAGATATTTCGCGCTCGATGGGTGTTTTTGACAGCAACTTCTGACGCAGGCCTTTATAGAATAAAAAGATTGCTTTACCAATTATAACAGATTACTTTTATTTACATCATATAAATGATTCATAGATTTTTTTTCAATTGTATGTGTTTAATATTATCTTGTATGAATGTGTGTACTTTAATTATAAATGTAAAGTAGTTCTATTGTTGTATTCGACTGTAAATATTCAATATTCGTAGATGAAAAACTTTTCTCGTGGGTACTCAATGTCTTAAGAATTATGATACGGAAAAAAAATTAAATATTTTTAAAATCTTGTCTGATAATAACATGGATCCCCTATTTATAATCCTAAACCTTAAATGGTAGTCCAACTTTCAAATGTTAAATTCTTCGTCTTTATACGTATTGTTCGATTTACATGGGGAAACAAAAAAAATTTGCTTCTCTTAGCATTTTTCAAGTGGTATTTTATGATTAACTTAATTATTATGGCTTACAAAAAGAATCGGTTTAGAAAACTGTAGCTTAAGAATTATTGTTCGCCAGAAACAGTCTTAGTAAATTACAACCAACATTTGCTATTTTAATCATCGATTTAGTATTTGCTGAGCGATTTTCAAATCGTACCGTGTAAATCTAGCAGAATGAGATATATATATATTTATTAAGAAAACATAGTCTGTAACTAGTAATTAATCATTCAGATATACCTGCCCTTTTGCTAAATTCAATAGTAACATACATTTGTTTTAAGAGTTATAAAAACTATGAAAGCGAATGATACAATCAAATTAAATTAAAAAAATAAGGTTTGCCAGCATTATTATTTCTTTTAACGAATGCTTTTTTTAATTAAAGCCAAAATGCACGTTTAATTAGAATAAAACATAGTGTAAAAATAGGTTATATTCTTATATTTATTATCTATAAAAGTGTAGAGACGCCATTAACCAATGTCTATGGCTGTGTATAGATAGATTAAAATAATTGTATTTATCTATTTTGCCACTTTAGATTCGATGTACCCAATATTAGAAATTATTTTTATAATCCGAAATTTTATATAAAGCATGATTTCATTTAAAAAGTCGCGTTTTTAGATTGACTAATTGATTAATTCATTTCGTTATTGATGTAGTGAATGAAATCCACTTTTATCTCCGATTTTTCTTTAAATTATTCCGGCCATTTTAAATAGAATATTTATTAAGAAGTAAATATAAAATTCATTTAAGATAACATTGTTGTATTTAATTATAAAAATACAATTCATATTAACATGATATTGTATTTTCTGTTGCTTTTTTCTAATATAACTGATGCTTATGACATTTTAGTAGAGATGTGGTTAAACTAATTGCAGCGATATAAGCAAATAATATTAATAATTTGTGAACGCTTGTAGTCTCATATGCCTCGTCCTTGTTTTCAACATAAAAAATGGTAGTAGGTATTTAAACCTTGGTACACACCCCAACTGAATAAAGCACTGCCACTACATTAAAAATTAAATCAATTTTGATTATTTAAAATGTAAAACCCTTCATCTTCAAATTACGTCAAATTCACTCAATATAAATCTTAGAACTGACAATACAGTTCATTGAACTCTGTAATATAGAATAGAATGCACTTTCACATTGCGTTGTTCTAAATATAACACAAATAATATAAATTATAAAAGTTATTTAAAACAATATACTAAATGTCGTGGGTCGGTGTATTGAAAATATTTTCTGATAATTGTCATCCGAGATGTAAATATTTATTGTAGGAATAATCGAGTGGATAGAGTTATGTATATTTTCATAGCGAATGTTAAAACGGAACCAAATAATTAGATTGCATAACAATTATTTTAATATCAGTTTTAGTTTGCTTAGATATATTAGTGCTTAGTGAATATCATATTAACTAAGGTTTAAGTTTTCAGTGAAAATAATTCTATTTTTTTTTCTCTTTATAGTGAAATATTGGACGAGCTTAAATAGATAAGAAGTTTATTGTCTTCCTTTCATATTAAAATGTGTTTTTAAGTATTCGTTTATAAATATTTAACATATTAATAATTTGCATTCTGGTTGATAATTTTTTTTACTACATTTTTGTTTTCTGAATTTAAATTCAAAATTGTATTTGTGCCAAATATTGAAATAGCTATTTATTGTCAACGTCTAGTTTATTTTAATCAAGAATTTAATAAATGCGGTTTTGTGATTTTGTCAGTAAAATAAAGCATATTACCTATAATTTAATAATAAACAAACATCCATGTACAAGCATTGTTTATTATAATATGTAATATTGGTTTCATATAAAAAAACTTCTATGTATAATAACTACTTTGTATAATAACTATAAATACTGTTTGGCGTTTGCATTTTGCTACAAGATAATACGAAATTACCCAAGCATCTGTTATGCTCAATTGATCACTGGGAAACGGATTTAAACTCCAAGTTCTTTATTTCCAAACATAATAAAAATAAAATAATTTAACATTGATGTTTCGTTACAAATTCCGCTCAAATACGAATAGAAAGATATATATGACTCATCTTTGTGAAAGTTTACTAATTTTATTACCGTACGAATTTCTGATAGCGCGTTTTCCACTCACCTGACTTGTAGCAAAATGTTTATCATATTTTTGCTTTTTTACTATAACTATACATAGAAGTACCTATATTGTATATAATTTGGATTTGCTTTAAAAATGAACCATTTTTGCGGCACTTATGATAGGCCTACTAGTGTATATGAAACCAATTTTCAGTCCATGTACGTATTAGACAGTGTACTACTACTTGGTGTTAGTTCTTAAATTGGTAGTTGTATTAGAGCTATTCTCCATTTTAGGCGCTCTCAAAGCTACATGAATAACATATCAGTCAAAAACCATTCAGTAATATATCTTTATAATTCGGAATTTATTAAATAAATCAACCTGTTTCAAACTATCATGTATATGAAAAAAGTATATATTTTCACTGTCGCAATTTCCCAACCTTCAATAGAAGACATGCAAATATCATAATGTATGAATGAAGTGTTAGAAACGAAATATGTAATTAGATATGTATTTGAATAATAAATTGTTTATTTACAAATTGTATGTGTATTTTCTAGAAAATAAACAAAATAAAACAATGTTTTTTTTATTTCATTCACAAAAATTAATATGTCGATTACGGAATGTTATGAAAACAGAACAAAAAGATAACTACCATAATTCTCAATTAAAAAAAAAAATGTAATAGACTACTTTAAGCCAGTAACAAAAGAAATGGTGTAAAGAAAAAAAAATTGATTCTCAAAATCCTTTATTCACAATGGTCACACTTCCCGGGATTTTAATAATACATTTAAAAATTACAAATAAAAATAAAACCTAAATTATCTTAATATAATTATAAAGATACGCTTTTTATTGAGCATCGTGCCTCTTACTTCTAATGTAAAAATAAATTTTGATTTAATTTCCGAATATAGGCACTTTCATATAATTTATTATTATAATACAAAATTCATTTTAAATATTACAATATAATAAAATTATTAAAACTATTTGGTGGCACTACTCGTTTTTTAATGTTACTTATCCTAATTATATTGAGATTTATCGTTAAAACAAACAATTATTTATATTTGACAATTATTTGGTCAAAACTAATAATTTGTTCCTCAAGACCATGAAGAATTCAAACCTTAAAAAAATATTGTAAAGGGATACCTTTCAAAAATAATAAAATATAAATTCTATACAATGAAGTAGAGAGCAAAACTAAATATACTACCAGCGGCAATCATGGCAACTATATGTAGTCAATTTATAATGTTGATAAAATAAATTGTATAATAATTCACAAATTACAATATATCAAATAATACATAATTCAAGTAAAAAAAAATATTACGATACTGTTCTTCTAAACAATTAAAATATAATAATCTGGAAAATATATGTAAATAATGTACTATTTGTCAGTGTGTATATAATATTGACTTCATTTGGAGTATAATGAATTTCCAGTTAATACATATATATATTGCATATACACAAAATATACATTTTAAAATATTTTTGGTATAACAACCGATGGTACTTTTGCACAGTATCTCTGCCATGCTGCACCGTAGCGTCGCCTGCACCTCTTGTGATCTCTCCAGGAGCGATGCAGAAGTACAAAAATGGCAATCAAAGCCGGAGCGCATGCTAGTATTTGACGTGTGTGTACACCGGGCAACATAAGTGCAATATGTATCAAAATATCTCCAGTATAGTTAGGGTGGCGTAGTAAGCCCCATACGTGAGACGTTAATAACTTCTTACCGTGAAATGTTGGCATTGATTCTAAATCTGAAAAAAATATATATTTGATATAAATAACTTCTAATTAGCATCTCTGTAATGTATAATATTATACACCTACATACACATTTCATATATAAGTAGAAACAGGGTAATTAAGATATAATTAGCTATTATTATGGTCACAACACATAATAGGCAAAATAATTAATAGAAATAAGGAAAATTATTCAACTTACACATCAATTTAGGTTGCAGAGGGTTTTTCCTGAACTCATATTTAATATTGTTGCTGATAAGCATTAGGAGGAGACCCAGCAAGTATATTGTTACAGCAGATGTTAGTGAATATATAGACATAGATAAACTTGTATCCACAACATACTTAGATATACTAGCAAAAAGATATGGGTACAATGCACCAGATACTATCTGAAGGTATCCCAGTCCTTCGGAATGCCAATAAAATGTTGATGTTATCATTTTTTCTCTCGTAATGAAATAAAATATATATACCATTTGCATTGTAGAATATGCAAATACAGTGGGTTGTATTTGAACCTTATTATGAATATCTTTTAATGATTCCCATGTAAGATCAATTTGTTTTTCTTGAATGTTAAACCCATTTTTGAAGATCGATATAATTAGAATAAGCTGAAAATAATGTTTTTTGTTATTATATTAAATGTATGACACAAAATAGTATTACAAATAAGAATAAAATAGAGTGTTTGTAAACATTCTTAATACTTACCGCTGTTATATTAGTTGTTCTTGCTAGCCATAACTTGACATTAATACCCATTAATCTGTCATGTATCTTTCTACCCATAAAGAAATCATATATAAAACATCCTAAAGTTCCAAAGGAGTTCAAATCGTAATCATTATAAAAACTCTTAACATACATTATTATTGCAAGAAAAACAGCAATTAAATAAGAAGTGCTCGCCATCTGCAAGTATGATCCCATAAATATATTTATATTTAATATGTTGTAATTTATCAATAATGTCAATGCAATAACAGTACAGATGGTTGAGAAAAATCCATTAAAACAATATTTCCTGCCCTGATTGTCCACCTCCTTAGTACCAAATATTGGTGTGCAAACGATTACAGCTTGGAAAATATACTGTGCAATTATAATAATTGATGTTTGATAATTGAACCACAGAGACGGTGATTTATATGAAGATAAATCCTTCAGAGTTTTTGCCGCACATGAATTGTGACAAGATAGCAGAATATAAAATACCGTTAAAGGTATCAGTATGCATAAAATACAAGATCCCATTCTGCCCTGAAATTCATATTTATCACTTATTTGTGCAATAGTCATTGCACTCGGCAATGGAGTTGCAAGTTTTCTTGAGACAGATTGTGATTTTTCTTTGAGTTGTAGCTCATCAGATATTTCTTCGTCTGAGAAGGCATCAACAGACTTACTAATCGATTTGCTAATAGATTTACTGAGAGATTTGCTGAAGCTCCGTCTGATATCTGGCACATTGTCAACAACATCCTTTACTCGACTAGATCTACGTAGACTGATGTCTTCAGCTACTCGTCTATGTCTCAGTTCATATATATTGGCAAGAGATGAAACATTTTCTAATCCATTTAACTTTTCTGATTGTATAGTTTCAGTTATTGATATTGGTGAGGGAATATCTTTTGTTGGGTATTCAGAACGTCGGGTCCGAGTAGTTCGTAGAGTTTCAATTTTAGAAGACACATTCACTAACTTGACTTCAGGATCTTGTCGAATCGTGGGTCTTTTAGTGGGTGATAGAGATACTTTTTCCTCTTTCTGTTCCTTGACCGCTCGGGATGGAGACTTCCGAGCAGGATATTTAGATGCTGGCTTTCGACTTGGTGACTTACGTGACGGTGACTTTTGAGAAGAACGCAACACGGGTGAACTTTTTCTGTTTCTAGCGGGGGAGCGCGTTGGAGAAACTCCTTTTCGAATACGCTGGGGACTTGTTTCGATAAGACTTTGTCTTATTAGACCGCTTCTTGTGGACATCTTGATACAATAAATATATCCTAAAATATTAGGGCCACTGGAAACCTAAATATAATTTCATGACCACACGTAGAGCATGTTATTTATAAAAAAAGATCCACAATAACATCAAATAATATATTCTAATGATTGTAAAAAATTTGATCACAAATCACGATATTTAAATAGATGTTCAATCTTCAAATATAATTCAAAATTCGATCAAAATTTCCGAATCACATCAACACTCAAGTTTCAACAAACGGAAAAGTAAAAACTATGCTACTACGCGAAGCGTCAACGACGCTCGAACATTATTTAAAACAAGCTCTATGATTGGTTGGAAATCGTTGGCGCTATCTTTAACGGACACGGAAAATTACGAATACGAATCTCCTCATTCACTAAATTTGTATGTTGGCAATACCATATAATAAAGCTAGCCATTCACATTCCTGTAGTAGTATTGTACCTACTAAAAAGGTAGGTACTATTATATGATATTAAATACTTGCTGTTTAATACTTTTATCAGTATATTGATAATATATAAAGTAATGCCACGATACATTTGTGTTCGTACACTGTTCTTATTTTTCTCAGTAGTCTACTGTATTCAAAATGTAATCTACCCTTATTCCTTTCTAAAAAAATTCAACAATCTACATAAAAACTCTTTTTATGAAAGCCTTCAAGTAGATGTACATACTAGAATAATAAATAACGTTTGTAGCGTTACACTCAGGCAAAAAAATTAAATTATTATTTATTTATTGCAAATTCAATTTCCTTAACTAGAATAGATTTACTATTTATTATATTATCTTATATTTATTCCAGTCTTTTTGCTTTAACTGGGACGTCACATTAAGACAAAACACAAAATCAAGGTTTTAAAGGTCATTGTATGATCCAAGATGCAAAACTTAGATACGTTAATTGAACGGAACTAAATATCATATTAATTTGTTATTCGATAATGGTCCTTTACTGGAATACTTTTACTGGAAATCGAAAGCCACAGTACTAGTGATGCCAGTAATAGTGATGCCTTCGTCGACAACAAAATGGTAAAATATTGAAAGAGAATAATGTGGGAAAGAATTCTATAAGGTATTTGAAACTAAAATGATAGAATAATTGTGATAGTGATAAATGAATATTAGAATGTAATAATATGTTTATGAAAAGTGAAACAAATGAAATTATTAATGTAAAAAAAAAGATAAAGAAAAGGAATAAGAAAACAATCGCATTATCTAGGAGTAAGGTAATAAAAATATGTATATCATTAAGAAAAAAAAACGAAGGAGTAATTTCATTAATTTTACCAGAATACAGTTCAATTCCATGAGAAAACAATCAGAAAACATTATCTATTGTAAATTTTTCACTCATATATCTGCATCGTATTCAGGTAGCTCAAAGTGTATTGCATACAAATTATGAATGGTATGCTAAGATTTTATGTATTTACATTTTATTACACTATGTGCAGTAGGCAGCGTTAGTTTATTGTCATTTCTTGAAATAAGAGCAACTTACTTTAGAAAGAACAATGGCAATTTTTTACCTGAACGTTTTATGAAGCGTCTAAAAACAAGACAAAAGCAAAACTTAATTGTATTATTTAGTCGTTTTTTACACGGTGTTAGATTTACTTGGGAAAGCCACGAAAAAAACTTTTATTTAATAAGCTTTTAATTTCTGTTTTTTGCGTATTTCCGGTGTAATACAATTAAAAAATAAAAAACTATTTAAAATGATAAATAGCAATATTAATTTTTCTTTGTTGTTATTGCTACATAATAAAGAAACTATATAATTGCGTTTGTTGTATGTATTTAACTATAAGATTAATCAAATATATTATTACAGGGCCATTTAAATGACTGACAACTGACTAATAGTTTGACTGACTTTGACACTATTGGAAGCCATTTTAACTAGCTTTGAGTTTTGAGAGTGTGTACATCTTAGTTTAAGTTGTGTTTTATACTATTATTTTTATGTAGTCTATACACATTGAACTTATAGGTTTTATTCTTTTAAAATGTTTGTTTGATTTTATTTATTTTAATATCTAATCTTTTTACAATTATTTAGATTGTGAGACTTACATAAATACATTTATATTATAAGTATAATTTACCCTGAATAACATTAATCCTAGATATAAGTGTTTTATATGCTAAAATCAGAAAGATTTCTTATATTTCTGCCAGGTAACAACTTCAGACAATGTATGCTATGCCTGTTGGTTGCGAACCAAAAGAGAGGTCCTATATATGAATCGCCTTAATGAATTAAGAGTTGAAGAAGCCATTCAACATGGGGATGATGATGATGTCTCACATACTGAGCCACCTAACGAGTCTACTGTTGTGGAGTATATCTCAATGCCAAAAGCTGGCATATCTTTGGAGGACCACCAATCTGATGAAGATCCGCATGAGCAAGATATTGTCAGGCCCTCAGGCATTCAGAATACAGAGAATGGAACTATAGCATTACCATTGTAGGAGATTATAGGAGCCGCCAATACTTGTAACCATTGCCTCTTTCCTGGCTGCAATAATATTGATACGCAGTGTTTAAAATATTATGTAATTAAAATACCATCTTGTTTTATTTTTACTATAAATACCTACATTTATTTTTTATTTTTCTTTATTTATAGACTTATACATGTCTGTCCTATATTATCCTTATCTAAATAAATGTACAACTACATTTTTCTAAACAAAATTTTTTTTTTCATCTGTATACTATACTATATGATCGCTATAGAATAGCGGTGTGCTTGTCGATTGGTGCTGCCTAAACGATGGTGTTAGCGGGTTCGATAGTAGGTAATTTGCTAGCACGCATTGGACCATCGGCTGATTAAGCTGCGATTCTTTACCTATCTGGTGAAAGAGGCCTATGCCAAGTATTGGAATGTTAGAGGTTGAAGCTTAGTAAATAGAGATCGTTATCTGACACATTTGCAAAGAAGAAAGATCGGTTTTCTTATATTTAGACAAATATTATTCATTGCGAATATATATTCGCGTTAATAAACGCGATAAAATCCGTTCAAGACTTATTCTAACCCCTTACTAAACTAATAACTAATATTAAAAACATCATTTGAGAAATCTCTTACGCATTTTTTAATATTTGTATAGATTATACCTGCAATCAGTGACAACTAGTATTGACAGGTAACCTCAAATTATTGTTAAACAAAAAATGTAATATCTTTTTTTTGTGGCTTTCTAAAAAAATATTTGTTTCTGATTAAGCTTATGCAATGTTACCCCTATCGTTTAAATATTTTTTTATATATAGACGCTTCCAAAAAATGTCAGGTAAAATGATGTATGGAAAGCTGCCATTGTTCTTTGATTTCAGTTAGCAAAAGTATATTGTAACGATCCGTAATGGTAAGCTGTTTTAAAGATTTTTCTAATGTTACGGAAATCATTTTTTTTTTAAAGATTTTTATTTTTTTAAAGATCTTTATTTTTTTATGTTAAACAAAGAAAATAAATTCCACAATATCTGGTCCAAAATTCGTATAAAAGTAGGTATTGTTGCACAGAGGTTAGGAAAAAGAACATATTTAAGCCCTTTATTTAATCACGATCTTGTATTTTTAATATAATATTATTTTTATTACACAATAGTGATGTTACGAATATTCGCGTTAACAAATATTCACATATTTTTTGCATATTCACATTCGCATTAGCTAAATTTTCTCGAATGTTTTGCGAATATGAATATATATAAAAAATCATTTTGAATTTAATAATCGGGTAATAAAATGAAAATCTATTAAGCGAAATTAATGGATTACATATGTATTTTAATATAAGAAAAACTAACTAACAAAGTAACGTAATAATATTATCAGTCTCCAAGTCATTAGGTATTTATTTAACGCAGCGAAGCGACTTTACACGATTAGCTTTTACGATTAACTATCAAATGTCTTACCAGATAACCAAGTAATACTTGCGTCATCCATTGATAAGTTACAAGAGATGGTAAATGTTATGCACACTGCTTTAACGGCGGAATGAATGAAAGCGAATGTAAGACGAAGGTCATGATTTTTTAAATTGAAATATGATTGCATGCAATATTTTTATTAATTTAGAGTCAGTTGAACAAGTTAAAGAGTTTGTATATCTTATTTTGGGTTCAGTGTTTACGAGATATGGAAGATTTAAGGATGAAATTGAAATGACATAGAAAATGGAGCACTGCACTCCTTTCTGAATAATCGAAGGTCTGAAAAAATTTGTATGGCTATAAATTATTGTTGTGTAATGTGTTAGTTAGTACATCAACGTGTGGAAGTGATACTTGGTATGACAGGAGAAAGATAAATACTGTTGAAATGAAAGCCCTGAGAATCATGAAAGGTGTGAAGTTGAGTGAATTGAGGAAGTTTTGAAGGGAAAGGGCAAGAGTGCGTCAAATTTGAAAATAACTGAATATTTGCAAATTTCGGTAGTAGATATTCACATTCGCGAATATTCAAAAAACAATTACATTAATTTTTTATACCATCTAGGTAAATGCTTGACTATATTCCACCTGATGGAAAGTGAAAATGAAGTTGTAGATGGTATGGCGCATTAACCTAGTAACCTATTCACTTTTCTCTTGACACCCACATTGTATTCTGGCGCCTATAAGCGTTTTTTCTCGCCTCTCAATTGAGTCCAGAACCGCAAGATGAGACTTTGCGGCCCCAGCGAATATGTGACCACAGTACTCCACACACGACCGGATCTGTGCTTTGTATAAGAACTTGTCCCGGTGTAAAATAATGACAGACCGCAAGAACGGCAAGCTTTCCTGCAGTTGGTCTTGCTCTGGACTTAATACTCCAACCAAAGTTGAGGTTCGAGAAAATGTCTAAGTGCAACAACTGAAGCCAGTCACTGTATTCCAAAGATACACTCTGGAAAGTAGAAGCTAAGGTGAAAAGGCTCCTTTTGGCGGTGAACAGATACGTCTGCGTTTTGGTGGCTTTGAATTTTTGAAAATTTGAAGATTGGCATTGCCCCATGCGGAGACTGCCTGAAGTTTGTTACTCAAACGTTGCACCATGGCTTCACTTTCTGACTGTACTTGATCTCTACTAGCTCGAGTACTCGGCAGATATCTTTCTACAAATGTGCTGTCGTCTGCATACCCGTAGATACCGGGCTTCAACACATTGTTAATGTGCAGTAGAAATAAAGTTGCAGAAAGAACGAACCCTTGAGGCACTCCGGCTTTTAATATCAAGGGTTCTGATGAACACCCGCTAACAACTACTCGTAGAGATCTCTGGTTCAGAAAGTTCGTTACCCAGCCGATCAGACAAGAAGATATACCGTACGCTGAAAGCTTGCTTATAAGACTCGCATGCCAGACCCTGTGAAATGCCTTCGAGACTTCCAGAGAGACAGCGACCACTTTTCCGTTCTTCTCGATGGCCTCGCTTAGAAGGTCCTCAGTGGACCTATTTCTGGTTACTGAGGAGATCGTTACCTTTAAGGTACGATAGAAGGCGTGAGTTGAATACACGCTCCATAACCTCGCAGAGTATGGAGGTGACATCATTATTACACACCACTGTTGTGGGCAACCCATACTCTCGTTGCAAAAAATATACATATATCGTGGGTAAGCAATAGTGTATATGAATATAGAATTCTGATACATGTAATTAATTAATTAAACCAAAGATTACCCTTGATATGGACGTGAACATATGAAGCCTCTTGAACAATAAGAATAACATTCAATTCATAATCTTAACTAATTCAATAACATACCTTTATAATCATAATACTAAATCACATCAAATATGTTGTAAGCACTGGTATTGTAGTTTTGACCAATGGGATAAAACATGTCATCAACAAGGTTTCTTTTTAATGAAGAATGTATAATAAAAACAATATTTAATAGTCATGATATATATTTACAACCTACAAGCTTAGAATGAAGTGCAAATTATGTAAACATTTTACATAATTTCATATTACATATTAAAATGCATTTTACTACTAACTAGTACACCATATTACATATACAAAATATATTATTTTATTTTTTATATATAAAACCACAATTATTAGCGGCTAAGATCAAAAACATTCCAAATAGATAAGACATGCCATATCTAGCAATTCTTGATTATTTAGAATAGGGCTAAATGCTATTTGTAGAAATAATTCATTCATATAAAATTTTATCACCAATATTTCTCAAGAGACTTCACCAAGTCCAAGGGATCGGTATTTGGTCCGTGCCTTTCTACTGGTACTCCATTTTTGTCAACAATGAATTTGGTGAAGTTCCATTTAATAAAACTGCCCAAAGTACCTCCTTGCTTGTGCTGAAACAGACAAATTTATTGTACAATATTTAAGTAGTGACCTCCGAAAACACAGTATCTAAGATACTGGAGGAAGGTCATTTAAAAAGCATGAGGACCCCTCGGAGGGCATGTATGAAGAGGTTGATGTCTGCGGCCGAGGTGAAAGAGGTATGCAGGGACCGTAGAGTTTGGTGCTCCGTCGTCTCTGGCTACCCCGTAAGGGATATGGCGTGAAGATAAATAATAATAATATTTAACTAGACTATTTATATCTCATAAATGTATAGCAACAAGTTACTAAGCTACAATAAATACAAACAAAACTCAAGGTTACCACAATCAATATAACTAAGGTTATAAATGCATATTTAATGAGTGAAGAGTAAAAATAATTACATTGTTGGTTTAAAAAAAATATGATTCATGATAAATATATTCTATAATTAAATTAGATTTGAAACTTATCTGATAATCTGCTAAATACCTTTAAAAACTTCCACAGTGGGTTTGCAGAGTCTCCATTGACATCAATCTTCTCAAACATATCAAACTTTACTTTACGTTCATTCATAAAGCATACAATATTTTCTGAATCTCCAGGTTCCTGGCCAGCAAATTGGTTGCAAGGAAATGCCAAGATACGAAGACCTATAATATGTTAAGAAAAATAATTTACTTTGTAGAAACTTCTAGAATATTCAAGATGTATCAAATAATGATTGTATTACCTTTGCTCTCAGCATACTGGTCATACAACTCATTGAGTTGTTTATAATTATTGGCGGTCAGGCCACACTGTGATGCAACATTCACAATAATACATACATGTCCCTTGTAAGCATCCAGTTTAACATCTTCACCTTTAATATTTTTAACCGTAAACTCATGAATACTTGTCGCACTTTTGTAATCTGGATTGTTGTCAGCCATTTTACTACAAAAATATCGAGATTATTCGCAATTTGCTTAATATTTCACAATATGTGATCACAAATTAATCAATACAATATTTTTTTCAAAATTACAATGTCATGAGTGTCACAATGTAAATAAATAATAAGAAAATGTCAAAGTTGCCGGCCAGATATTATGCAATAATATAGTTAACTGCAAATTTCATTATTTAAACTGCAGCTAGGTAAGGTATATTTATACTTACACTGTGCTAAATTGCACTCGTGTTACACAAAATAAGTTACTAAGAGCCGGTACGACAAGCTTCGATAACGTTCTATATCCGATTGCCATGTTAAAATTTCAGTTCTCACAGTATTTGAATAAATAATTGTATGTAATTGGCTATTATTATCATCCAAAGTCACCACAGACTATTCATAAATTTAGTAAGTAATAATTGTCAATTTATTATATTTATTTAAAAATTGTCACTGCAGATGACAATTCACTGTTGAAATTAAAAAATAGAACTTGCTTTCCTTTTTGAATCTTCTATTAGATCGCTAAGTCTATATTTTAAGTATTCATATATTTGCTATGATAATGGATGAGTTAAAAAAAATAGCACTTTTATATTAAAATTGTTATATAAAAAAAATTATACTATGAATTAAATCATTTGAATATTTGTGACAGTACCAATTGTCAAGAGATTTTGATATTTCTCTCTGGAATCGATTTATGGTCACTGTCATCGACTGGCGACAGGCGAATGCAGTATTGACTACAGTTTGGTCAATACTGTTAGTTGCGGTAATTTAGGGAACAGAAATTGAAATTTTCTTACAATCAGCATAACTTACAAAAATGGCGTTCTTAATCCCCAATATATGTAAGTGTTTGTGCTTGAGAAACCGCTCTGGTCTCAACCTACTGCAAACTGCGTCATATCATGCAAATGTAAGTTTGTTTTTCACGTGCAATGTCAAGGATTATCGATCAATTTTTATGAATGTACTAAATAGATGATTATATTGGCCGACAGGTTATTGATCATTACGAAAATCCGCGTAACGTTGGATCATTAGACAAAAAAGACGCAAACGTCGGAACAGGTTTGGTCGGAGCTCCAGCTTGCGGTGATGTAATGAAATTGCAAATAAAAGTTGACGAAGATGGAAAAATCATTGACGCAAAGTTTAAAACCTTTGGTTGTGGATCTGCAATTGCTTCAAGCTCACTCGCTACAGAGTGGGTGAAAGGCAAGACAGTGGATGAGGCTTTGAAACTCAAAAATACTGACATTGCAAAGGAACTCTCTTTGCCTCCTGTCAAGCTGCATTGCTCCAGTTAGTAACAACCAATATTTATGTAGATACAATCAAGTATTACATCACTCCTTGTTATCAAAATTATAATAATATAAAAAAGAAAAACAAATTTCTTGCAATTTATTTTAATAACATTATTACTTGCAGTGCTTGCCGAGGATGCTATAAAAGCTGCGCTTTCCGATTATAGGATTAAACAGCAAGGAAAGAAGTAATTTGCAAAAATTATGAAAGTTGGAACGGATCTGTGATGGCAAATAAAGTCTGGGGGATAAATAAAAAGATAGATGTTTGACCTTCCTAATAACTTATTATGAAGAAACATTAATATTCTTAGAAACCAAGATATAGTAACATATTAAATAACATTCAATAATCCCCTTCTTAGTAGTAATTTATGAATCTATGTTGAATTGTAATTAGAAAAATAAATTATATCTTAGATAATGGGTGTTTCATTTTACTGATATGGATACATTTTTGATTTAAATCTTGTAATATCATTTTAGTTTACAACTAGTAATTTGTAGTTAAGAATCATGAATTTGTCTTGTAAATAATAATAGCTTACTGAAACCAAAACAGTATTTATTTACATGGAGATATCTTTAAACATAACAATTTAGTATTAGAGGCATTTATTGAGTGAAGCAAATGAAGTGAGCGGAGCGTTTTACTGGAGACTTTTTACATTCTTTGTCACAAATTGGCTTGAAAACTACTTGATGGAAAATTATGAAACTTTGCAATCAAAAAGATACACATTAGATGATGGATTAAAAAAAAAATTTTGAAAAATTTCCTCAAAAAAGAATTTTTTTTTTTTTTAATATCATGTCAAAAAACTGATATTCCATTTAAGTCAACGATGAGTCATATACTGGGCGCGCTTCGCTCAATATGCAAACGGTACCCGAGATTTCGCGAGCGCAGAGAGTCGAAATTGAGGGTTTGTTGGTGCCTCTAGTTATTAAAAGTTCAATGTTTGTTTTGTTTAGAATTGAATCGATATTTGCACAATTTTGTAAGGAGCGTCTCATCTATTACCCCATTAACTTAGTGAAGGGTATAAATATAAATATTTGACTCAATTTACTAGTGTTCAATTAAAACAATATTCATATTATAATAATTTATTTATGTACAGATTGGATTGCTTGAGTTATGTTACAATTCCTAGTTTCTGTAACGCTAGTTGAGCTGCATCTGCCTTTGCTTGCTTCTTATTAGCGCTCGCTACCGCCGGCTGGTATTCTATACCAGCTACTTTTACCTGAAATCAATTTTAATTACAAATTTTTGTACAATTTTATTTTGTATTTATTTTTGAATGAGTCATAATACAATAAAACCAAACTACAACTGTTTAAATATTGAAGTGTTACTTTAAAATGTATATATATATATATATATATATTTAAATTGTGTCCGTGAATTAATAATTATTTAAATTTTTTGAAAGGATTTTACAAATGTAAATGTAGTAATGTAGACATCAGGCTCAAAATAATCTGTGGATCTCCGAAACAAATATATGAGAATCGAACCCACGAACGTTGCTGAAGCCACTAACCGCTAGACAGTAGGGTTATATAAAAATGTAAGAACTCCTAACTAAATCAAATGTATAATTATAGGTGTTTTTTACCTTAAACAGAAAGTTCTTTTTATGATCGGGTCCGCACTCGAAGCACAGGCTGTACTCTGGAGGGCCGAGCTTCTGCTTGGAGCAGTACTCGCCCAGCAGCGACACGGGGTGCTTCCCGCCCGCCACCAGCGGCGCCGCCCCCCGACGACCCACGCGCTGCGGCTTCACCTGCACATTACACTACCATCGAACCTGGGACCTTTCAATGAAACGCCGTGCGATATTTGAGCTATCGCGACGATATATATTTTTATATTCACTATCATCGAACCTGGGACCTTTCAATGACCAAATCAATGTTATATTAGAGCTATCGCGTCGCTATATATTTTTATATCTACTATCATCGAACGTGAGACCTTTCAATGTTCCGCCGTGTGATATTTGAGCTATCACGTCATATACATATACAAAGTCGTCTTTCTATTGATTTTTTTCAACGCTTGAGAGAATGCTCTGTAGCGCTAAGTCAACCTTTGTTACATTTTTTTGGGTTAAAAGTATATTTTTAAGTGAAAAGGTTGTAGCGTAATATTTATGGCTTATACCTATAAATATTATACATATTTTTTTATCTAGAGCTAAAAATGTGTATGATTTCTTAAAATATATGAACACGAGCAGGCATGATTATTTCAAACTACATAACTTACATCCCTTCTCTGCCTGATACTGACCTCCTCCTTAGACGTTAGACCTCTCGTATCCAGCTTGACCTCCAACAGGAGGGGTTGGAGGGCGCCGGTCCCCTCCTTCCCCAACCCCCTTCCGGGAGTCCAACCCATCTTCTGGAGAAGGTGCATTCCCATACCACCTTCAACCGGCGCTGCTCGTACTAGTTGATCCTAAATCAAATAATTCGATCATTTCCATTCATTCAATCATCATTTCAACCTTCAATCGTTATCTGTCTTTTTCTCAATATAAAAGTCAATCATTCTTCGTAGTGTAGTTTTTTTTTGTTTGTGTAATCCCTTTCCCCTTACCTTTGCAGTTTGGCACGTATCGGTCGACAGCGATCCGATTATCGTAGTGCCCGCGTCTCCTTAGCTCTTAAAAGCTGCAACAAATATTCAAGAATTCCCCATTTAAGGCCGGCGTTCTCGTGAGCTATTTTAAATTGCCTTCCGGCTCACGAACGCAAGCTTTCATTTGTGTAAAATATATCAGTTAAATTAAATTTTGTTGGTTTAGTTCATAACAGATATATTTTATACAATAGTTTAAATGATAATATTGTAACTGAGAGGGGAATACTGAATATTTGTTAATTATTGTAGTGATAGTCGACATGCCGGTGGAGGCATGACGGGTACCACTGTGTTCGGTGTAAGGAGACAACTAACAGTTCTCTCTTTACACGGAGAGCGACTTTGAGACGAGATGGTTAAAACAACATTCGGAAAGTATTTTGAATATTTTGGAGCATTTATGTGTTTTTTAAATTATAATTGTGCGTGATTTTCATATTTCTTTTGGACTATTGGTTATGTTTTATATAATTATAGTTGTAAGTGATTTTGTTATTTCTGTTGGACTATTGGTTATGGTTTTTATAATTATAATTGTAAGTGATTTTGTTATTTCTGTTGGACTATTGGTTACGTTTTTTATAATTATAATTGTAAGTGATTTTGTTATTTCTTTTGGACTATTGGTTATGTTTTTTTATAATTATAATTGTAAGTGATTTTCATATTTCTTTTGGACTATTCATCATGTTTTTTAAAATTATAATTGTGAGTGATTTTGTTATTTCTTTTGGACTATTGATTACGTGTTTTTAAATTATAATTTTGAGTGATTTTGTAATTTCTGTTGAACTATTTGTTATGTTTTTTTTATATAATAATTGTGAGTGATTTTCGTATTTCTTTTGGACTATTCATTATGTTTTTATAATTATAATTGTAAGTGTTTTTGGATTTTTTTGGACTATCCTTTATTGGTTTTTAATTTTATAATTGTGAATGATTTTGGTATTTATTTTGGACTATTGAAAATGTGTTTTTTAAATTATAATTTGAGTAATTTTGGTATTCCTTTTGAACTTTTGATCATGTGATTTAAAATAATAATTGTGCTCGATTTTGGTATTTTCCCGGACTATTGTTAATGCGTTTTAAAATTATAACGAATGATTTTGGCATTTCTTTTGGACTATTGATTATGTGTTTTATAAATAATAATTGTGATCGATTTTGGTATTCCATTTGGACTATTGATTATTTGTTTTTTAATCATAATTGTAAGTGATTTTCATATTTCTTTTGGACTATATCTTCAATAGATATGTTTTTTAATGTTGTCATAACCATCGTATAAAAAAATGTAATAAAGTCAGAAAGAATAATACAATGTATTATATTTTCTGACCGAGTCCGCACCATTGGGGGGGTTACGCGTATCCAGACCGACGGTTGAGCTGAAAGAAAATTTATTCAAAGTATCGAGTATTATACGGAACCAGCGTTATGCAATATAACAATTGATATTACATAATTTATTATGTAATTATATTAATTTATATTTTTTAAATGTAAATATGCCAATATATAATATTAAAATATTTGGTTTGGTTCTGCATAATACTTGTTGCTTTACAAAGCACACAATCATTATAATATACATATATATTTATATTCTTTTTTACGCTTATATTTTCTATTGTCCCCCCAAAAAAAATATATTGATATTTCTTTATTTTGAATATCTTATACAATAAATTATCCGACCGTAAATAATACAAGGCTTTTTTATTAACAGAATTGTTATTATTATTATACGTTAAATATTTAGCGAAGAGTTTAAACAGTCACCATATATATTGACTAAAATGTCATCAACTGTTATATATATATATCCATAAAAGACTATAAAGCTTAATAGTCAATATAATAGTCAATAGACTACAAAGCCGAATAGTCGATATCTCGTATGTACTATAAAGTCTAACAGTTAATATGTCGTACGAATTATAAATTCAATATGTCGGATGGACTATAAACCCTACTAGTCAATATGCCGTATGGATTATACGCATCAGAGCCCTCTTGTGTGGCCAAACGGACTATACGTCTGGTGGGCTATGCTCGTATCGGTCAGTACCTTCTTGGCCCAGGCCTGCGCCCCGCCGGCCAGCTCGCGGGGTGTGAGGATTTGAGCGCCCGTGGAGCCCGTGAACCGTCCCAGCGAAGCGTCAGAGAAACCGAACTGGAATGATATGTTATGTATGGCTTAGTTGGTGTATGTATATATATATATATATATTGTTGGCTTAAATTTATTCATAGTTAATTTATGATAAAATAAACTTTATGAAGGGACATAACAAAGTATTTGGAAAGTAATTTTTAATTTATTTTAGTCAATTCAAAGTGAGTACAAATTTTTCTTAACAGAACTTAATAGAACTTTGATTTGATTTATTTAGATAGAACTTTTAATGTGTTTACCATTTTCATATATATTTGTAAATATATATATTTAGGTAATTATATGTATTATCATAATTTTATTAATAAACCAGACACTCACCCCGGGCGTGCCTGTCAACTCGTACTGCTCTTGTTCCTTCCGTATCAAGGACAGCTTCTCGGAAACCAGCAATGCCACTTCCTGGTTATATACATATATATATATTTATTTGTGTTTTTATAGTAATTATATATATATCATACAGAAATTAAGTAGATAAGTATTTATTTTTTAGATTTCTTTCTATTGTAAAATTTGTGGTAAACCATCAAAAAAATATATTTTTGAGCTGAGCGTAAGTGAAGTTCTTAACCGTTTGGGAGACCTTTTTTGTGTTTAGTTGTCTCCAGAATGCGACGAGATAATTAGCTAAAAATTTTCTCATGTATGTTTAAGCCGAACGCGGATGTTATAGCGAAAACAGATTGAAAAAATGTTTAGCCATTCAAAAGGAATCCAGAAAAGAAGAAAGGAGAGGGGCTCATCTCAACGCCCGCAGCGCACGGTTGGCGGATCCTAGTAATATTAGTCTTGGGCACGGCTATTATAATAAAATGAACTAACTTTAGATGTTTTTGGTTGTGTTGATGGGGGGGCGGGTAGCGCGGGAACTGTAGCGAGATCTGAAATAAATATATATATATATATATATATGTCACAAAGTTCGTTTGCGCCTGAAACGTTGTCTACCAAATTTAAAATGAAATTTAATAATAAATGAAAAGACAAAATAACCGGCAACAGCTATTATATTATAAAAAATAATGTAATATATTAGTATACTATGACTTTTCTTGCATTTATATAATACCGGGTATAAATATTATACTCACTACTTCCTCCGGTGAATACTTTCATGTAATCCGGTTTTGGGGCCGGTAGAGCGATGGGATCGGATCTATAATAAAAAATATATTTATATTATTTCCACTTTGAATCAATGAAGTGAACACTTATGTGTAATGGGAGTGTCAGGACCATTTTGATAACAGAATGATCGAAATAAACGCTTTTGCAAAGACATTCTCCATTAAATTAAAACTAGGGTCTGAGAAAAACCACACAACAAACTCAGTCTTTTCTCTTTATTCTGTATCACAAACTTCAATATTTATTTAGCAAAGTATGAACAACTAGAACCATCAAACAATACAATAAAATAAAAACAACAGTTCTATAATATTGTAAGTTATTTTACATCTTTAATATAAACCCCCCGATAATTGAGGACCCCCTGGAGGGCATGTACGAAGAGGCTAATGTCTGTGGTCGAGGCGAAAGAGGTATGGAGGTACCATAGCGTTGTGCGCTCCGTCGTCTCTGGCTACCCCGCAAGGGATATGGCGTGAAGCTAAGTAAGTAAGCGAGTGAATATAAAATAAATAACAAACTCACATCCTCTGCGAGGGACTCGCTGGCTTTGAGTTTAAAACTGCAACTTGCTGTAACAATTTAATATAAAATCTTATTTTTTACATTTTAATTACATTAAAGTATATAATTACTGATTACATTGACTACCCCCCGCCTGTATGAAGATTTGATAGTATTTTGTCTACATCCCCCCCTAAACGCATTACGAAATTTGGGAACGATCCCTGATTGATTGATTGATTGAATATCCATGAAAATAGTAGAATCGATTTCTAAAACAAATTGAATCATAGTGTGATAAAGATATTATAATCAAAATATAGAAACACTACATACAGTATTTAGAACAAAAATATTAATAAAAAATGGCAAATATATATTTTTTTAAATAACTAACCGTAGAATATAGATACAACATTATCTATAGTTTATTAACAAACTATAGATATAACATTAGTTACCATCTCTTCACTATCAGTTGGGTTGACTTCGGCCTTCTCCCTGTGCTGCGTGCCGGATGAAACAGGGAACTGCAGTCTCAGCTCCTCCTTATTGGCAATCGGCAGAGTACTCAGCTTGGACGGTAAGGGTGCACCGCCCTGGAAATATTTATTTAATATTAACCGGGAATCGAACCTCGAACTTTTGGAATACCCTCACTTATATATGGATAAAATTTTATATATTTCTATTATTTTTTTTTATTGTATTTTTGTCGTAATGTAATTGATTAAGCTAATCTATTGATGATATATTTACATTATTTTATTGCATAATGGAGTTTATCATCATATTAACTTACCCTTATATTCATCATGATAGGCGCCTTCTCCTTCACCAGGAATGGGTGATGGAAGGCGATAGTGTCCTCATTCTCCGACATGTCATCGTCATTGGATGATACGGAGGACAGCTCCCCGAGGGCCTCTTTCTTTGATAGATGCTTGCAGAAGTCAGTCAGCTCGTCCACCGACTTACCTGGTGGGGATCAAATTTATTATGCATGCAACGTTTAGATTTCACGTTATGTATTTTGTTGATTTTATATAGTTTTTATGATTTGTCTGTGCCCAATGAAGGTAAGTTAATTTTCTAGACGAAATAAATATCTAAATATGTGTACTTCATGTCTATACTGTGTGTGTGTGTGTGTGTGTGAGTGAGTGAGTGTGAGTGAGTGTGTGTGAGTGTGTGTGCGTGAGTGTGTGTGTGTGTGAGTGTGTGTGTGTGTGTGTGTGAGAGTGTGTGTGTGTGTGTGTGTGTAACAGTATATAAATGCGTGTGTACCCCCGGAGTGTATGGCGGCCATGACCTGGCTGCGCGTGTGCGGCGGCAGGGCGGCTGCTCCCGCTGGCACGGCTCCATTCTTCAGCATGTTGATGGCGTTCCGCCGGGCCACCTCCAGCAGACGCTTCTTCTCGCTGTCCGCAAGACGGACCCCCGTAGACGACCTGACGGTACATTGACTATTACTGTTTGGATATTAACATCTTAATAGTTTATTATGTTCAATAAAACACAGAATTAACATCATCTTATCTATTGAGCTCGGTAACAAGTAATGACAGACATATTGAATATGAATTATTAATATAACCTCTGCTTAGCCAATCTTATTAAATTAAGACGATGTGAATAGCACTCACATAAACACAATATAGTTAAATAGTTTCTTAAAAAAAATCTATTTCATTGTCCACTTATCATAGTAGCTGATACTAGTATTTGGCATGAGAGATTAAAAATTATTATAGTAGTCTATAGTAATTTTTTATTAAATGTTGATATACATAATCTTATTTTTTTTCTATTTTTGTCTTATTTTGTTATGTATATATTTTTATATATGTATAAAGAATTCTATGATTTTTTTATCTCACAACAAACAATCCAACACTATATCACCCATACCTAGACCTCCGCCTGTGTCTCGAGGAGTGTCTCGACCTGTGCTTGGATTTTGACGACGACCTGTGTCTTGAGCGTGATGAAGACCTGTGTCTGGATCTCGACCTTTTGGATCTTGATCTATGTCTGGAGCGACTCTTACGTCTTGACCTGGAACGACTCCTGTGTCGTCTTCTGTGTCGGGATGTGGAGCGTGATCTTGAGCGCTTTTTACTGCTTGACCTGAAGATTGATGAAGCATATTTGCTTATATTAGCTATTTCCTACATTTGACTATAATTTTGGTATTATAATTAGGACCTTTTCAGCTTATTGGTGTGATGTATGCATGTAAATTGATTAGTTTAGAAAAAACTAAATTAAATAATTTAATTTATTCATTTTTTTTATTTATATCCTTTCCACTCTGAATCAATACCAGTGATCAGTTGTGTATGTATTTTAGCTGTAACTTTGGAATGATTTGGACCTTTGTAAAATCCTTTGTTATTGCACCTATTCAATATGTCAGGAGTCTTGTGTCCAAATTTCAGTTTTCTAGGTGTTACGGTTTGGTCAGTGAGTCAGTCAGTGAGTGTCTTTGTGTTTTATATATTAAGATTTATCAAAATAAGCAATTCTGTACATCCACTCTCCAACTTAAAATTAAGGCTACAAATGTTCCAAACGCGCCCTGCTTAAGAAAAACTATACAACAAACACAGCCCTATATTTCTTTACTGTGAATGAAATAAAGTTAGTGAAAAGTCAAAATTTTTTGTTAATTATGTTCAACAAGTCATAAAAAAGAATTATATATGTTATTTTCACCTCTTTCTTGATTTACTTCTTTCCCGTTGTGAAGATTTTTGTATCGTTTCAGCTTGTTTCTGTTTATTTATGATTTTTTCTTCTTCAATTCTGAAATATTAAAATTATAATATAATTAAATGCATGTAATGTACATATGCAAGTGTCACTCATGTGTTGACTTTATTTTTTAAATTTGATAAATAATTTTTTATATAATCACAGGATGTATTGATGTTTGTCTGTAACTAGAATGCTTAATTTTTTATTCAGTTTATCTATTAATGTAAAGACTTTTATTGTCAGTCTTTCAGAATCACTTTATAGACACAACACTAGTCTCTTGATGTAAATTACTTTTTATGACAACTGATAATTTAATAAATATTTAGTTAATTATATTTATAAGAATGAGTTAAATTTATATTACTATATACTAATTTAAAAAAAACCTATACTTACAATTTTATTTCATCAGCTGCTTGTTGTTTTAATATTCCTCCGGGATCAGAGGATTTTGGAAACTGAGAATTTGTTTCTTCATCTCCATCCGAACTACTTGATGTATCTGTGTATTCACCATCTTCCAGCTTTTCCTTTTTCTTTTTGGCTTCTTCCTCGGCTTTCTTTACAGTTTCTTCAAAGACAGCACTAAACTTTAAGTTTTTAATTTGAATCTTACTTTTAGCCTTATCATTTTCTGGTACAGCATCCTGTTTTTGATCTATTTTTAAATCTATTTGTATTTTATTTTCATTTGGAGTTTCGGGCATAGGAATTTCACTGGCATCAATATCGTCAACCAATATACATGAGTCATTTGTGTCTTCTTTAACAATCTCAGGCTTAACTGGTTCTTTTTTAACTTGGACTTCTTTCTTAACTTTGGCGGGTGCTTCTTGATTAATTTTATCCAATTCATTCTTGATCTTAACTTTCAAGCTTAATGTACCTTTCTTGGATGTAGGTGACCTCGAGTGACGATTAGAAGGGGAACGATCTTCTTTCCGTTTCTTAGATTTGCTTTTTTTTCTTTTTTTACGTTTCCGACTGTAATCACTATCATCACTACTGACACTTGCACTTCTGCTCCGTTTCTTCTTTTCCTTTTTATGTTTCTTCTTACTTTTCTTAGATTTCTTAAAAGATATCTCTTCAATTTTCGGTGGATCTGCATTAAAAGCACTGAAGAGTTCCGAAAGTATTTCACTTGACGATTTTGCCGTATCGTCTTTTTTACGGTCTGGGGTTGTTTTTTCCCTCTTAATCAACATTTCTATTTTATTTATTAAACTGGTCATTGTAACTTATAAGCACCCAAAAAACTATGAATCAAAACACTGCAACTACACCTAAAGTTGGTAAATACTACAAAATAATGTATAAACAATTGAACAATGCGTCACGAAAACATTTATATCGATCAAAACAATGTTATTCCTCCATTAAATCATATTAGCCATAGAGTTCTATTAGCGTAAACTACATAGAATTTGACATTTCATTGTTTCATTTCACAGATAAATATTTGGTGTTACAGATAATCCAGATAAAAATATAAAGATAATTTATCTCAATAAATGTGGGACTGTTAGTTAGTGTTAGTGTTTGTGTGTGTGCTTGTGTTAGTGTTTGTGTTTAGTTGTCTCCAGAATCCGACGAGATAATTAGCTAAAAAATTTTTCATGTATGTTTGAGCCGAACGCGGATGTTATAGCGAAAACAGATTGAAAAAATGTTTAGCTATTCAAAAGTTATCAAGAAAAGAAGAAAGGAGAGGGGCTCAGCTCAACACCCGCCGCGCACGGTTGGCGGATCCTAGTTAAATATGTAGTCATTTTACCATAGCAAGATAGTCAATATGAGCTTGATATCTTAACAAATATAATATTAGTAACGTCTAAACTAGGTTTTGAGGTGTTTGAGGTGTGGCAGTATAGTAAATAATAAAATTTTTAAATTACAGTTCGTGGACAATCGAATGTTTTGACTATACTGTTTGACGGTATACAAAGATATTTGTAGCAGAATCAAGCCGGAGTTATGTTTTTAGCTAGGAATTGTATATTAAAAAAAATTTCAAACAACAAAAAATTACATGTTTCAGAAATTATTAAGTGATATTTGTATTACTTTCTTTATTAGGAAAGTTGCATTGTGAATTTAAGTTGATATATATCTTAATAGCTAGCTATTATAAATCGGATCGTACAAGAGAGGTAGAGCCAGAAGCACAAAGTTCCAAAGTACAATATAAATATAATAATATGCCAGACAACGGTGATCATAAGTCTTACAAAATGTAGATCTGCTATGGATAATATAAAATACTATGGGCGCCAACAGCCCGTTTGCATATTGAGCGAAGCGAGCCCAGTGTAATGACTCATCGTTTCCTATTTACTTCAATGTTTTTTGACGATTATTCCTCAACGACATGACATTTTTAGTTTTTTTAAACCATCTCTTAATGTGTGTCTTTTTTTTTGCAAAATTTCATAATTGTCGTCAAGTAGATTTCGAGCCTATTCGTGACAAAAAATGTGAAAAAGTCTCTAGTAAAGCGCTAAGCACGCTTCGCTCAAAAAAATATACACCTACTCTGTCTATCCTACCTCATCATCCGAAACTACTATCATACTTAAATTCAACTTAATATTTGAAATAATTATTAAAAAAATACTTAAGATATTTTAGACTTAGATGTAGAAATTACTGTCAGCATTGGCTACAATTTGTTCTTGCTATGATCACACATTCCGGCAGCCGGCTTAAAGTCATTTCATGCCGAGGCAGTATGCATCTTTTAAATAGTCCTGGTCAATTGTTTAAATAACAATAATATTTACTTTGACATGATTCCACTAAAAAAATCTGTATGATAAATAATGTGTAGCTCTTTGTTTTCTTTTCATTACTTTGAATTTTAACTTTATAATGTCTTAATTTAAATGTAAGTTTATAAATTGTTTTGATTAAAAAAGGGGTTGTGTTGTATAAAAAAAATCTTATATAGAAATACGAAATGAAACACACTTTCGTATAATATATAATTTTATTAATTTTCTTCATACCTTTGCAAGGTAATGTGATAAACACAATACAGAACGGACACTACGTTACTCGTGTAGCTGCAGATTTAAATATCTTTTATATATGTACTGCGATTACATTTGCTTCAACTGCAGTGTCGAGGACGGAAACTTGTCCTGGTAATTGCTTAGGCAAGGGAAAGTGTTCACAAAACTGTTCTTATAATTAATATTTCAAGAAATTTTGAACTACTTAATCATATGCACCTACTAATAGTAGGAAAAGTGGGAAGCTTCAGCATGATTGCATGTTCGATGATTGTTGATTTTCTAATAAGAAGATGTGGCTGCAATATTTATTTTCTATAAAGTTATTAGTCAAAGACAAAATAAAGTTAAATATTTTCAATGTGTACTTTATTTTATTTCTCCTAACGAATTTCATTAATATTCTGCATTATAATGTTATTTGTGTACAATTATTTTGTAAATTAATTTTCATATGACACCTCTTTCTTCAACGTCAACCTAAAACGTCAAATCGAGTTTTTAGCTGTCACTTGAAGTTGACAATTAGAAATCGTGGAATTAATATTTTAAATTTTCATTAAATTACATTTGTATATTGATGGTAAGTGCTCTTAAGTTGGTTTAAACTTCAATGTAAGAAAATTAAGAAAACTATTTTGCTTACACACTTCCTTATTTGAAAATCGCTTATTGCCGTGATTTCATTATAATGCATAAAATTGTTATTATTAAACTGTTATTATACTAGGATTTAGATTTGTTTGTTTTTAAAGTAATTAAAATGTACTTTTTGGCATTTCCATTTCATAGAATGACGCACTCAATTAAAAAAAAACGGTGGAAGTTCTTAATTTGAGCAAAATTGGATATTAAATGATTTTTTAATTCAAGCTAAGTGCCAGTTTCAAAAAGTGCTTTTTGAATTTGACTGTACTATAAATTTATTTAAATTCCTTTTATGAAATCAATAAATACTTTTTTACACTGTTTAAATTACTTAATTTCCCGCTCTCACCCGTGCCGTTCTAACTGTCACTTTACAATGTAAAGGCTATCACACATTAAGACTTCAATATCAACAAAAACAGGCTGATCCGATACCATCCTTAGAATTATCAATATAGAGCTTAAAGTTCAATAATCACCTCGTGTAAAGGTTTTGGGCAATTTAATGTGTGACAGCCTTTATAAAGACATTCACAAATAATGGTAAACTAAACATAGGTTATAAAGCATATAACTAATTATATAATTACAGTAAACAAAACCGATGGCCACTAATATTATCGTGTACACTTTTGATACATAACACGAATACGCCACTATAATTGTAAAATAGTTTCCGCCATATTAAAAATACCTACCTATCTACTTTTCGTATCAAATTTTTATTGATTTTTACATTCTCACGTTGCCATTAAAATTCCTTCATTATAAAAAACCGAGTCTACAAAATGTATGATATATAAATAATAACCGAAAACTGGTTATCAAACACAGTTATCTACCGATAATGAAGCACTGTTCACGTCTCTTCACGATCCTCTCAATAACCTCCTTCGTATCAAAAACATAGCAAAAGTATAAAACAAAATTAAAATAGCAATCGATTTATCAAAATCTAACATCACTACCGAAATATTCATTTGGTTTACAAAAATTATAGCCCATAAATTTTTCAATATTTCTATCGTCGGATGAACAATGGTGCTTTAATCTTTCGAAATTGTGCAACTCGAGTGCCGACGGTAACTTTCTCTCTCACGTATATCAGCTTCACTTTATCTTATCCTTATCACACAGATCATACCGGGTCCCAGAAATTCACAGCATGAGATAGACAGTTCCGCTTCATAAACGAGTGGTAATGAAGCATCGCGTAAATGAGATATTACTAACTGTGCCAAGTTATTATGGAAATCTTGAACAACATCTTCTAAATTGGTTAAGGAATGTTGAGAGTTCATTTGGTTGTCTTATTCCAATGTGGTTTGATGGTTGTCATGTTATTAGAGGCAAGATTCCAAAAAATCCTGACCAGTTAGCATTATTGAGATCAGTATCTAAGCTGGCGCTAAAACGCAGCGAACGTCTACTGCTTTCAAATCTGTTTGCATCATTCAAAAGAAACAGTTGACATATCTAAATAAATTAACACACAAACAGAAATAATAAGAAATATTTAAACTAACATTTAATACAATGCAGTTTCACACACATAAACAAATATAAACGAAACAGATCGAAAGCAGCGGCCGTTGAATCTTACAGCTACAGCTAAAATTTTCTAAACGATCAAAGATCGCAAGCTAAATTGATTTCAAAAGTCTTAAAAAAATAAAATCTGCCAGTGATCAACGTTAACGCTAGCGGGGACGCAGCACGGCGCGGACCGTCCGGAAACGCCTCTCGAAGCCCAGCTTGGAGTACAGGGACCGGGACGCGTCGTTCTCCGGACGAATCACGACGAAGGGCTTGTAGCCCCGCGAAGCCACCTCCTTGGTGAGGCGCCTCGCTAGGAATATCCCGTAACCTTTTCTGCGAAATTCCGGCCGCGTTTGCATCGAGAACATAGCTCCGTAGTAGGACTGCACCATCCAAGATGCCAGCTGCCCTTCCACGAATATGCCGTACGCGGGCAGCTCGGCCACCAGCTTCTCGAACACCTCCCGGCATTCGATGTCGCTGGCGGGGTACAGATCATGAACTGCCTTCATGTGATGTGGCTGCAAGCGAACTAACTCCACATCGGGGGGTAGTCTGCGAATGTTATTAAACATACATGATGTTTATTTATTTACTTATATCTTTTCCACTTTGAATTAATGTCAGTGATCTATTGAGTACGTCAAATGGAAGTGTCACTATACTTATCGAAATAAGCTTTACTGTAAAGACACTCTCCAACTTAAAATAAGGTTATGAGGATTGCAAACACGCCCTGGATAAGTATACATTTATCCCTCACAGTAAATACCTTATTAATAAAAACTTACATTTTTTTATGACCGACTTCAAATTTTTCCAAATAGGAAATCCAAATTTACGAGGACATTTCAATTAAACTTGAATACCAATGTTAAGAAGAACTAATAGAAAATGATGTGGACTTACTCTTCCGCGTTGTCGTCATCTGGTGGATTATCACAGGAGTAGACATCGCCGGTGATCTTGTCGTGAGCTTCATAGCGCTTCTCGAAGCGTTCCACAATGGCCTCATGGGTAAAGTTCAGGTACAATGGTTGAGTGAGGTCGAGTAGAACGTCTTCTGAAGTTAGTAAATCCACCAGCTCCGAGCGCTCCGATGGACAGAATATTGTCACGCTCTCATATGGGTGGCTGTTTGGCTAAAAATATATACTATTTTACTGAATAATTCTAGTATAAAACAAAAATTACACCTGCTTTTTGTAAATTAACTTGGCTAATGGAGGGTCCAACTAAAACGTACATAGGCGAGATGATTTCGTTAAAATATATTCTTACTTTTCTTCTTAATACCTTATGTAGAGCGTTTTTAGCCCGCAAGGTCTTTGCAACTTTAATATTGCAGTAAGATTCCTCTCATGTAAAAGTAACACTCACTTTGAAGACTACTTAAGCTTCGTTTGACAAGTCAGCGATGTGATTAACATGTTCCATGAAATGTGTGAATATTTTATTTACAAGATGTTAGAATTTATTTATAGCTGAACTTATTTAATATTATATATTTATTTATAGCTGAATATATATTTATTTATAACTGAACTTATTTAATATTATATATTTATTTATAGCTGAATATATATTTATTTATAGCTGAACGTATTTAAGATAATTTTATAACCAGAAGTTTATTCCTTTTTAACAGTTTACTTCGGTGCTCAAAATAGTTCCTTTAACAAACATTTTTATATGGCATTAATTAAAAAAGGTGCATTCACACTAACCGTGCTCGTACATCCGGGGAAATGCAGACAGATCGGGTCCTCCGGCCAGTTCTTCGCTACATAAAAATTAAAGTCCCACACTTTGTTGTTGAGATATGTTTGAATCGTCTGATGGAACTGAAAACGTAATTAAATTCGCTACATTATAAAGATTATTTTGTCAAGTTGGTATATCTTGCAGTTATAAACGTCAATGCTCGATTTTAAAGGGTGGGAATCCAAAATGGCGGCAAATATCTTCATACTTTAAGGGTTAATCTTCAAAAGATATAAAAAACGAGAAAATCGTCTGTTTTTTGATATTAATTTGTAAAATTACTAATGAATAATGTGGTCTCGGGTTTTGGATATCTTTTTTGCTGATATATGTATGTTAAGTCCAGACTAATGGATATAATACTTCGTATCTTTAAATTGGCAGCTTGCCCGGGCTTGTTGGCGCCACCCTGAGATACTTTGTTAAATTTTATTCATCCACCATGTATTATTTTTTTACAATTTTCTCTATAATCTTCATAAATATAAAACATATTACTTATGAAATATATTGTAAAGTATATATATATATATAATATTGACAAATCTTTAAATTGAAACATTTGTATAAGAATGATTAATTTCGAACTTCTATATATTATTAAGTTTGGTCAAAATTGGTTAGGCTTATTATTATATATAATGTGAATAAATGAATACCTTTAGTGATTCAGGCATATACTGTACTAGGATATCAGCTATAGCTGGGAGCTCGTCTTCGGTTACCAAACGAAAGTTTTTTCCCTCGGGCACGATTTCCATCTCTGAAAGAATTGAAAATACATAAATATTTTTATATGAATTCACTATAGCACGCTGTGTGATAGTAAAATCGATGAGTTCTAAGAATTGTCGCTTCACTTGTTAAGTTTTCATGAATTAAGCATTGTGAAATATAATTTAGCTTTTACTATATATAACTCTAAAATGTTAAGAGTTAAATACAGTAAGTTTAGTTTGTTAACATTAGACGTATGTAAATATTTTCCATAAATATTTTGCATGTTATCAAACTGCACTAAATGTCGGGTCAAGGTTGAATCGTTTTGCTGCACGCTATTCAAGCTACGTACATCTCCATACAAATCAATCTTAAGAGTTTGAAAATTAAGCTATAATTAAAATAAAGTTCTTATTTCGTAGCACTTCGTAGCGTGTAGCACTCGTTTTAAAATAAAACGGCGTGAAGCTTACTGAAAATTAATATGAATATATTTATTTTAATAAATGTATTCTTAGTAAAATATTCAAAGCTAGAAGTTAGGTGATAAAGTTTTTTTTTTACACAAAATATGAGATTCGGAGTTTAACTGCCGAATACAATGTTAATTTATAGTCTAATACGTTTTATATATATATAGGAAGATAATCTTGAAGCTATTATAAAATAACATACAAATACGAATAATTTCAAAGTGTGAGTAATTGCGTGAGAATCGCGCCGGGCCGACTCGCTAGAGACTGGGACAACGTGTCTGCAAAACCACTGCAGTGGCGTCAACGATCGATCACTACATTTTTTGTTTTTTTTTTTTCAAGTGACAGTCGAAATATTGGCATATTTTATTTATTATATACTCTGTTATTTTCAAGTGACAATCTGAATATTGTAATTTTTATATACTCTGTTATTTTCAAGTGACAGACTGAAAATTGTAATTTTTTTATACTCTGTTATTTTCAAGTGTCAGTCTGAAAATTGTAATTTTTTTTATACTCCGTTATTATTTTCAAGTGACAGATAAAATAATGACATATTTTAATTTGTAACTTTCAGTATCTTAATGTTTTTATATAGTATACTAGTAATGGTAGTAAGAAAATCACATGGTTGGGTAAATAATTACATTAAACAAGGGATAAGTAGATTAAATCTGTTGTTGAGTGCGGCCTAGAAACATTTACCGCATATTGTTATATGAATTATAACTTAAAGTCAAACGTAAAATCTCTAGAATATTCTCCATTATAAAATACGTTTCACAAAACCTACTTATATGCCTTTCACGGTAAAATTTTATTCAAAAGGCAGTATGCAAAGTATTGTTAACCTTGCTTTCTTAATGCAGACTTACTCACAATGGCGTGGTATCATTCTCTAGGAAATTCAAAAGTGCACAACCACGTACGGAGGTGGTCTTTATCATTCGTTTTATGAACGTTGGATTGAAGTCATAAAGAATTGGGATATACATATTTATATATAATAATCTCTTGTCCCGTCTGTTTGTCCTAATCTCCGAAACAACTGAACCTATTTCAACGTAATTTTATAGATATTGTTTGATTCACCTTAAAAAAAAAGGATAGTTTTTTATATGTATTATAATTATCAGAGTATATAATCGATTTTCAAAAGTAATTAAACAATTTACTACATTATAACGAGATAAAATAGAAAGAAATACAAAAGGTTACTTAGTGATTTCCTCTTCTATTTCTTAGGATCATATTTTATTTATAATATATATAAATGTTTGTGATTCTAATATAAGATTACAAATAAGCCCAATATTTTATATAAAAATCGCGTGATAAACTGGCGTGTACGAAATTGTTCACAGCATTTGTGATTTATTTTTATTTAGTGACATGCTCATATATTATAACAACAGTTGCATAAAATAAACCATGTTACTTTACTGTGATGCACAGACACCTTTACGATATTTAGGTTATATTTATTAAAACATTCTTTAATATTACTTATACGAGTAAATACTTTTTTGTATTTGTTCAATACTATTCTTGAAATTCGGAATTTTTGATCGGCCATCTTGCAATGATTAAAGAACGAAAATCATTGAATGAATTTAATAAAATTAAAAATAGAATAAATAACTATCCTGTCTCTCAAGTCGACAGAAAAGAAACAAAAAAAAACATTAAGTTTTGACTTCATTTCCAAATTAACAGATATGATGACAAAAATATAAATAATACTTGAAAAGTACAAAATCTTAAAGACTCACATTTATTTGCATGTACTAACATTTATAGCCGTTTAAAGTTAAATTGTAAAGCCAGAGGTAAAAGCTTTTGAAATGCAAATGCAAGAAAGCTCTTTATGTTTGAACGTTGTAGTTTTAAGTTTAGAATATTTTTTTATATAAATATATATTATAGAATTATCACTAAACATTGAAATAGTGATTATAATAAATAAACTGTGTGGTTTCAAAGCAGCGCGTTTGGAAACATCATAAACTTATTTAAGTTGGAGAGTGTTTACATTTGATACACAAGTGATCAGTATTGATATAGAGTAGAGAAGATATAAATAAATACATTTTATAAATATACTAGGGGCGCCAACAGACCCTCAATTTCGACTCGCTGTGCTCGCGAAATCTCGGGTGCCGTTTGTATATTGAGCGAAGCTAGCACAGTGTAATGAATCATCGTTTCCCATTGACTTCAATGGCATATCAGTTTATTGACAAGACATTAAAAAAAAAATTTTTTTTCGATGACATTTTTAAATTTTTTTAAACCATCACCTAATGTGTGTCTTTCTGATTGCAAAATTTCATAATTTTCCGTCAAGTAGTTTTCGAGCCTATTCGTGACAAAGAATGTGAAAAAGTCTCCAGTAGAACGCTCCGCTCAATTATATTTCGATACAATAATTAAGTTTATATACGTGTTTGATAAGTATGTGAGTGAGTGAGTGAGTGTGAGTGTAGTAAGTGATGATAAGTATCAAATTGTTAGACCGATGTCATAATTTGAGGGTAGTTACGAAATGAAATTCCTTTCCGTTGGGTATGTTTTTAAATTAATTAGAGCTTGTTTATATAAAGATAATTTACTCTGTGATTAATATTATTTATTAATTAAAATCAAATAACATATTATGATTTTATTTGTTAGGTATGTAAGTTTGTGCCAAGTTTTTTGAGATCATGCATTTTATTTTTATTTAACACAGTTGGCACTATATGGACTTGCTCTTAAAAAACAGGACCATTTAGTTATATGTTAACATTATATTTTGAAACTTTTCAAATTTAGGTTATATATATATATATATATATATATGTATATATATCTTATAGGATGCGGTGCAAAACTAATGTGTAGTTTTTGTCGGAGTCTCTAGCAAAAGTTTAATTGTAAATAAATAAAAATATAATTTTATCATCACAGTTATTATATTATTCGTCACGAATTATTTTATTAATTATATTAGATATTAAAATTAAATTAAATATTTGTTTAAAATATTATAAAATAAAAAAGTTATAAAATTCGTAGTGTAAAGTATATTGTTTTACATGAGTTAAAGATATAATTTAAGAATTTTAATATTCTAGTTTTATCAAAGCTAGGTAATGCAAAACTTTACGTATTTTATGACCTTAAGATTCAGCTCAATTAATAATTCAGAGGACCCAGATTAATTTTCCAAAATGTGGAATCTGAGTTTAGAATTTAATTTTCAGAATCATAGCTCTATTTTGTTCTAAGCTTTTGTTTCGATTTTAGTAATTATAATAAACATTTGATATAACAAGGTATAAAGTATTCAGAAATTTTTATATTATATTATATATATATATATTATGAATATATTTTAAAATGCAAGAACTTTTTCTAAGTTTTTTATGTAATAGTATTTTGACAATCCGTTTAAACACAGATCATTTTAATTTTTTTTTTTATAATTTTTGCTTATTTTTTTTATTGTTAACTATTTATAGTAGTCATTATATAAGTTTCTAAAGTTTTTAAACTATTTTTTTATTTGTATGTTTTTTATATTATTGTATTGTCATCGATACTTGATAAAGTTACAAATTAACCCGACATTTTGAATGTTGAAAATGTTCAAAATACCGTTAAAAACAAACATACGACCGTAGCTAATAAAAGAACGTTAAAAAATTTTATTCCATACGAATTTGAATTGTTTATAAAATAAAATTTAAATTTCGAATTTATTTTTGTCCTGTATTTTGTATGAAAACCTTTTTTTATTAAAAAATATTTCTGTCACATAGTCTTAAATACATTTAATCATTAATCTAATATTATTTGAAATGGGTTTAACGTTGTCAAGTCGAGTGTAAATTTACACCAGGTTATAAAATCGACATATGAAATAGAAATAGTTTTAAATCGAATATTTTTTTAACTAAAATTTTTATTACCAAATCTGCAAATGCAAAATTAATCTTTAAACTAAATACAATGCTTACTTTAAATAAATATATATATTTAATGAATATACCAATAAAATAGTTATATAATTTCAATATTTTTTTTTATAATATAAATTCATAAAAATGTTAAATATTGAAAGTTTAATAAATTGTTATCAATTTAGAATTGAAAGAGTAAACGTAATTACCCGTTACATTTTATATGAAATGTATTTCAAAATAAATGAAAAATATATGTATCTATATAGATAGATATAGATAAATGGATTATTGCCAATTATTTTGATAAAACTATCGTGCACGGATCCATAAAATAATATTATATGCTAATTAACTTCAGGTTATGTATCTAATAACTAAATTATACAAAATGCGCACAATAGATGATACCTGTGAGATTTATTTACATAGATCAATATTATCGTGAAAATGTAACTATTATAGAAAACCGTAACCGTAACGAAAAAAAAATCTATAACATCAAAGTTCTCACCAAAAACTTGGTGGTAAAGAAATATTGAATTTTGGATACTCATATGTTAGTCCTTCCAAACCTACTTACTTTACGGAGGTTCGTATGTGTTTTTGTTTGTCTCACAAAGAAATCTTTTTATAGTTTCTTAATGCAAACTAATATTAAATCCAGGACAATATTGACTCAACACAACGTATTTGAACAACAAAAGTTTATAAATAATATCAGCAAAAGCATTATTTGAAAACATGTTTGAAGTTACAGAAATAACTGAATTTCAACGAATAAATTCCTGCAAGGTGGGAAGAAAAAAAAAATTGATATCAAATAAATTTATTTAAAAAGTTATTGTCGTTAGTTATCTAATAATTCCCCATCTAAGAACTAGGAAGAAGTATCTATAGCTAAGAGAATCAATTTTATTTAAGAAAAATTAACACCAATTCTAACCTAAAAAGTTTTTTCATTGATTAATCGTTCCAAATACACTAGATGGCGCTGATTGAAAAATTAAAATAACAGTTATTTAACTGTCAACTAACTATTATAATACACAATGCAATTTGAATTTTAAAATGGCTATACACTTTTCATGATTACAACTAATGTTTATACTAAAAATTAAATTAGTAAAATGTTACTGTATCAAAAAACATATTATTCGATTATAATAATTATTAACTGGCAATGAATATTGGAGAAAACGTATTATGAAAACTCTAAGTTCAAATAATTATCAGCCTCCGAACTAATAAGTTGGACGACTAACAAATTAACGAAACTGCAAATAATTTGTTCGAAAATCCTAAATCCTATCTGGATTAAGTCGCATTGTCAAAGCGGTTTTGAATTTGGGATCAATACCTATCCAAAATTCAAACCGACAGAGCTCAGTTATTTTGATGGCACACAAAAACTACGAATCTTTCTTTTATCATTTTCAAGATCTTTTATTATTCCCGCTTTAGATGTGAGAATAAAAGATTTGAGCCTTTGATAGAGTCACGGAGGGGATGTCTTTAATTATTATTGGATAAATGGGATTATTATACCATATTAATTATAATATATACTTTAAAATTAAGAAATACTTCCGCTACTTTATTTAGGGTTTCACAAATTCTTTATTATATTTTTAACAATTCATTTTCAAACTTTTACTAAAACTTATAAAATAAAGTGTACTATTGTCATACTCTTTCCATTTATATTCAAATTAGTTGTATAAGTGTCTCGTTTATAATAACAAAGTTATATATTCAAAGGTTCATAAATGTCTGCAGTGGGTAGTTATTTTTTCAAGGATCATAGAGTGTAAGGCACAACGTCTTTAGCTAAGGGTAAGTTTGACCGGACGTAATTATGTCTTAAATGGTCTGAAAGCACGAAAAGCATCTCATTAGAATTAATTGGAATGAAAGTTTTAACTTTATTGCGTATTAATTATAAAATCTTGGATATCTTAGAATAATTACAATAAATGTGATGACTTTATTTACTCCTTGCAAAGGTTTAGTTGAATGTTTAAACAAAATTACGAAGCCGTAAAGAAAGAAGGTCAAATTGTAATGCTCTCATGCCACTGACAACATTGCCGTAAACCCCACAATATCCCTAACCCCTGTCGTAATGCGGCAACCCCGCATGGTCCACGGTATGGGGGACTATTTTGCAATCGTTAACAAATAAAGCAATAGAGGGCGGACGTACGAATACCTTTAATCCGCGGAGCCCTGTTCGCGAACGCCGGCTGTGTCCCCAGGTGGTTCGTGTGAGGGTAAGGAAGCGCCTCTTAGGGCTCCTGGCCGGGGGCCGGCGTTGCTTGGCTAGCGGGCCTTGGGCGCGTGTAATCGCGATCGGTGTGCTTGCGGAGTGAGACTGAGGAGTGAGGTGGTGTGTGGTGTTGCGCGCGCCGCAGACCACGCATGCGTCTAACTCGCCCTGCCGCAAGCGATTAAACTAATCTACACGTTATGTACTCGTACTATTATATCTTGATTTAGCACACGTCAAATTCGATTTTTTTTATTGTATTGATTACAATAACCGTTTTTGGGAATGCGTAAAATATTTTTCATTAATATCTGTACTTACAAGTTACATTTTAATATATTAAGCAGCTGTTAATTTAATATAAAATTATTATTGATTAAAAATGTTTTAGTATAACATTCTTTGTTTTGGCGACTGTCCAGCGATGGCGCTTGAGCTTGCCACAACTTGCTCTAGCCTCTATCACATAAGTGGTATTTTTTCTCTCGTAAGCTTATTCTAGAGTAAAACAAATATATGAAGTAAATTAGGTTAGGTTGATGGCTAGACTTATTAAAAATAATATTTAAAATTAAAAGGTAAGAAAAGACTATTTTAATTAAAAAATAACATATGCAGATGTCGTGGCCGTAATCTTAGAGTTTTTGATTTGTAGAAATATATGTATGTATATATACACATATATATACCTTTTATAATATTGATACAAACAAACAATTAAACTGAATATATTAACTTCCTTTTAATTAGTTACATTTATAGAGCACTATTAATAAAACGTTATAAAATGTAACATCATATATATCGTATATATGATATATGTCATATATCATATATCATATATAGCAATGTAATACATAACTACTTTGTCCCAGCGGCTTTTCTCGCCAATATAAAGTTATATTCTATATAAGTCTATTAATTTAATGTTCAACCTCATATACTATTTTTCAACAAATGTAGTTTTTGTTTTATAAAGGACAAACAGATAGACGAAATAAATATAAGGTAAATTCCGAACGCAGTTGTGGTTAATGCATGTTAACTGACTTATGGAGTTAAATTAGATTATTTGAAATTAACAATAATTAATTGAACGAAGCGAGCGTAGCGAGCGAAGCGTTCTACTGGAGACTTTTTCACATTCTTTGTCACGAATAGTCTTAAAAACTACTTGCCGGAAAATTATAAAATTTTGCAATCAAAAAGACACAGACATGGATTTGGATAAATGCGTTAAGTACAAATAATTCACATTTAACTTTTCTCGTTAAAGGCTGTTTAGATGGAATTATTTAATTTTATTTTTACTTAATTTTATTTAATTTTATAACAACACAATGTTCGAAGTGCTTAACTTTGAACATTGTGTTGTTATAAATTAATTATGAACTGTGAAAAATGTTATAAATTAAATTAAATATAACGTGGGAAATCCCCACATTATATGGGGGAAAACACGTGTCATGCGAGGGACTTAAATCGCGTTATTTGAAAACGCGTTATAAGAGTACTGTGTTATAAGGGGGATTACTATATTCAATACCATAAAGTTATAAATTACCACTGTTAGATTTAATAAACAATTCTTAGATTATCACCATAATACTATTGATTGTTAATTATTTAAACATTTTTAACTTGTATTAATGGCAAAGTAACTAAAAAAAAGTAGAAAGTACAATGACGATGTAAAAAGTTCAAATGGTTTTATAATTAACAAAACAAATTAACTATAATGAAAATAATAATAAATATAAGATTAAATGCGTAAATTTTTTTACTATACTTGGATATACCTCTTGAACTGGTGGTTAGTGTTGTTGACTTTTTAGCCAAAGATCGTCAGTTCGATTCCGATTTGCGTGATTCTTTTTTTAATCCACAGCTTATAACAATCAACTGGGAGTCTGAATTATGTGTTCGTTTTTTGTACTCTAAAACTTCTCATTCTTCGGGGATTATTTTTTTTCTTATATTTTTTTTTATATTTAATTTTGTTAAGCATTTTTTCGTAATACACTTAGTAGAGACTTTGTTCTACTCTCATAAGATAGAGTACCTTATGAGAGTAGATGACCTGTGTCCTTCAAATAAATATTGTGAAAGTACTTCTATTATATTATATTATATCTATATATTAGATGTTTAGTATTATTTTAAATATATACGATATAAATATTTGTTTTGATCTAGATTGAAATACTTATATAAAAAACACACACACATACACACACGATAAATACAAGGAATAAAAAAAAATCATAACGCCTAAATTTCGTCTTCAAAAAGTTAACAAATACTTTAGGGGCTGCAGTGTAAGCATATATATTAAGAGTGTATTATGAAGTAAATATTATTATAGCGTTCTAAAGTTTTTAGTTGATTAAAATGTGTGGTACTTAGGTCGTTGATTCAGGGTCGCAGGTTGCAGGGATGATATTCTAATGTATACATCTAATATTTGTAAAATTTATTTTAAAAAAGCATCTATTGAGTTTCTGGCCGGCTCTTAACAGCGCTGCATTCCGAGCGGGAGGTATCTTTCTCATGGACTGACTAGACGGATCCCTTTAATATAATAATTGATTCAAAATTGTAAATGCCTATTTAAATAAAAATATTTTGAATTTTAAATTTAATAAGTATTTATATTGAATAATAAAATAAGCTATAAAAGGCATATCAGAGAATCTAAAAACACTATTCCTTGATGCTTTAATTCTATTGTAATTTTTATTGAAAATAAAATACTATATAAGTATAAAAAGGATTAAAACTACGATATTAATAATATGTTAGATATTAAAATCGGCAGACTTAGCTTAAAACTTTTGACCTCAGAGGATGAGAAGTCAAATTAAAAATTCAATTAAAGTCCAGACTCTAGGGGGTGATTTTTTTCATTACTTCTGAATGTGACTATCATTTTTAGATTCATCCCGGTGACCTGAATCCATTGTTAGTTCCTTTGTTGAAGATTTTAATACATCTTACCTTGAATATCGTAATTGTCTTTATGAAGTTTTTCGTAGTAATGGCGAATCCTAAGCAGAGCTTATTTTTGGTGAAATTATGATAATTAAAATTCTTTATATACAATACTTTAAAGCTTTTTTTTATCTTATTTTAGTCAGACTTTTGCAATAGTAATTGCAGATGCATTGTATTCTTTAAGAACAAATAAATGAAGGTTATAAGAGCAGAAATTAGTGAATGAATCTCAAATAATAGATATTGCAACTTCGATCTTACGGTAGACAGTAATTTACACCGTTGGAGCTCATACGAGCTGCTGTTAATAAACCTAATAAAAGTTATTTACCAACTATAATATTCTACTTCTATGGTTCCTTATACAACAGATTATATTCACAGCATCTTTAGTTTCATGATTACTCTGGTCAATACTAATTAAAAATAATATAAAGCAATACAATATCATTTTTAAGATAGGTTAATTACAAATCTCTAAAAGATATCCCATATTATCTGTGTGGCAAATGTTTAATAGATGTATCTGATCGTCAAATTTGCCGCCAGCGGTGTACAAGATTGCTGATGCTTTGCTGCCGTTAAGGAATGGGGAGGAATGCAAAAAGTGACGACGACGACAACCCCTCTTCTTTACGACGAGAAGGGGAGCGGTTGTAGCATCTGTCCTCGACCTGTTTTTTTTATGTGAGAGGAGAACAAACGAGTGTGCTGGTCATTGATATCAAATAATCACCGCCGCCCACGAACTCTTGATTATACGTAATAACAGAGAGTTCAGCCGTTCATAGAGCACTGGGTCCCAGATAATCCAAAAGGCCAAAAGGCGTTATATGCGGTCAAACAGTAGAAGCTGATACTGAGGTGATCGGGATCAGAGATAAGAACAATACTCCATGTGTGGGCGGACTTGTCACTTATAGAGTTCAAGTCTGTGGCCAGGCTTGAAATACTGCTTCGCTTTATTTATCATCATCCCAACGTCGACGCTCAATATTCGGATATTTGGTGAGACCATGAGTGGAATACTCTCGAAGAGCGGCGAAATAACAAATAGGTTTTCTTAGTGGTAAGCACGCAACCTTGTGTCTTTTGGGGATTAAACTGAACAAAGTTCAGTTCACCCCCTCTGAGATCATCCTCAGGGAAATCTTTATAGATGATTGTTGATGATATCCTGATTATGGAATACAATTGTGGCATGTTTATTCTGACTGATGTTTTATTAAAAAAAAATATTGTAATAATATCGGAAGAGTAGTAAGATAACGTTAATGTTGCAGTTGATAATTAATTATTTTAAGATGTTTGGTTTCATAGGTATATCTTACACCATTAAGGTTTTACTAAAATATTTTATAGTATTTGTAAGAAACATGACGATGACAAATTCACACACAAGATGCAAATGTTACAAAGATAAAGATAAACCTTAATACAACATTTCAATGAATATGAAAAGACACTTATCAACGAACCATTCATAGAACTTATTTTTAAAGTTCTTGATAGATAGATTTAATTTTAATTGGTATATAGTTATATATTTCAACGTATATTGCAAAAATATTAGGTAATTTTTTCTTCTTGGATTATTGATTTCATGGGAGATTTATTTATGAAATACTAGCAATACTTTTTACATAAAACACTTGGCTAGGATTACTTGGCTCAAGTACAGATGCTGTAAAATAATGTCTGAGCCCATAATTGTCTTATGGACTGAGCACTTCACATAGTAAAAACATAATCCTCATTGAATAACATTAAAAACAATAAAAATTTATATTAGGAAAAAAGCTATTACCTGAAAGTAATTCAGTTAGTTTTTTTTTTCAAATGCCGCATTTAATACTGCATATATAAATCAGATGGGAACGTCCAAGCTCAACTTGCCGCATCGTGTCAAGGTCAGCGGGCAGCTGCAGTCCTGTGAGTGTAGTCTTAAAACAATGGACCATAGAAGAACAACGGACCTTTAGAGTTTCTTAAATAGACCTTTAAAGCATCCTTATAACATGAAACACGACATCTTTTGCTAAAATAAAAATGCAATTTTTTCGTTATTTAAGGAAATACATCATTTTTTACAATGTAATTAATATTTTTTTTAACTTAAGACATGTAATCGACTTGGATTCTGCTAATACTGTTCCAGTATTTAGTAAAAATATTAAAAATTTGTTTGAAAACATTTAATTTGTGCCGTGAAGACCATATAATTTATGATATTACTACAATGTTTGAAGATTTGCGTTTATTGAAAAAGTATTATTAGTTTGATTTTATGTTTTATCTTTTGAATGAATTGAGATCCACTCTATATTTAAAAAGCAAAAGGTATGAAAGACGAAAAAAATTGCAAAAAAAATATGGAACTGCGAGTGTAATCAGGAAACTTTAGTAGTATGCAGTGGAGAGAATGACTAACTGTACCTAATTCACATCTCGGAGTAACATATAGGCTCATTCGGATAGTACAACTCTTTCCGAAGATTGGCCTGAAATTGCTATTGTGGCTTACTCTTTTCATGTACAACCTAAATAAATTCCTTGTTTCTCTAAAATATAATTATTACTAAATATGAATGAAGCTAGTAAGTTCTAATCCGTGTCTATCGAAACTCTTTACCTAACTGGAACTCCACTTCAGGGAATTGGATTTGATCTATAATACAAAAAACAATATATAAGCTATACATTTAGGCGTAAGGATATGTGAATAGTAAAGATTTCTCATAGATCTACCAATAAAGGAGAAAGTTCATTCATGACCATTAAATTTTTAATGTACTATCAAAGACACTCTTTTTATGCAATAAATTAAATCTTATACAAGTTTTCGAGCACTATAAAGTGGTACAAAAACCGTCTCGGACTTTTATTTAGCTACTTATGACATAAAATGCTTTGGATCGGTAACATCCGTCAGGTTTTAATCTGTTTTACTTGATATTAATATTATGACCATATTATACAAAATATTTATATTTTGTAGCCCATATATTAATCTGATATATATGCCATATAATTGAGAAGTTTCTTGTAAATCCGATCAGTAGTTTTTGCGTAAAAGAGTGACAAACATACATTCATCCTCACAAACTTTTTTATTTATATTAGCAAGATTGGTCATAATTGGAATAGCTTATCATTCTTAGATGACATTGTGAAACGAACTACTAAAGATCGGTTAATAATTAGTGTTTGTTGAAAGTTTACACCCGATATTTATATATAAGCCTAGTCGCATCATTATCCGGTCCACCTAACAGCGCTGCCACGATCTTTAATACACAGAGCTTTTAACTATGCTACAAGGTATATGTGAATAAGGAACTTGAACATGTTAGAATGGTGTTAGAAAGCTACAGTTGAATTCAAAAGTCAAAAGCTTCTAATAAAAAGCATACAAATCTACATCAGAAGCGCGACGTTCACCTATTTACATGCAATAAAGGAGTGACTGATAACATAGGATACTCATTAAGACGTAATTGTATTGTTAAGACCATCTTTCCACATTGCAATTTACGATCACCTTAAAATGAATGCAGTCTTCCCGGGTATATATCAGATTTCGTTTCATTACGACAATTGTTATTCGTCGAAACTTTAATATGTCTTTGCAGTCATACGTCTTCTTAAAAACTGGACCACAGTTATTCAGCGATAATGGTACACGTTTTAGATTTGAGAATGGCTCATTATATATATACGAGGGAACTTCCCGGCCCGAAGGGCCGGAAAGGGTCAAATGTCACGTATAAGGTTGGCACCCACCCTATTTTGTAGCCTGATTCAATAGCTTTTTTTTGATGTATTACACATTATTGTGTGATTTGTGGGTGATAAGTGATGCGCGTGCATACAGAGTCAATTAGGTCATTATTATATAGTAAGGATGTTCGGATAAAGTATCCGTATTAATACCGCGTAAGCTATTGAAATCACTCCTGTGATAGGGGTTAGGTGCTGCCATTAGTTTGGAAAGCGGTCCTTTATACTATAAAGGTAAAAAAAAAACAACGAGCATGATTAATAAGCCTGAAAGGGTTCGAAACTAGTCAGGCAAATTCCGATTAATTAACGTGAGTACAGTCTGTTAAATATATATAATAATAATTATGGATTACAAAAGTTTAAATATAAAAATACAGAGGGGATTTATTTTACTTTAAAAGCAACTATTCGTCGTTCGTTACGCTAGCTATTCGTTTATAGTTTTCTCTGTCTATGATAATAAGTAATTTCGACAGTGACAACTGAAAAATTAGGATTGACATTTGCTACTTGACAGTTCTTATAGGATTTGTTTTACTATTTATGAAAAAGTTCGTTTTATGAAAATTGTTATCCAAAATCCAAATTTAATTTAGACCCTAGGGATAATCTAAGAAATTAAAGATTAAGGTAGGATATAATTCATTATATTTTTTATATCTTTATAGTTTTTGATAGTTTTAAATTTCAACTGATTCTAAAGAAATTATTATTTTTCAGGCACTCAGTGAAAGAATGTCGAGATTTAGATTGCGGCGGTCAAATGATGGATATACTTCTGTACCACACGACGATAGTGGATTTTCCGACGCTCAGTTCGAAGTGCCTCCCTTGAAGATACCTTGGAAGGCATTAAGCTTAGCTGCATTTCTATTTATTGTTGGGACCTCTTTATTAATTGTAGGAAGCCTTATAGTCACTGGTCACATTGACACTAAATATTCTGATCGTCTCTGGCCGATGATCGTTTTGGGAGGTATTATGTTTCTCCCTGGTGCATATCATATGAGGATAGCATACTATGCATATAAGGAGTATCCCGGATACAGTTTTGCAGACATCCCCGAGTTTGAATAATCTTTAAGCTTATATGTAAGAATGTAGTACACAAGTGCAATTAACATATTCTGTACCAATGTTTTTCGTAACATTATTTTTAGCATTGTGGTTAAAAAATAGAACATTACATAGTGTAGGTAGTAATTTGGGCCAAGTTGCTTATTTTGCATTATTATTCTTTATAAAAAATTTAATACAATTATATATCTGTTGGTAGTTTAATCAATTGTCAATATTATATTATAGATCAGGTTATATATATATTAAAATATATTTACTTAATGATCTGTTTTAAAATAATATCTCTAGCAATATATGAACTTCCATTTTTACCTATTCCGAATGTACATGTATTGAAATTACCTTTTTAAGTTTTGATTATGTAATATAAATATTTATTTGTAAATAAAAGACAGCTTTCTTTATTGAGTGATGATAATTTAATAAATAGATTGATAAAGTCACTTTACAGTTGTAAGGATTGAAGAAAATCTTTTGATTCTCAATGAATAATAATACTTCTCTTCCTATCTAAATTGCACATTTACCTATTACCTTTCTTTCCCTTTTTTTGTGTGAAGCTAGTTTGAGGAAGTGGCACCGAATGGCCTGTCTTTTTTAAATGATCAAATAATTTATTCTTCGATGGGAAGTCTGTTTGGCAGATGACACATCTGAGGTTTATTGCACTACTAGAATCTTCTGTCTCACTCGCTTTGGGACGTAGTGGTTTACGTTCAACTAACTTTTTACCCTTCATATTCCTTTGTGTCTTTGGTAGAGCGGGTCTATCCCTTGGCAGTGCTGAATCTCCTAAAGCATCATCAGTTGGTGTGGTACTCGATACTTCATATAAGTTCTCTGTTGAAGTTTGGGACTGAGATCCTTTCTTAAGATTAGCTTCTTTTTTAGCCTGGATTTGGCTCTTCAACATGTTAAATTTCTTGGCCTTCCGGCTTCTAGCAGGTCCTTCTATCTCATTAAAGCTCATTTCATCATGACTATCGTTGCCCTCGCTCTCTGGCATTGGAATGAATGATTTCTTCTTATTCTTCTTTTTCTTCTGGCTTTTAGGTAATGCCTGTGTGGAAAGAATATTATTATTTAATTCATAAAACAGCACAAAATGTGTATGACGCAAAAAATACCTGTATTTTATCAGAGTCGTCACTGAGAGTCTCTCTGATATCATTGTCTTCAATATCTGATGTCGAATTGCCTTTATTCTGGGCCTGGTCTTCAACTTCTCCATTTACCTTGCCGTCGTCATTTGTTTCAAGAGTTTCCTGAACATCATTTTCATTTGCTTCTTCATCAGAAATCTCTATATCATCTTCTAAAGTCATACTAGCAACATTATCCTTATGTTTGCGACTATTCTCATGATTTTCAAAGGAATTAACATTTTTAAACATCTTGTTACACGCCGAACAGTACAAGTTTTTGAGAGCAGATTTGCTTTTAGAGGATGCTTTTGCCGCTTTGCAAGTTTCAACAACCTATAATATAAATATATGCATATTAATTTTAGTAAATAATTTATATAAAATTGAAGAAATAAATTATTAAAAACTATAGTAAGTATAACAAACAAAGGCACAATATATAAGAATTATTTACATCTAGCTGTAAGGAGGTTTATTAATTTTATTATCAAATCAAAAACTGACGACTTAACAATTTCCCAATATTACATAATATTTCCATATCACAATATATTACATATCTTTTAATAAAATAGTGTCAAAAACATTATTTTTAAAAGCTTCTCAAAGTTATTTATTAAATTTAGCCTGAATTGTTTATCTACAATAAGTATATATATGTATAAAATAATAAACGAAATGCTTATATTAAAAATAAAAAACTCACCTCCTCAGTCTTAGAACTATCTTCGTTACTACTTTCCATTCCCCCTTCACTAATAGTATCATCGTCTGAAGATATACCAAACTCCTCGGCAAGCAATGATTCTATTTCACTCAATTTCTTTTGATAATCCTCACTTTGCAGGAATGAAGACTCTCCTTCTTTCTTCTTGGCTTCCTCTATTTCCTTTTGTCTTTGTATGATTCTCTCCCGTCTGAGTTGCTCCGCCTGTTAGATAAATATTATTCTAAGTAAACCATTAAGAAAGTGCTTTTAATATATGATTAGGTGAAAACTTGTTTCTTATTATTAGAATTACTAAAGAATTTAGTGTTAAATGAAAGTGAATTAAAAGATAAATGTGTTTTTTTTCAAACCATATTTTAGTTCTTTGTATAAAAATTTACCTTCTTTTTGTTTTCTTCCGCTTTCTCTTGGAGCTGTTTTGTATGTTCAATAACTCTTTTGTCCTTCCTGCGGACGAAGCTGACTAATCGTCTTATTTCCTCATTTCTCTCTTTACGAGCCTTTTGTCTTATTTTATTGTTTTCTTTTTCCATTAATTTGATAACTCTGCGGTTATCGCCTTGGGATATTTCATACTGATCTAGCCACACATAGCCTGAAATTTTTGTAATTTAATTATTGAACATTACAAATATTGGAAAGTATTACAAAAAATTTATATATTTAAAATCACTGTTTAAACTAACTTTTATTAGTAGAGAAGGACATCCAAAATGCATAGAATTCATGAACTTCTTCATAGACAGTCGTAGATACACCAAATTTGGGAATTTTAGTAACTTCTTCTGGATCATCCAAGAATTCGGATTCTTCGGAGGCCAATTTGGAAAATACCTATAATTTATTATAAATATTATAGTACTTTGTAATTACATATAACATTGCAACATTATAAATAATATTTGTGCAATATGAAAGTATAGGTGCGGTCTGCTACATAGCAAGAATTTTACATATTTCAACAAAAAAATATATTTTAACATTTGAACATACCTCTGAATAAACACCATAAAAGCCTTGAGGGTCATCACCAAAACCTTTGTAACAGGACGGACTAAAGTAAGGGTAAACATCAAGACTGTCATCATTATAGGAACTGCCTGCACCACGCAATAGTTGCTCACGGTGGTTATCATACCTAATATAGAGAAGAAAAATTTATAACAATTTATTAAATGTTTTTTTTTTTCAGTCTATCTTATTTAATTCATAATTATAATACAACAGTTAAATAATCACCAGGCTCTTTCTTGAGGATCGGAAAGAACTTCGTATGCGTTTTGAACTAATTGAAACTGTTCTTTAGCTTCTTGTAAGTTATCTAAGTTTTTATCCGGGTGCCACTGCAGAGCGAGCTTTCGGTAAGCTTTTTTGATTTCTGTTGCGCTCGCCTCCTTTGGTAGGCTTAGAATTTCGTAATGGCACTTCATTTTGCTATCATTATAAGCCTAATTTTCCAATAGTACTGGTGCACTGCACAAATATAATCTCAACAAAAAGTATTATAACCTGCCAAGCGGCTTTTTAAATTATCGTAAAAAGAGATCAGTTTAAAGCAAATACTCGACACAACTAAGGAATAGGAACTTAATTGTATACATTAAAATTCGTGTCACTTAATTTATCTTACTTTAATAATATTGTGAAAATAATAATGATCGATGTCCATCTAAACGACGTCCATGCTCGTTTTTTTTCGTTCACAACACAACGAGTGTTGACCTGCTGGTGAATAAAAGTTTACCCTAATATATTATATAATAATCACTATTGTGGGAAGTTGGTTTTTTGGTTTAATGGTGCAAAAGAAATGAAAATAAAATTTTATCATATACTTAGGCAGTATTTAGGCCAATGGATAAACAATATTTTTGGTTTTTAAATACCCGTTTTAATATTTAACGCTTTTAGTTACATTTACAATTATTGTATTTTGTTTTTTAATATTTGATCAAGTATTAGATGGTTATAGAGAGATATATAATGAGGGTATTTTTTATGGCTATAGCAACATTGTAATGCCAAACAGATGTTTCCGGGCAACGTTTTGATATTGCATATAAAAAAAAATATTAAAGCTAATATTAATATATTTATGTTGTACATTCTGTTTAAATTACAATATATTTGTATAAATATTTTTTATTTTAGTTGTGGTGAATTATTCGTTTTTCAGACGATAGACGGACAAAGACCGTAGCCGTGTGGAGCGATGCTTCTGTGTGGCGCACGGCACTTCGTAGACATCAAGAACAAGGTGGAAAAACGAATTAAAATATCCTGCATTCAACATTGATCATGGTGGCTCCTGGTAAATTTCAAGAAAAAAATTTGCAGGCCAGAGCTGGGAACATATATTGTGTTTGGAATTTTTTGAAGGAGGCCTTTAATTGAAGAGAGCTTCATCTATTGGAACTTGCAAAAATGTTAATAATTATTATTTTTATTTTCATGAGTTATTGATACGAGTATTGTGATATATTTAGCTGTTTGTTTTTATCAAAAAAATGTTTTGCAGACATTTGAAATTTAATAACTTTCATCCATTAATAATGACTACATCCTTTTTTTTTTAATTCTGACAATCTATATTTCTAACAATAGGTTATATTAGAATCAAAATATCTTTTTGTGACCTTGACTTACGCTTATGAAGACGTGCAACCACGCTAATGAACATTCAGCGAAATCAATAATTACTAGTAGTAGTAATAAAACGAACAAATTATAATACTGAACTTTCATTTAATTTCTTTTTTATTGTTTTATATTATCCCCGCATATACGAAAGTTCATTTGAAAGTTCCCGTAAATTGCAATTGAACTAATATAAATATATTTGATTAAATATATATAAAAATCACATCTTTCCACAAGATTTTTTGATAAAATTTAATCATATTTTACCGACATTGAATGAAATCTGGCCATAATTTGCGATTGGCTTATATATATATATATATATATATATATATAAAGTAAATGTTTTTTCAATTTGTGCTATCGAAAATAATCAAGCACTAGATCAAGTAATGAGATCGCAAAAAGACTGTTAGATAATGTTAAAATCTAGCTTGATGGTTAGGGCACTAAGTTGAATAGTGTCACAGATTGCTTCGCCAAAAGGATATTAGGACTAACGATTTAAGGTCCCTTTTCCATCGAGAGTTTCTTGAAAATTACGACGCTTTAGTTTAATGTAATTGGTGGGCACTTTTAACTCTATTTCTGAGGTCAAATAGCGGGTAATAGAATTGGTACTAACAGCAGCAGCGTTAGGGCTACTGACACCCCGGGCAAAAATATTTAGGCGCCCACTTAAGGAAATCAATATCGAGTATTTATTTTTTGCTGAACCAACTCATCTGACAGCTGAACATAGTTGTGAATACGGCACATAGAGCACAGTATTGAGGGTACACAGCGCGGAAGGCAGAAGGCCGAGGCCCCAGACCTCAACGCCCCCCAAATTTGGCGCCCCGGGCCGTCACCCCATCGCGCGCCCCCCTAACGCCGGCACTGGGTACTAAGTTTATTTAAGTTTAATTTATATAAGTTTAATTAGATAGGAAGTCACACTATCTGTACTAATGAACATATAATGCAATGTTGCTTCACTGGCACCGCTTCCAAGGTGTAAATTAACATTCCTAGTTGAGAGCTAAATAATTACTTTTATTTTTAATGTTATAATGTATCAATTCCTGGTATATGTGAGAATACTAGTAGTGTGTTTGTTATTCTAATTTTCTTTTGGCTCCACTTTACTGGATTTTTATTTTTGTGCTCACATATCAATAGAATTCTTGCTGGTTCTTTTCCATTTACCTACCCTTTGGAACCTTGCAACTAGTCTGACTTTTGTTTGTTTGTAAATTTATATATAAGTATCGATTCTACAAAACATACTGCTTTTTTTTTTTTTTTTTTTTATCTTTGGAGAAATCCGTTACGGATACCCGCCGACGCGACGCCCCGGCGGTAACCCCTGTGTGAGGGTGCTCCGAACAACTTCGAGCACCCTCACGACGTAGGCCTGTAATAGGTGAGAGAGGTCACTCTCCCCTCCCACCAAGGCACAAAAAACTTTATTTCAAAATCAAAAAACTTCCCGTACCGGGAATCGAACCCGAGCCTCCTGGGTGAAAGCCAGGTATCCTAGCCACTAGACCATACGGGAGATACAAAACATAATCCTATTATAACATTAAGTTACCTTAAAAAGTATTTATTGTTACTATAAAATAAAAATCAAAATAATGTGGAATTTTATGAATGTTTATTTGAACAAAATATAAAAATAAAAATTAATTATCATTAATATCAAATTTAATGAGGGGACGTTGGTTCCAACGAGCTGATGACTGTCTGCTCCTCCAGCGAAATATACTACAGGCATCTTCATTTAGCTGAAGAAAAAAAAACAAAGAAATTAACATAAAGACAAAAAAATATATAATAATAATTGCAGAATACCAGAAAAACCTTTTGAATCGGTTAAAACGAATAAGTATTTTGTAAATTTGTTTATTATTAAAAATAATACAATTATTAAACACAGAATGTTCTTTTCAGTCAAAACAAATTAAATATAGTATTAGACAAGATGAATATGTATTAGATTCAGATTAAGACTAAAACAAACTTAAAATAACCTAAGTTATAACCAAAATATAGTTTTTATCCTTAAGATATCACAGTATAATAATTAAATTGTATATAATAATGAATCAAATTATCAATATAATTAGATTAATTAAATCTCATATTGAGTAGATTAAAGGTAATCATTTATCTCCAACGTCGACTCGGCGCTGCTTGTAGAAGATGCGTCTAAGTTTATAAATGCCACTTCCTGTACAAATAATATTTTTCTAAAATTTGTTTGTTATTGAGTGCAATATAAATAGATTATTTGATGGAAAGGAAAAGGGAGGGGATAAGGAAACGGAGAGGAGGGATCTAGTTGTACGAGGGAAGCCAGTTTTTCCAAACTGGTCTGATACTTGTCCTAGGCGTTTATTTTCAAAAAGAGAGAGAGGAAGAGATATAGCTATTTCAGTCCGACCTTCTTTGAGATGGTAAACTACACTAGTGTTATGGGTTGTACTCACAGTTTCTCGATCAGGCTCAATAGTAGACCTTCTTGTTGATATGGAATTTCCTCCGGATTCTGATGCTGGCGATGGTGGTACGGGGAGAAATACTTTCGGTTCCAACCATTCTTCGTAAAGATCCTTCCGCGGCCCCAATGGCTCTTGAGGGTTCGTCCGGCAATTCTCTATTATCCATTTCTGTTCGCGAACTGAGGGTGATCTGTGAAGGAAATTATTAATAATAAATATAAACCATACTTATATCATTTTTGTTTACTGTCTGATCAATAGAGAATTTCTTGATACAGATTCGGTCTATCGATTTCATCGGTTTGACCGATTTGTCAAATTTAAATTTGAAACCTTATTTAGATACTTGTAGGATTATATTGTTTATTGAAATTTCTTTAATATCTACTAGTAGTTTTCAATTCCTTTATCGTTATCTATGGTTATTTTGTGCGTTATGAAACTTTGACAATTATAACTTGAAACCGTGCAAGAATTAAATATCTTTATATAATTGAGATCAAATAAATGTTAAAAACAAATTAAAACAAATACACCCAATTAAATCTGTACCCGCTTAATTTAAACATCACGTCTGTTGGAGAGGTCTGCTGAAGTTGGAGAGCCACATACACCAAGTTTCGTCCTTTTTGACCGAAACAGAAACTAGAAACTAGATTTCTGTTTTGTTTTGTTTTAAACTAAATTTTTATCGTAATATGCCGAAACTAAAATCAAATCATCGGGTGTCTTTTAATTCGTAATAGACTGAATCATAATTTTTAACCGTAATTTTCATCTAACGATTATGAACAAAATCTCTATATATTATAGGATCATAATTGTATTCAAACATTTAAGAAAATCATTTGTAAAAGAGTAATATATATGTACGAATATATACTCAACAATTCCAACAAAATATTGTTTATTTATTAATATATTTTTCATTTTGTGTATGTCAAATGGGTGTATCAGGAGGAAATATTTTGATACCGTATTTATCAAAATAATCTCTTCTATGAAGACACTCTCCGACTTAAAATTAAGGCTACGAGGGTGGGTTATCATAACATAACACTATTGTTACAGGAAGTATTGATATTAGATCAATAATCGAAAAAACATCGTCAGCTTTAAGACGATAATAACTCGCGATCAAAGATAAGACAGGTTCATCTCATCCTTTACTGATAATTTAATGTATAATATGGTTCGGTGTAAGTTATCCTTAAAGATAACTTAAAGATAAATGAGGTATTGACTTCAAAACGAAAACTTCTTCAAAGTGAGATGTTTATTACATAATAATAACAATAACAATTATTTATTTACTTTCGTCCGACATAAATAATTATAACTAAATGATTACTGTCTAAGACAAGACAAGATAAGAAAATAATGGGTTTTTGAAGTTATTAGTGTACAAACTATACTGATCTGTAAATTGAGTTTTAAGCAATCCAAGATTGATTTCAATCTTACATGAAAGACAGTTTTTTTGCCGTTACTTATAAAATAATTAACTTTATTATTTATATATATTATTTGCAAGTTAACCAGATTCACATCAAGAGGTGTATATATCATGGTTTAGTTATAATATAAGAAATACATATGGTGTCATTATACTAATATATAAACATATTTGTAAAACTAATTTGTATTGGATATAATTATTGCTATTCAATTAACATTTATCAGAAAACAACATAATAATAATATATAATCGAAAATCAATATAAGTTAATCAATCACATTGTCAGTTATGATCGTCTGTCTGTTCGATACATTAATAATGGAATACTTTAATTTGGTATATATAGTTTCAATAATTTCACAATTTATTATTTTAATGTAATTTCAGATAATATTACTGAAATGTTTAGAATATTGAAATCTCATTAAATAATTGTAGCATTTGATTATTAAAATCTGTGAAGGATAACTTTTCTCCATTGAACTAAATAAATGGTCCGTAGAATGTCAATTGTAAATATATTACAATAGTATTTATAGCAAAAGATGGGAAAAGAATTGACTGTCATCTTCCACATTGAGATGAAGATTAAAGAGGGGGGGGGGTTGAGATAAAAATTACCTTATAATAGCATTAAGATCTTCGGCACTGAACACAACTTTGGTCCTCGGGTCGTAGAAGCCGTCCCCAGTGTCGTAGTATCCTACGGGAACCTCTCGCGGCGGCTGCTCCGCTGTCATGTATGATTTGCCGGCTGGTTGCACACCTTTCTCATATTCAATTGTAAATCTGAAAGATTTCGTTACAAATATTGAGAAAATTTAACTATGTATATCATTTCAATAGGTTTTTCTTCATAAATAATATATAAAAGGACGGATCCTGACGTACTTGAGCTTATGCATTGATCATCTTTTTACGATTTATAAAAGAAACGAGGCTAAGAGCTAACAATAAGACGATTTTAAGGTAAGAATGAAAAAAATAAAGATAAAAAAATATATATCTCTTACGTTTTGTTTCAATATTTTCAGAAAATCCATCCTTTATAAAGATAAGGCATGTAAGTTTGTGTGTACAGACGCGAGCTAAGCGTAACAGCAATTTATGAATATTTATGAAGCAACAAACAGACAACAAACGCAGCTTAAAAGTAGGGTATTACAAAAATGTTTTACTGATCCGATGGGAATTAACCAACGAAACAAACAAAGTTTTAATTGCATTTTCATTGCTTTTTCAGATTATTTTTATAACGACATTAAAGTGGATGGAGGAATTGAAATATATTTTATTTAAACATAGTCAGAACTTAATTAATTTTACCTTATGAAATAGGTTCTTTTACAAATAATTAGATGACTTTTTGGTTCTAATTACATTCATATTTCCGAAAGACATACATATATACACTTAAAATGTTAAGTACGTTTCATATAATATAAGTTAACTTGGCTAAACCTTAATTTTGCATCTTTACCTCACAAGATGTATTCATTTCATTAAAAAGCTATTAGGTACAACAATACGATATACACGTAATTACAAGATTGCCCAAAAACATAAAGTAACATATTTAAAAAATATATATTTTACTATAATAATATCCAGAAATTGGTTTTGCTCAATTTTAGACCATACCATTGAAGTTGTGTCCAGGACAGCCAATCTAAATAATTCTCTTCCCTCAGTCTTGCAGTACTTTTCTTTATAGAATACTAGCAGGTTACCCATGATTCGCAACGGAAGGCGAAAGAGATCACATTTTGTTTGAATTTCGTTATATTACGTTTATATTTTTTTGCAGTTTTTTAGCTGTAACTTTGGAACGGTTGGGACCTTTACAAAATCCTTTCTTATTGCACCTATTCAATATGTCAGGAGTCTTGTGTCCAAATTTCGGCTTTCTAGGTATTACGATTTGGGCTGTAGAGCGATGAATGAGTGAGTGAGTCAGTGAGTGTCTTTGTGTTTTATTTATTAAGATTATTTGCACCAATTAGTAACAAATAAATAAGGACACTTTCACACACTGTCCACTTTATTCAATTTCAAACACTTCAGACTAGTTTCCACGGACGATATTTATATAAAATACCGAATTTATTGTGAAGTTGTAGTGGATTCAAAACAAAATCCATATTCTTAAAATAACCAACAACATACGAATACATTTTATATTTATTACAGTACCTACATGTAGTTTTCAAATGAAATACTTATTTAATATAATTCAACATTTTTATAATACCGTCTATAATATATTTAAACGATTTAACACTAAACCTACCAAGTACCGGTCAAATTGACCGTTCTTAAACTTTTGTAAAACTTACACTTTTTTAAACATTATAATATCGTTATCAAACTACATGACAATTCTTAGAATATGCATATATTATTTTCTACACTCTTTACTTTTAGTTATTTCTATTATTACCTGCGTTATATAATAAAATATTTTTTAAATTACCGGTCAATTTGACGGCGTGCGGTAGGAACAGGTATACAAGAATTGTTGGTAGGTTTAGTGTTAATGTAGGTTTTTACGATTAATAGGTAAAGTCGGTAACAATACCGTCTGTCCGGCATCCTGCAGTACAACCAGTTCGTTTCACTAAACTCCAAACCATCAGCAAAGATGAGCTTCCTCTCGGTGAGTTGCCCTTTCTTCCAGGTTCCACGAAGGATAGCTCCACTTGGGTATTTGAGATCTCCCTGACCGTGGAACATACCATCGTTGAATTCCCCCTCGTAAATAACACCTGGTTAAAACAAACATCATCATTATCCAACTTCAATACGTTTTCTACCAGGATTCGAACCCGTTATGATTGATATATGATGCCGCCGCTTTGACCACTGAGCTATCGTGAAATACTACTTAAGTTTAAGTAACCATCTTTTTTTTGTAACGTAGACATAATCAATACTTTTAATGAAGTGAAACTTCTTTGGCATCGTTAAGATTTGTAACTTGATGTAACGAAAAATGCATCACGATAGAGAAACAAATACAAATGTCGAGGAGAGAATGAGATAGAAGACATATCGCTCACTGCTGTTATGCCACTAAATGCTGTTATGCTGTTTAAACTAAAATATTATTAGAGGCATATATTGAGTTGTTATTTTTTAAAACTTACGGTAAATGGCACTGACAATTTTGTAAAATTGTTAATCGAGGTAAATTATTTAACATAATATAAGCTGTACAAATAATTTACATTAAAGTATTTAATCATTTATTACTCTAATTACAAGAACTTTGTGAAAATAGCTAGAAATAAATATCTGGTTTAATCAAAGTTTTGTAGTCTCGGGAGGCTCTTTTACAGAGCTATTCAAATTGAATCAAATCAAACAAAAAGTCGAATTAGGCGTTTGATTTTTAACGACTGACCCAGTATTTCATGGCATTTCAATTAATAATTATTAAATGGTTCAAATTTAATATTAAAAAAATTGTTAATGTCCTACGTATACAAATTTTATATATATTTTCTTGTACATTTCTTAAATGTTAGTAGGTACATTGCGGGCGCTGAAGTGGTAGACTTCTAGAAAGCGGGCAGTCTAACAAGTACGGTCAAATTTCGCAAACTTAACAAGGTACTTGGTAGGAAAATGATCCCTCTAGAGCTTACAGGGGCTTAGTTAACATTTTATAATTAAATAGGATTTACTATGAAGTAGAGACACTTCGTTAAAATTTAAATTGCAAATTATTGTCTTTTACGGACAGTTTAAATTGCAAACTAACATTATACTCAAATTTGAATACTCTACAATAGAATATAAAAAAGAAATACCTGCACCAATTATTGGCACAAGAAATCAATATCATTAATTCTATTATTAAATGCAGAAATAGAATAGACACTTCGTTAAAATTGTAATTGCAAATTATTGTCTTTTAAGGACAGTTCAAATTGAATACGGAGAGTATTCAATTTTGAGTGTAATATTTGTATTTTTTATTTCTATAATTCTATAATAGAATATTTTAAGAAAAAAAAAATACATGCAACAACCATTTATAATCACGAATAAATGCCGAAATAGTAATAAACTCTTATCCATACAAAACAAACCAATACTAATACTAAAAACCAACCATTCGGGAACTTATAAACTCCAACGCCGCTCATACCAAGTATGTCCCAAGTGCCCTCGTACTGAGAGCCCGTCGGGAACTGCTTCACGGATCGCGTTACCCTCGGAATGTCTAAAGACACCGTCCTGTGTACGACTGTTTATTATACACGCATCGTATTGTTGAATCAGATTCTATTTCAATCAAACGCAGGTGAATCAAATAGCATTTATTAAATTCTGAATTTAAAATTGTTATTTTTAAATTGTTTAAGTAATAAGTGGCCATCTTAAAAATAAATTAAATGTTATAAAATAATGTTTATAATTTTTATTATACAAAAAATATGAATATATTGTTATGGTTGATACAAAATTAAAATATACATCTATTTTAGTATTAAATATATTGTATATATTAAATAAGCAGATAATTGTATTTTAATTTATAATAAATATGAACTTACTTGCATTCTTCTTTGTGAGCTTCAGAGAACTTCCTCATCAACTCCTCCCATTGCGACCCGCGCTTCGCTCCCAATCTAACAGTAGGAGCAATTATAAATACGAAGTAGGAAAGCATTTAAGAATTAAAATAAATAAAACCTTACTCCGAATCGTCCCTTGATTTGATTATCGACATACTACCAAGTCACCTGGAATTATTCGCCAATAAATCTCCAATTCGTTTCAATTATTAAAGTATTTTTTATTATAGAAAATAATAAATTTTACGTCCTTAAAATGAACTTTCAACCGTGACCGTCCATACTAAGCAGGCCTCACATCATGGGAAATGTAAAGGAGAAATGCCATTGTCAACTATGAATTTGTATTCAAGTCATTTATCCTCGGTCATGGTCAAATCCATGCATTATTTATATAGAAAGAGTGAAATTTTGCGTATGAATACATCATTTACAAAGCACTGAATCGGTCATTGTGATTACTAAGATCCGGTCGAGGTTCGTTGAGGTTTATTATATATATATATATATATAGTGTTTCATAGAATACGTTAGAGTAAGTTATTTTAGCAGTACAATCAACTCAACGTATAATAGAAAGAGTTAAAATACTGCGTTGTTTGAAGCCTTCGAAACGTCACTGACACCGGAGGCCATTTTGATTGCGTTAATCAAAGCTATAACTACAATAATCTATCAACATTATGTACAATATTGATGAGAAGGAAGAAGGTCACATTTAACCCGAGCAAAGCCGGGTTACCATCTAGAATTAGAATAGAATTTAATAGATGAAATTTAGTTTCAAACCGTCCTCTGCTCTATTCTCTTCTTCCAGGTATGCGAAGCCATGGGCATAAGCTAGTCTATACAATAATAAATATCCTTAACGCCGGCACCGCTGTAATTGGATGGTCAGATTGTAAGTTCATTTAAGCTTTCATAATGAAAGTTTTACTATTTTCATATTAAAAATGTTCACTTTTAATATCCTTTTACCTTGAATTTTCTTATCAATTCATATAGTTTATAACTCCAACAATGTAATATGAAATAAATCAACAAATTATATTAAAAAAATACTATTGACATATGAGTGTTTTTTTGTTTTAATATTATTTTAATATAGACTTGGTCTTTATACCAATGAGGTTATATATAATATTTTATCAAAAGTTATTTCTAGGCTAATTGTAAGAAAAAACTCAATTGTTAGATATAATGTAAAAAGTTCTGACTTGCTATCTACGATTAATGGATCGGATTAAGAAGATTCTTAATTTATACTAAAATCTGCATTATTCTGTTAAAATATTTAATAGCAAAGTAAATGAATCTATTAAAGAGCTGATCTAGACAGCTTTAGGTAACTATCATAAAAATAGTTTTGTCTATAGATGCAAAATTTTACATTGATAAAGACGTGGACGAAATGTTTTTGTATATAATAATAAGTATATATATTTAATATATAAATAATTCGCTGAACATATTTTTGTGCGTTATAGCAGATATAGAACCAAGTTAAAATTAAATAATAATGAAAATCCATTGAAAATTCAACCTGAATATCTAACAATATACCGGATAATCACCTTGAAATTACTTGTCTAATCATCCCATTAATAATTACTTAGTTGCGTTAATTGTGTGTAATTCGTCCCAGAGAAAGTAGTGACATACAGGTCGACAAACTTACATTTACATTCCATATATATATGATATTTAAATATATGTTTTATGTCAACCCGCTTAATGTTAATTCATAACAAAACATTCACGTGCAAGTAAAACTATGTTTGTCGGGGTGTTATAAATTACAATGTACTTATAATATCTTTATATAATAATCATCTTTATATCCATGTCAATAAGACTGACAATCCTGTGTTATAATTTAAGGCTATGGACAGACAGCTCTTTTGTAGCTCTATCTCCTAGTTGAAATGAATTCGTCTGCAAAATGTTATTTTAGATTCTTTGTTTTAAATGTTAATGTAAAGACTCGGTTATAATAATGTTGGCTTTGATGCAATGAATTAAACTATTTCTTCATAAACAAAACCTAATAAATCCTGAAATATTATGAATATATTATGAAACAGTTAATTAGCTTATGTTAAAATAATTATAATTAAACATAATTACAGATAAAAGGAAACTTTACTTACACTTAAATATTTGATTTTATATTAATATTGTGTTAAGCATCTGAATACTATAACTTATTTTTATATTTTAAGTCCTTTAATACTAAAACTGAAGGTTAGAACACATTTACAAATTATGTTACATTTAAAACATTATATAAATTTTACCATTATGCGGTACATTTGATTTCCGGAACTGTTCCGGACCGGTCTCGCTAAATCCACTCAATTCCATCCAGACCGCAAGACAATTTCAGTTTACGTCAGTGTTGTGAAGTATCTAAATGGACCATCCACTTCAATATCAAATGATATAACTATGGTAATAAATATATATATATATTAAGCGAAGGGAACTAACTCTGTCTATCTGTTACAGTACAACGCGAAATCACTGGGTGGATTGCGAATTACTTATTTATTATAAATAGTTAGAATGGGGTAAATTAGTTTGTAACAAATGTCAATCCAGTTATAGTACAATATATAATGTATTTATTATGTGCTGCTATTGATAATTGATAGTTTGCTATCAAGTGGAGCCGCAGCCAGCAATTAGTTTTAGAATAATTGATTAAAGCTCGTAAAAATGGTTAAAGAGCTAATTGCTTAATTGCATAAACTTGATTGAATAAAATTACCTACTTATATTATTAATTTATTAATTTAATATAAATAATTAAAAATACTTTAACGTTAAATATAATTTTTAATATTATTGTCATGTAATGTTTCAAAATATATGTTTTTGATATCGCAAACAGTTTTGTTTCTTAGTTAATATGTGCAGTATGAAGAGAAGTTGTCACTTACTTTAGCTTTATGAAAACTGATACGAGGATATGGTTAAGATTGTATATCTACTTAATAAAAGGTCTTGATTTTAAGGAAAATATAGATATATACCTTTATAACTATTTTTTTTTATAAATGGCAACCTTCAAAATTATCATATTTTAGTAAATGCATACCTTCAAAATTATAATATTTTTTTTATAAATGAATACCTTCAAAAATATACTTTTATAAATGAATACCTTTAAAATTATATTTTTTATAAATAAATTTCTTTAAAATTGTAATATTTTTATCCGGGAAATTTATTTTATATAGTAATAGACTGTAATCAGATTTATATTCAACCCAATTGCCACGTTGCTCTTTTCTTAATTTTAGTGAATTGCTAACAATAGAATACTAAACCTTGTCTCTAATAGCAATATTGTAAAATAAAACCATAATTCTTTATTGACCAATACGTTAAGATTTTTAGATTTCAACATAATTGAAATAGAATGTATAACATGAATTGTTATTATTATGTTCTTTGCTTCACTTCATTATGTTGGGCAAGACTGATTACCCAATTTAATTTGAGCTGTTATACTCTTTTTAATATATCGTACATATGGTTCAAGGGATTATTGCTCCACGATCAATCTGAAATTATAAGTTAAGTAAAAAGTTGATTAAAAATTAGTCATTTATCAATGTGCACATTTATTATTTATTTACATATTTTCCACTTTGAATCCATACCGGTGATCACTTGTGTACGTCAAATAGAAGTGACAGGAGGGCCTATTTTGATATCGTATGTATCAAAATAAGTTCTGTAAAGACACTCTCCAACTTAAAATTAGGCTACAAGGGTTCCAAACGCGCCCTGGTCTGCCATGCTCTGAGAAGAACCACACAACTCAACTCAGCCGGGTTTTTTTATTGTGATCAATGTTTCACAAACATCAATATATTTAGTGAGCAATATACGAACGACTAGAACCATCGCAATCAATTCGATAAGCCGTGGCTAGCAATACGATCAGGTACCGTCCGTCAATTATTTACCAGAAGAATAAGTATTAATACACAATTTAATAATATATAATAGACAAGAAGATAAATTTAGTCTCATCTCTTTCTCTCATCTCTCATCTCTTTGTAGGTGACGCCTTTACGTAGTGCTGTTGCTATCAAATTCGATCCATATTTATGTTTTTTCTTGATCTATAAACAAATAAACAGACAAAGGAACAAAATAATTGACGATTCAATAGTGCATGTAAAAGCGTATTGAAGATATATTGATATTCAATTTGATAGACAGAATATATAAAAATTGACATTATTTTGAAATCTGTGTCAAGTAATGAACAATTTGGAAATATATATATATATATATATATCATCACGAAATCTCCGAAACTATCTGTCCGATTACCTTAAAATTTTACATAGTTACTTCTTTTGTGACTTCCACTAAGAACGGATTTTACAGAATTCCAATCCCAACGGATTTCAACTCTGCATTTTGCGCAGTTTTAAACCTGCAAGAGATATACATTTAACGCGGGGGTAAGAGTTACTATAGCAACGGTTACGATGACGACGGATAATATGACAAAGGTTACTATAGCAACCTAAGTTCACATCCAAATTAATAGTGTGCCCAGCGAAGCGGGCGGGAATAAGCTATCTTAATATAAAACATTTTATGTACAGATGTTGTCTTGTTACTATTTTAATATATGTTGAATGTATGTGTTGCATTACATATAAGCTCATAACTGACAAGATAATACAATCTGATAATAGAATTCACACATTGTTATGATTTTGTAATATATCCATGAATAGAACAATGTTTTGTTACTTACATGTTATTTTGTTATTTTGGTTAAAACAACTATTTCCAAATGCAAAAAACAAATTAGTTATTCCTAGTCGATACAATGTTAAAATATATTTAGAATATAGTATTTTTATTTCAGAAAATACTTAAAATTTATTAACATTAATTTATTTTTATCAAAATAAAATAATTTAGTTTCGAAACTTTAAAATACAGTTGAAACTAGATTAGAATATTAAAAGCTCTGATAATATATATATATATATATATATATATATATATATATATATATATATATATATATATAAGTGGTATAAAAATTTCAATCTATAAATATATTAAATAAATTGGTAATCTATTATTTCATAAATATTACAGTGATTACATATAATATTGATATTACATATAAAATAAAAGTAACACACACAAACATACCGCTACAACAATTATATAGTAAAAAGAACGGTCGATAAAAATTTTATAATACGTTAGGGATCTTAAAATCAAATTCGGAGCGTAACATAACGGTACCGAAGTGAAGTAAGTAAGTGTTTTTATGTTAAAAAAAGTAAGACCAATCGTAAAGCCTCAGTTGAATCCCATCACGATGTAGTTCCACTTTAAAGTTACAACAATAATGATTGAAGACCAACAATGGACGAGCTCAATGGATTTATTAAGGTTGGGGAAATGGTGATGTTCGAAAGTTGGCTTTGTTGATTTTGTTAATGATAAATTGTGATATGTATACGTTAATAGGTCACTGGTTCATTCCCGGGATTGTCAGGACTGTTAGTAAATATAATATAACCCATTAACCTATATAATGTGATACTTCCACAGTTCACTTTATCATTATTTTGGCTATATAATAATTATTTTTTGTATGTATGTGAATTTGTGTATGGGAAATAATATATAAAAATACTCAAATTAAAGGTCAGATTTGAAACCAATAATTTCAATTTTTTTTATATATCAGGGTGCATATGCGTTGGATTAATATCCAGGATAATCCCTGTTCAAATAAGAGTCTTCCAGCGGAACATTAAAAAAATGCACTCATGATCGCGCTATCTCAACGCGGACAAAGTAGCGTTCAACAGCTAGTTTCGAATAAAATTAGAAGTCAATATTTGTACCTAAAATATTCTAAGGTTATATCTTCTGACATTCAAATGTAATCAGCGACCCGACGAAAATAGATGAAATCTGACCTAAAAGGTTTGCTAGATCACAAGTGTCCAAACTTATTTCGTATGATGGATTTTTGTAAATCAAAATCATTTTAAATGAAAGTTATTCATAAACATTTCTTTTATACTCAAAGCTACCATTTCATTAGTTCATACCACCAGCTCCGAAAGTTATTTGCCTCTGTCTGTCTTCTTCCTTTTTTTAATATAAAATTTATACAAAATGTTAAAACAGCTTTTCAGTGAGAGTTTTATACAGGGTGCATCATGTTCTAGATATTCTGAAATACTGTAGAATCTACAACACAAACCTTCCTTAAAATGTTTTTAAATTTATTAACGAGTAAAAACTGAACGCTTATTTGTTGAAAAAGTGTATACTAAAAAATAATTATTCACTTTTTGAGTCGAGTAAGTATAGATATGTAAGTATTTATATATATATATATATATATATATATATATATATATATATATATATATATATATATATATATATATATATATTTAATATAATTTAAGTATTTGTAAAACTAATCCGTTCACCTAATTGATCTTTTCGAGTTGTCTTACCTAGAACTTTGTGATTTATTTCTAACAACACCAAAGAACAGGAAACTTCAATAAAACTAGTTACTCCAGAGGTCGTTCGCAAAGTTTATCTTTATCTATATCCAATCCAACAATTATCGCCGAAAATATTTATTTTACTAATCTAAAATTGATTAGTAATTTGATTTAAGATACCTATATATAAATTCTTCTATAAAGTTGTATGAACCACTCAAACTAAGTTTGTTTCCAAATATGGTATCCTAGTCAGGAAGGTTTTCGAATACACTAAAGTATTAAACGACCAGGACAACTTTGAAGTGATAATAATCATGAAGTTACAAACATACCAATTCAGATTTAACCGAAATACGTTTTGAATAACAATTTTGTTTGTATAAATGTATGCAAATTTAAAGCTATTTTTGAACGCTGATATACCTAGAAAATAATATATTTTTGGGAATTCAAATATTTATTAAAATTCAGCCATTTTTAGTTCCCAGTATGTTGCTCGTTCAACATTTTAATTTTAATTTACTATTGTTTTTATGAAGAAAGCAATAATAAAATATAAAACATCATGTTATCTTTTAGAGGGAAATCAATAATGTTTATACTGAGAATTAAATCATAAGTTGCTAGAATTGAATTTAAAATGAATTAAAATTAAGTTTTAACCATTTTAAAATAGATATTCATTAGGTAAATCACCAAAATAGTTCTGGGTATGGTAGTGGAGCGATGGACAGGTAGAGGACGGCCGAAGAAAAGATGGATGGATTGTGTGAAAGACGATATAAAGAAGAGAGTGTGTACAGAGATGACGAGTAACAGGAGAGTATGGAAGGAAAAAACATACTGTGCCGACCCCAAAATTGGAATAAGGGCAGGAAGATGATGATTTAGGTAAATCGCCCTTAATGCAACATATAAAAAGAATATCCCATTTTGTTCAGTTTTAAAAATACGATATCAAAATTAAATTTAAGTATTACAAAAATTTATGAGTTATATCTAGAATATAGTCAAATTACTTATTAACACTAAACCTACCAAGTACCGGTCAAATTGACCGTTCTTAAACTTTTGTAAAACTTACACATTTTTAAAAGTTATAATATCGTTATCAAACTACATGACAATTCTTTGAATATGCATATAATATTTTCTTCACTCTTTACTTTTGGTTATTTCCGTTATTACCTGCGTTATATAATAAAATAACTTTTAATTACCCGTCAATTTGACCGCGTGCGGTAGGAACAGGTACACAAGAATTGTCGGGAGGTTTAGTGTTAAAATAACCTGGTCCAGAGAAAATTAATGAAATATGATAAAAATATGTTCGTCATTGATTATCATAAGGAAGCCAAGTCGATATGTTTTGGAGGCTGTATATTCATATGTTAAAGTACGTTTCTATCCTAAACTTCATATAAGTTTTAACTTCTATAACTTCATTTCCTACCGAATACGAAAATATGGGTTGATTTTATTGTTAGAAATATATGCATTTTTTGTGCTCTATAAATACTAGAATACCAGGAACGTTGTGAAAAATCTACATTAAAAAATGTGACTAAGAAATGAATTAATCTATAAAAAATTCTTTATTTAATACTAGCTATTGTCAGTGACTGCTTCTGCTGCTTGTAAACAATTTGTTGTTCGTTGACAAGAAATGTCAATCTGTCAGATATGTGTTAAATGTTTTTTTTTGTTGTCAGAGTGTGTGTCGATATGAAACGTTTTAGTCTTCTGTCTCATTCGCACATTTAGTTTTCTGATTTTTTTTTAAATTTCATACTATTTTTTCTGACAATATGAAACATAAAAAAAGATTTATTCAATTTGATGCAGTCCTTTGAAATTTACGTACAAACATTTCGGTAAAACATTTTTATAAACACAATATAAGTAAATACACATTTAGCTGTTTTATTTAACAGATTGTGGTGCAGATTGCACGTAGCGCCAACAAACGAAGGACCATAGTAGAATATTCATGACGGATCTGGAGCTGATCCATCTTCGTTGCTCATACCAAGCAATTCAAACCTATTGTTTTTGTATCGTTATTTTTACATTAACATTTTTATTTCTTGGTAAGGGTCTTTATTATAGAGACAAATTCTAAACTTACACAATGCAAAGCTTACAAATATGGAGCTTATTGTATTAATGCAGTTACATAATATAATGCTGGTTGCACACGATTGTCTGTTCGCTACTATTTTATTCAGCTCCACCTTCGCTAATAAATCAGTGAATTACAGAGGCTCAACAAAGATGGGCGGTGAGTTCTAATTTACATATATTTTACCTCAAACGTGAGCTGAATAGACAAAACGACACCAGGTTTTATAACTTACAGAAGAATCTTTTCTTTATAAGGTTTTACTTTAACACATTTGAATTTATCAAAAGTTTTCTGCATTATGTTATTATTTATTAATTTACACAATAATAAGATGGAAAGTGGAAGCTGTAGAAGACCTTAATAGCACAAATAGCTTTGCATCTAAGCTATTTCATCACAAGGAAGTTACATGCACCTCAATAATCAAAATGGCGCAGATATCCGTGTAATCTTCGATTGTTACCGACAATTTCTCTGACCCGTGTCGAAAGGTAAATCACTTTTACGTCCATAGCGTTTTTATTTAAATATTTTACTGTTTAATTTCTTTTATTTTAACTATGTTTCGAATATTACTATATTTATAATACTATTTGTGCCCTCGACTTCGATCGATCGAATATTTTTTAATAAAAGTAGCCTATATTATGTATTTATATTCTTTATTGCACACCATACATATCATAAAAACAAGTAAAAAAAAATATAACAATAAAAAATAGAAAACGATGGAGATACAAAAGGCGGTCTTATCGCCTATAGGCGATTTCTACCAGACAACCAATATTAATGTTGAAATACCCTTAACTCAATGAAGCAATAGGTGGTGTAAATGTACAAAAATAAATAAACCTACTTAAAAATAACTATATATATATAAATACACTAATACATAGACATGTTACATAAATAAAATTATTACTATATAAAATTGTTATAAGTTACTTCTTATAACATCAGCTTTCCAATTAAAAATCAAATTAGTTTAGCAGTTTTAGATATAAGCCGTAACATACAGCCGTACATACATAATTTGGACTCACAAACAGACACTTCAATTTTATTTATATTTATAGATATAATTTGACTAAACGTCAAAATTACGTAAAAAATCACTTATATGATATAAATTGAAAGATTTTTAAGTACGTAAATCGCAGTCATGATGGATTTGGATTAGATTAGATCAGAAACTTACTAATATGCCATCAAAAATTCTTTTTTGTGCTGCACAAACTTTACTGTACATATAACATATATATAACCGATTTTATAACCGATTTAAAGGAATCTATAATATTATAAAAGCTATTTGATTCAGTTCGTTCCAGTTTGAATAGTTATTTTTTTTAATGAATAATATATTTGTAATATATATAGATACGGTAGATACTCTAGTACTATTCTATACTAGCAATATTAGAACATAAAATTCGTTAGAAAAAAAAATCCTATCGAGAGCGAAACACTGAAAAAATAGAATTTTATTTTATTTCATAATTTACTTATATTCAAAAATTGTTGAATCCAAACAAAGTGTTCATACATACAACTTTTCAATTTGTATTTTTTTAACAAAACAAGAGGTCATTGACCCGTAGAATGTTAATAAAAGTTCACACAATGTATAAAGCCAACTCGGGATAGGAAATTTAGATTAAAACAGGAACTACTGTCATGAGAGACAGACCAAAATTAAATAAAAAAATAATTGATATTAACATAAATGTATATACAATATAAATATAATAATTGAATTAAAAATGAAAAGTAAGGGATTCGGGATTAGATAGTGATGAAGTGCTCGTCTGTCGGAAGGTGGCGGAGGGGGCACGCGCTCAGGCCTGTCATGCCCGTCCTCAGTCTGTTACCGCGTGTGCCCCGTGTACCACGTGCGGTCTGGAATTAATTTAACGTGATGCTCGTCTTTTTGCTGCACTGATTTAATTGGTAAGATTTTTTTTATTTTAATAAAATTATGCAGAACATTAAAATTTATTTTTTTATAAATTTATTATCAGTTACATAAAACTTATATAAAAAAAAATAATAAAAAATTTTTTAAATGTTAATACATAATTATTAAAGTAAAGTTCAATGAACTTTTAAATTTTATATGATTTTATTTAGTGAAATTAAAACTTTATGTACTAAGTTAAAATCGCGAACGCTTTCAGTCCCTTAAGGTTTATTTCTTTGGACACACTTACCCTAGATTGCAGTACTTTCTTGTGATATTTATTTCAGTTTATACAAACATAAATAAATGAATGAAAAAAATGTTTTTTGAATGTAAAATCTATGTTTAATTTTAAATTCATTTTATAGTTTCAATATATATATAAAATACATTAATTAATATGTCATTATATATAATATAGTGATTGATTTTATATATATATATATATATATAGTTTGTTATATTTAATAATAATAATTATTTTTTTTACGGATTTTGTGTAGATTTTATAAAGTAGAGTAGAAAACAAATGATTATGGAAAGACAATATTTCTTCGCAATTGGAAATAAAAAAGTTAAAAAAATTATAATTTAATTTATTATACTATTTAGTAACTTCGGTCTATATATATATATATGTGTGTGTAGTAACGGTCAATTTTAACCAAAGTATATTATATATTTCACTATAAGAAGTAATAAGTATCGGAGACAGCAGAATGGGTGATAAAGCTGAGAAAAGACCATTTGTGAGAAAATTGTTACGGTATCTTCATGTATCATATATATATATATATATATATATATAAAATTGTAGTGTCCGTCTGTAATCAAATTATCAGCATTTCACTGAATTCATATGAAAGTACTTAAAAATCATTTTCAAAACTTTTTATCTGTCTCCCTGTTTCGGCTCAGTAACGGCTGGAACGATTTTAACAGAACCACTGGATAGCTGATGTTATAGAGTAATTTGGGCTACTTTTCTTTTATGAACCAAGTCATGGAAACAGCTTGTTTTACATTAATATGTTATATTTTTTGTGTTACATTTATATAATAGCAATTTTTTATAACATTACATATTTTGTGAAAGTCGTTAGATATTAAATTGTTATTAACTTTATAGTTAACAAAAGTAAACGTTTTATTGTTATTGGCGTTTGGAGAAATTTAATGTTAAAATTGTTATGAGTTATTATTTACTGCTCTGATAAGTTAGGTTTGCTGTTTTTGGCTGGATCTGATGCCTGTAGTTGGGCTTGCTGCATTGCAGGTCATACAAAAATTAGGTCATAACCCACTCAAGGTACCAATTCTATTTGTGATTTATGGACCATTTTAACTACCTTTAGCCAGTGACTTTACCTGCATAAATTAGTTTTATTAACACCGCCATCTATTAGAAACTTATAGAACTTAGTGAATAAATCATTTCATTTACTGAACCTCAAATTCTTAATAAAAATTTTATTTATCATATAATATCTTTTATATAAAAAAAATATGTGCAAAATTTCATCGAAATCGGTTCAGTGATTTGAGTTAACGCAAACGGACATCGCGACACGGAATTATATATATATTAGTGACAAATAAGTCAAGAAAGAAGAAAATGTATAGTAATACAATTTCTATATATTTTCAAATATAAAAAAAATTACATAAAAATAAAATTTTCTAACAAGAAATCTATAAAGCAGAAATTTTGGTAAATTTTTCATTTAACAACATGTATTGTAATTACAAAACTTTATCAAAATAATTAAAGCAAATTAAAATTCATGCGAATTGCAATACGAAATCTAAAAGTCAATAGTGATTCAGGATCCAATAATTAAGAGGAGATTGATCTGTAGTTCCAAGGTACAATCTCTCATTTTAATCCCAATACGAAATTATTACATGGGATTTTAACCCTTCTCTAACTGGGATAAGGACTATTTTATCGTATCGTAATAGTTGTAAATGTTGACTGATTTAATTCTAATATATGGATGGGAAATGAAAAGTTTAATTTTCATTTATGTGATCTTTTTGTTAGAAATATTTATATTAACTAGTTGTCCTCGCGATTTTGTTTGCGTTGAATGGTTTTTAAAATAAAAGTGGGCTAAGTAACTCTATAACCTCACCTATTCGTCAGTGAAAATCCTGTTAAAATTGATCTAGACGTTTTAGAGATTAGCCGATACAAACAGGTAGACAAAAAGTAAAAAAAAATGGTTTTTTTTTATATAATACATATATATGTATAAATGGTTTTGGACTTGGAATATATTGAACGTAAATTCTTGTGTCTTTTTATTTATATATATATTTAATTACCACGTAAGACATAAAAGAAGTTTTAAATATCATTAACATTCTCTATTACTATTTATAAGAATATAGCCAAAGCCACGTCTAAAAGCTAGTATGTTGAAACTATTCTTTTATAGTATCCTGCCTCGGGTGTAATATTACAAGTTAAATTGCAAACAGTAAAACAAGCATAAAAGTGGCCTGTCTGGTTCCGATCTGGGAACGGGGAGAAAAATATATGTAAACATACACTCCAGCGGGTAACAATTCCATAATCAAGATAGGTAGGGCTGTCAAAACATTATAAATATATTATTTATAATAAATTTTTTTATAAAAAATATATATTACAGTTAAATCATAGACAATAAAATAACTTAATTTAATTGGGATAATAATTTTACCTACAAAGTATAATTTACTGTAATAATTTTATTGTATTAAGCGACAACCCTCATCATAACTATAGTATTTGTAAAGACACTAAAGATTCGTTGAAAAAAGCAATCAGCGGCTTGAAGCGAAATAGCAATAATGGAGGCACGATTTTTGACTATTATTATGATATAATCATTTGAATGTAAAAAATATAATTATTGGATATTGGATATTTCCAATACCAGTATAGTAGGTATTAGAGTTACAGGTAGTAGGTATATAGGTAATCGGTAGGTAGGTAGATTTATATAATTGAAGGTATTGTAACTTAACTGCCCTCACTTTAGTTGAGCACTTATTCTGACATATCAAGTTAAGTATATATATATATATATATATATATATATATATATAACATTGAAGTGTCTGTTTGTAATCCCAAAATAACATTTTCATTTTAGCTGATGAAAATATATACGGTATTTACATAATAGATCAACTTAAAAAGAAGAATGCGGTGACTGGTTGTGTAGCAGGCCTATTTTTATTTTTTATTATTGTTATCATTATTATTAATTTTTTTTTTGCTATTATTATAATTATTGTAATAATAATTATTATTTTTTTCATTATATTGCGACGGTTCTAGTTGTTCCAAAATAGCTTTTAAGATTGACATTTGTGAAACAGTGATCACAATATAAAAAAAATATATATCCGGCTGAGTTTGTTGTGTGGTTCTTCTCAGACTTGGACGCGTTTGGAACCCTCATAGCTTTAACATTAAGTTGGACAGTGCTTTTACAGAAGGGCTTATTACGATAAATCTGGTATCGAAATAGGCCCTCCTGACACTTCCATTTTGACGTACACAAGTGATCACTGATAATGATTCAAAGTGGAAAAGATATAAATAAATAAAAAAATAAATAAATAAATAAAATTATTTGTCTGAAACAGCTGGACCAATTTTAATAAAACTTTCTATGACGGATAGGTGATGTTATAAAGAGTAAGAATACTTTTATTTTTAAAAACATGTTAAAAGCCGTGGGTAAAGCTAGTTAATTATAGTTAAAAATATCTTAGTGTCTTACCGGTTCTATTCTATACAACTTATAAGGAAACGTGCACTAGTCTGAGTTTTAAAATGGGAATAATTTTATATATATTTAAAAAATTTTATAAACCTATTCTTCTTCTAAAGCTCGCATATTTTAATCGCTTTGTTTGCTTTGCTTGTAAATTATAATTAAAAGTTAAAACTACAAAAAAATCATAAAAATTAAAGATTTACGAAGTATTATCGAAGTGTCGTCGACTGATTAAGTTTTTACAATTTAATCAAATAAAAATGTTACATTTCAAATATTTTTGGTATTAAACAATATTGAAGGTTTTCGAGTTAAGTAAAATGTAGTATTTTCATTCAAGTCGTGGATCGTTTTGTACTTAGCACCGTTGACTTAACTTCTCAGTAAACTTAAACTATCGCTTCACTGGAACAGCAATTTTATTTTAAAATGGCGTTCCTTACTTTAAAAAAATCTTTCAATAAACTATACTAGCTTTGACTACAATCTTCGTTTTAGGTTTTAATTCTACAATATCAGTTTTCAAGTTATTTTTATTATTATTTATTTAGCTTCACGCCATATCCCTTACGGGGTAGCCAGAGACGACGGAGCGCCAAACGCTACGGTCCCTGCATACCTCGTTCACCTCGGCCACAGACATCAACCTCTTCATACATGCCCTCCGAGGGGTCCTCATGCTTTTTCCGTGACCTTCCTCCAGTATCATAGATAGTGTTTTCGAAGGTCACTCGAGGCCTCCCCCTGTCTCTCTTACCGCTCACTTTTCCTATATAAATCAAATATGTACAAAATTTCATAATTAGTTTAAACAAAATGTAACAGACAAACAGTTAGAGTATTTATATGTATATAAAAAATACTATATTAAGTAACCCTTACTATAATGTATAATGGTATGTTTGAAACATTGAGGTATGTTATAAAAGTTTACGATATAACATTTCTGTAACAAAACATTTACAGTGGTCATATTATGTTAATTTTGTTTGTAAACAATATTTTATGAACCCGAATAACTTCGCGTTGTATGATTTATTATGAGATATAAAGAGAATAACTTTTACAACATTTTATTGTTTTTATGTTAGAAAGTAATTATAAGAGAACATACCATTAAAATAAATGAGATACTTATTTTTATATACACATTTCATTATATTATAACTATATGTACAATTAAATAAAAAAATTAAATTGATTATTACGGTTTAGTAAAATTTCCAGTAACTTAGTTCCAAAAACGTTAGTTTATAGTAATAAGTGAGTAATAAAGTAACGTTTTTGGAACTATTACGACTGGATGCAATTTAGTAGAAATAGTCACGTAACGAAATGCCTTATGCTGTGTGTGTATCTCTCTCTCTCTCTCTCTGTCTCTGTGTGTGTGTGTGTGTGTGTCCATATATCTTTTATCATATACCCTCAATCCAGGGTTAGTTCCTGACCGAGGTCTTGTCCGCAATTTTTTTTTATACAAACTTTTTGTAATCTACATATATATATATAATCTTAAGATTTTAGATAATGTTTGTATTATACAAAATATAAACAATTAATAATATTTTTACATATTAATATTATATATAAATAAAGAGTGAAGAGCTGCTTATATTTGTTAATAATATCAGATGTTGCAACAAGACTTGGTTTATTATCAAATAAAAATATGGGATAAAATAAAAGAAATGGGATAATAACAATTTACAATTTACCTTTCCTTGTATCTCCTTAAGGAAAAAATCTTTTTATCTCTTACATTTTTCATTTATATACATTATTTTTCTTGTAAAATATTATCAGCTATTATAAAACGAGGTTACAGGCTAGCAGTTGAAAAGAAAATAAAAAACAAAAGGACAAGTAGTCTAAGTTTCTCCTACCGTTCTTGTCAGGTCTGTGACAATTTTAACATTTTAAAGGAAGATAAAATACTGCAAAAAATACATAATAGAAGATAATATGGTATTAAAGTCTTTTAAGTAAAAATTTCTTTAGTATTTAAATTTCTAACACCCTCAAGAGAGATTGTGAAATTAAAATATATTTTTCAAAATGCATTTTACAAGACACTTGCAAGAAACTTCGAAACGTGTTTTTGTAATTTATGCAAGATGCAAGATTTTTTTCTCTTCATATAATTTTCTTTCTCTTTATATAAAAATTTGTCATTTCATAAATTTTATTACTATTTTTAGAATTTCTTTTAATATCTATTTCTGTAAATAAATCAATCAGCAAATCGTATTGATATTTCATTAAACTATTTCTATTTCTAGGAATATGTAAATAAAAACTGAATTCATTGTATTTATAAAGAATATATACCAAATTTTATTTGACTACAGACATTCATATCAAATATATATATATATATATATATATATATATATATATTATATACATATCTTCTAGGACAGTTATATTATATTTTTATTATGAAAAATAATAAAATCACACACAGTATTCCAATTTATTTCCTAATACAAACTGGAAAATGATAATATATAAGCTTATCATTATTCCAACTTATTTTTTGATACTAATTGATATAATTGATTCTGAAGAACGTGACGTAGACTACAATACAATTAATTATTCATATCATTCAAAGACAATTGTATTTGGAAGTTTATTACTCGAATATTCTCTTCAAATTTAATCATATATAACATATATTAGATATATTAATACACAATATATTATATTACAATATTTACATAAGAATATAACATTTAGAAACATTTATTTTTTTATAAACACGATAATATCACATTATAAAGTCACTGTAACTCAGTTGTTAGAGTGGAGACATACAAGGATCGCAGGTTCGAATTTTATTCGTATTAATTTTTATTTTAAATACAAATTACACTATTATTAACTACTGTATATGTACTTTTTGGATTAGAACTTTTTAATTTAAAATTTTAAAATTTACTTTTAAAATACGTCTGAACTACATTCTGCTCTCGATTTTTATATATTTTTATCAACTTTAATTAAAATTTCTTCTAAAAAATAATAAAAAATATAAAATATATAAAAATTTCAAACTTTTCAAACCAACTGATAGTATAAAAATCTTTGTATAAAATAACCATAATCACATACAAAAGTTGTGTGAAAATAAGTTAATTACCGTGAGAATGGTAACTATGGTATTCTTTTACTGTTATTCATTGAAAAATTTTTCCTCAATTAATATTCGCACCCTCAATCTATCAATTATGTTGGTTATTTTAATCGCTACAATCAAATAATTATCGTTTTTTTAATATTTATATAATTATACTAATACGAATCAGTTTTAATTGAAATCGTATGAGTTAATCAGATCATTTTCATCCAATTCAAGTTATGAGTATCATTTAATAATTTGAATAAAATATCCAATAAAATTTTATATAAGATAATTCGTTGAATTACATTTTATAAAGTACATATAATTAGTTACATATTTATATATATATATATATATACCCCTCGTCATGATGTTCGTTTACGCTCTTACAAACCACTGAACTGATTTTAATGAAATTTTGTCCATATTGAACTTAAAAGATAATTTTATCTCGATACATCGGTTTAGTTTTTAGTTCTATAAGTTTCCAATAGATGGCGTTATTCATAATTAAATTTTAATATATATAAAGTAGCGTATGCAGCATAATAGCTAGAATAGCTAGAAATGTGTATATAAAAGATTTCTTTTAATACCAGTAAGAAAAAACTTATTTATCATTAACTTAATTAAACTATATACTCATACATATAATATATATATTATATATCGTTACTGGAATCCGACTATAAATTATATAGAACCAGGTTTTCAAGGTATCTAGACATTTATTAAGGGTTGTTGCAGATAATATTTTGCTATCATTTATCACGCTGTTCTGTCTGTCGTCCAAATTAATTGTCTAGACCCACATTACTTACAAATGTTGAGGACGGACATGCCCAATTATTTTATTATAATGATAAAAGTTACGAGTAAAATAAAATGTTATGGAATATACAGAGTTGTTGAATACAATCCTTTGCTAGTTATTTAACCAGCGGTACGTTTCCAAGAGATATGTATTTTATAATCAGTTCTGAGTCAACAGTCTGAGTAGATAATAATTTAAAATAATTTTGATTAAATAAAAGATTGTACAAAAGCACTGCTTATTTCATAATGTAGTTCTTCCAAGATCTGTGAAAGGAGAGAAGAGATGATAGAGTAAATGCACGTGCACAAATAAATTTAAAAAATCAGACAAACAAAAATAAAAATAAAACTAATATATATATATATATATATATAGATTAACAAATAATATATTTATATATATATATATGTATATATATAAATATATTATTATTATATAAGTAAACCTCATTTATCCATTAGTTAGTTAACTATAAGTAAACTATAATCCACTAAAATAGTGTACACAAATATGACTAAAACAACCGAACAAATATAGGTTGAACTAATTAACAGACTAGGAACACACGTGAAACTGAATCCAGTGTTTCATTGTCTTGCCGCATTGTCGCAATGCTGTTTTATAGACCTTATTTTTACAAAAGATAAACCAATAAAAGATATGTCATAATTATTTATGACATACCTTTTATTTATTTATCTTTTCTTAACATACATATATCTTTATTTATATAAAATAAAAAATAAAGTAGGTATATGTTGAGAGGAGTTTTCCATTTTCTCGTTATCACGGGCGAGGTAAATAATAAATCGTTTAACTTTTAGTCGTAAAATTTTGAGCTTTTGTTAGCTTTTTGCTTGAAATTTTAAGTTTAATATTTTGTTACACATTTTGTTTTGTTACAGTTTAATATTATCCATTAATCTAAATAAACTTTTCACTTTGGTTTTTGTTAACTTTATTATTAATAATAATAATCTTTTATTTGCATAAAACATGACATACATAAAACATTATTGTTAATATATATATATATATATATATATATATACATTGTTCATAATTAAATTTTAATTTATGTAAAATAGCTTATGCAGCAACAAAAATCGTTAGCAAAAGATATAATACGTATAAAAGATTTCAATTTCAATCAGTAAGGAAAACTTATTTATCATTAACTTAATTAAACTATATAGTCATACATATAATATATATATTATATATCGTTACTGGAATCAGAGTATATAGAACCAGGTTTTCTAGGTATCTAGACATTTATTAAGGGTTGTTGCAGATAATATTTTGCTATCATTTATCACGCTGTTCTGTCTGTCGTCCAAATTAATTGTCTAGACCCACATTACTTACAAATGTTGAGGACGGACATGACCAATTATTTTATTATAATGATATAAGTTACAAGTAAAATAAAGTACAATCAAATACAATTCTTTTGCTAGTTATTTAATCAGGGTACGTTTTCAAGAGATATGTATTTTATAATCAACTCTGAGTCAACAGTCTGAGTAGATGATAACTTAAAATGATTTTGATTGAATTAAAGATTCGTATAAAGACATTGATTATTTCAAATTGTATCTCTTCCAATACCTGTGAAAGGAGAGAGGATAGAGTAAATGCACGCACTGTAAATAATTTTAATAAATCAGACAAACAAAAATAAAATAGTATATATATATATATATATATATATATATATATATACATGTTTTGTTAACGGCGTGATGTGCAAAAATTTATTATTGACTATTTTAAGTTCATAAAAACTAGGATCCGCCAACCGTGCGCGGCGGGTGTGGAGCTGAGTCCCTCTCCTTTCTTCTTTTCTTGATAACTTTTGAATGACTAAACATTTTTTCAATCTGTTTTCGCTATAACATCCGCGTTCGGCTCAAACATACATGAGAAAATATTTAGCTAATTATCTCGTCGCATTCTGGAGACAACTAAACACAAAAAAGGGACTCCCAAACGGTTAAGAGCTTCGCAAATTTAATTACATTAAATAAATTATACAAGATTAAATTAATGAAAAATTGGTAACAGATTAAATTAAGTCAAATTATTTTACTGTAAAGTCTAAGTTAAAAGTATAATAATACAAATTATAATTTAGAGTAAAATAATATTTATTTAATATCTTGGATTGATTTTAGTATTAAAAATCCCATTTTCTTACGAATGCAGCGGAATTCTTGGAAGTAATTCAGTTATGGTATTCTACGTTCAGACGACGAGAGAGAAAAAGACGAGAATCTACTGGTTATATTTTTAAAAATAATATGAAAGTGAACCGAATTAAATGTAATATTATCAAGTTAGTTTTACTCCAACTTGAATAATTGCTTTATTAATAATGATTAAATATTTTACACAACAAAATATATAATACATGTATTTGGTTCTTTGGGATACATTTTTATTAACACTAAACCAACCGACAATTCTTGTATACCTGTTCCTACCGCACGACGTCAAATAGACCGGTAATTAAAAGTTATTTTATTATATAACGCAGGTAAAAATGGAAATAACTAAAAGTAAAGAGTGTAGAAAATATTATATGCATATTCTAAGAATGGTCATGTAGTTTGATAACGATATTATAACGTTTAAAAATGTGTAAGTTTTACAAAAGTTAAGAACGGTCAATTTGACCGGTACTTGGTAGGTTTAGTGTTAATAACATAATAGTAATATAAAAAATAAATATATATTCGTTTGTGTTCATAACAAAGTCATCTCCTCGCTAAAAGCATATAACATAAAATACTTTTTAATTAGTCACATGTGACTTGCTAAGACAAATGTCTCATTAAAAGTTATAGAGTAACTTGTTAACAGTTTCTCGTTGGATTAGAGTTAATTACAGGTGCTCTTTAAGTATAGTCTCACATCAAGTTTGAGCACAGTGTGTAACTTATAATCATATTTCATACATAGGTTCATATACTTCATACTAGCTTCCCTCCCGCTTCGCTGGGCACACTATTAATTTGGATGCGAACTTAGGTTGCTATGGTAACCTTTGTCATATTATCCGTTATCGTTGCTATGGTAACTGTTGCTATAGTAACTCTTACCGCGTCAAGTGTATAGCTACTACAGTTTTAAAACTTGGCGAATGCAAAAAGTTGAAATACGTTGGGATAGGAATTCCATAAAATCCGTTCTTAGTGGACGTTTACGTCACAAAAGAAGTAACTATGTAAAATTTTAAGTTAATCGGACAAATAGTTTCTCAGATTTCGTGATGAGTCAGTGAGTACTAAATCGCTTATATATATGTAGATAGATTAAGAGCAACTCTTGAGTTTTCGGCTCTTCTCAAAATTCTGAGATGGTAGCTTACTCACTGACTACACTGACCTTTTTATTGATACAAAAGTGTGTGTAAACTGATAAAGATATTTTGAATTTGAAAATTTATGAAAGAAATGTGATGGTGTGTTACTATTTTGTTTATTGACACAAATTTATAGAAATGTAACACGAAATAGATTTATATAGAGTCATGATTAATTTCAATTTCAGATGACCAAGTGAGTAATATCTAACATCGTTAGAAAATGTGTTTAATATACTATATTTTCTAATGATATTACTAATATCATAGTGTAATTAAAGTATGTTTATCGTAGACAAATTGATATTAGTTATTTGTGTGGTTTTCTAAATAATGATTATTATATTTCTTTTAAAAAGAGCAACTGTTGAGTTTCTGGTCGGCTCTTCTCAATAGAGCAGCATTCCGAGCCGGTAGCTTACTCACGGACTGACTAAATTAACTTTTTTATTGTAATAATTGATTCAAAAGTGCGTGTAAATGCATTCTTGAATAAAGATATTTTGAACTTGAATTTGAATTGGATTCTAATTGTCAAAAATATCCAGTTTATTCATGAATAAAGGTTACAGTTTTATAATATCCTATTTAATATTAAATTAAACTTTAATCGATGAGTGAATATGAAATGAAATGAAAGTTTCCGGAAAGTTTTCTTTGCAATACTTACAAAATGATACAAGATTTAATACCTACTTATATGCTATATTTATTAGTTTGTTATGATATAATATAATTAATGAATATTTGTATTAAAATATTATTTGTAACTACACTTCGCCATAAAATAGTCCGGATACGATATATACCTTCCATAACAAATTGGCAATTTATAAACGTACTTTAAAGCTCAACCTTAACAGCTGTAATGGTCATGAGTAACGTTTACCTCTCGCATATATAATTCATTGGTAAATTATAGTGAGATAGTAACCCCTCTGGTTATAATTTACCTGTGAATTTCGTGCCCTGAGGGTGTGTATGGTCTCACTAACGTCCAAATCCTAGCATATTCGTATATCCCTGCTAAATTACATTTATCCCGAGAACATCCAAATACAGATTATATATTACCAGAGGGCATATTTATATTATATTTAATAGCAATGATTAGATTTATCATCTGTAGCATACATTACACTGTACTTAAATTCTTTTTATTTATATTACCTTGTGTTTCGTAAGAACTTTTATATTTATAACAAACAAGTAAAATAAATAGTACCACTATTGGAAAAATAAAGTAAACAAAGCAACAACTCGAACTGTTCAGATCGCAATAAAATACGGGGTATCAAGTGGGGGTAAAGTGTTTGCTAAGGGTACCACTGACTAAGGGTAAAGGTTGTTTTAGTGTCTAAGAGTTTGAGGTATTATAATTACTACGTGGGATGAACTTTTTTGTAAGTTTTTAATAATGTAGTACATTATAATGTTTATGAAAAATTTTTCAGTTTAATTCATATATTCTACATATAGTGGAGCTTAGTTGCAAATTTGAATGATATCCGTTGAAGGCAAATTCAATTTCTGCAATCTGCCTCGAGGGATTATCGATTTTACCTGAATATTATATTATAAAGTATAAGGTTAAAATTTTTTTATAAACTTCATTAAATTGTATATAATTCTTTTATTTTCATATATTATTTAAAACTTTAAAATTTAAACTTACCTGAGAATAATTAATACTATTAAATGTAAAACGATATCGTTACGAAAATACATTTGTAATTTTCTTTTAAAATAAAATAAATATATATTATATATAAAAATCTGTAAAAATATCAGTGTGTCTACACCCTACCATTTCAAATATCCTGATCGCACTAATAGAGCAGGCAGCGCTCGAAACAGCTCGCGGCTTTAATTTCTACTGCCCAAGACTAAGCGGAATTATATATATATATATATATATATATAAAATAAGAGTATTTGCTTGTAATTCCAAAATAAAGCTGCACTAAAAACATATGAGAGTATGTACGGTACTTTCATAAAAAAAATGTTTTTCCGTCTGTCTATCTGTTTATTAATCTCTGATATCTGTTTTAAGGAGTGATTTAGGCTATTTTTTTTTAATCCGCACGAATGAAGACGTGGGCACAGCTAGTTATAGTTATAGTTATAGTTTGTTCCACCCTTGATTTGAGGTTCTACTCCAAAACTTAAAAGTAATTATATTTAATTTTATTTAATTATATAAGTGGATGCCGATTATAATAATCTCCTAAATATATCACTATATGTATATAATATATAATATATATTATTATATACCAATTTGAGGTACATATATATAACATTATTACTTTCAATAACATTCAAAACAAACATACAAATAATGTTTTATTTAAAGATACGAAATAATAATTTAATTTATATACAATGTTAACTTTTATAAATCTCGGACCAACTCTTTTATGAAGAGATGAAATATTTCTTTTGTGTATCTTTTCCTTTATTTTGTTCTGTTGTAAACGTCTATGAGAATACAGAGATTATGAGAAAAATATTTATTCATAATAAAAGCTGTAACTTGATTTACTGATAGTTAAATTACATACATAACAAATATTCTGAGCTAATATCACAAGAGCTAATTGAAGTTAACTATATATGTGTATTGTGAACTAATTGTTGTCAGTGTGTATTATCTAATGAAATATGTATATATAGTGAGTAAGACATCATAATTATTAATTATTTTTATGGTCTACATCCTTTTTCAGAACTAATTCAAATGTGAATTAAACTCGGCCCAGAAAAAATCTTTTTAGGTCAGACACAGTGACAACGTTCTGACGTTCCTTTGAACATAACTTGTTATGTATTACAATAATTTATAGTATATATATATATATATATATATATATATTACATGGCTACGTTGTAGCTCTGTAATAAATATATATACTAGCTATTGCCAGCGACTTCTGCTGCTTCATAAACTATTTTATATGTATTAAAATTTTATTATCAATACCGCTATCTATTGAGAATTTATAGAACTTATTAAACTCTATGTATAAAAATGTCTATAAAAGATTATTAATCGTAATAAAAAATATCCTATCTTTCAAGTTAGACCAATCAATAGATCTACAAAATTTCATTGAAATCGGTTCAATGGTTTCAAAGATTAACACAAACGAACATCGTGACACGGAAATTTATATATATATATATATATATATATAATGTATGTTATATAAAGTTGGACTACCTTCTAGTTATGTCAATACAATGAACAGTTAGTTTAAAGAAATGTATACTTTTATAACAAGCATAATTATAATTCGCTTATAAATTTTATAAATTTTATTGGAGAATAAAAAATATTTTTTGAACATTAATCAATTAAAATTAATGAGCGGTAATGTTAGAGGTTTATGACAACAGCGCAAAATTTATCAAACTTTTAAAGGAACTTTTATGTGTTTATATAAAATAAAATTATTTACGACTTTAATTTGACGTAAATTAAACTTTTATCATTACCGTGTAGTCAATTTTAATATCAAAGTTTAATTTGGTTTGGTTTGGTTTGGTTTGGTAATATAATGGAGGACTTTAAGTCTATATGTATATTTTCGTTTTTGTATATTTTCGGATTATCAAAAAACTTGTAAAGTGGTTTTCGTTTTCAAATAAATCATACATTTAAATGAAAAAAAACGGGAAGCAGGACTCGAACATACGACCTTTCATAACACATAACTGAGCTATCGCGTCTTAATACAATGTACTTGGTTTTTCTATAAATAATTATTATACATCAAATATTGTTAAATTTTAGTGATAAAATTATTTAATATCTATCTTTAATAAATAGTTTTTTGTATGAAAATGTTAAACAGAATTTTAAGTAGGTCCGCTAGAACAGTTACCTCGTTAAAGTATTCTTAGTCATTCTGTTGTAAACAATATGCAAATATCGGATACAGTTATGTATTTACGTTAAGAGTCATAAAATTAAACTACTGTTTATATATTATATATTTATATATATATATATTATTTGAATTCTTTACATAAAATAACATTTGACCCAACTTAAATAGTTAAAAATCAATTTGTAATGTAACTCTTACAAATTATTGAGCGAAATGAACGAAGTGTGCGGAGCGTTCTACATGAGACTTTTTCACATTCTTTGTCACGAATAGGCTTGAAAACTATTTGACGGAAAATTATGAAATTTTGCAATTTTGATGGTTTTAAGAAAAAAAAATTGAAAAATGTTGTCAAAAAAAAAAAATTTGAAAAATGTCATGTCAAAAAACTGATATCCAATTGAAGTCAATGAAAAACGATGAGTCATTACACTGGGCTCGCTTCGCTCAATATGCAAACGGCACCCGAGATTTCGCGAGGGCAAGTCGATATTGAGGATCTGTTGGCGCACCTAGTTTTAAACTGATTTTTTGAGAAAGATAAGAGAGACATTTCTTAAAAATGTCAAAAAAAAATCAACAATTTACACTGAATTTTGAGTTAACGATAAAACTCTTAACGGTCTGGGTACTTAGTTAGGTTTTAAATTCCCATTTCAACGTGAAAATTGCCCAAAATTAATAACTGAATATCTGTTCTAGGTCGTATGATTGCTGGTGATATTAACCTGTGCATTAAACATTATATTAATAAAATTGATAGCGTCTTTCTATCCTCAGTTAATCTAAAGTGAGTGAAATCGAAGTTGGTAATGGTAGATAAGATCGGTATTCTATTAAGAGCTTTTAGAGATAAGGTCTTGGACTTATTAAAAAAAGATAATTTTAATTGTTATACAAATTGTTCTCTAAACGTTTTAGAGCTTATAATCTTTTGTTTATATAAAATATGGTATTTAAAAATGTGTCAATAGGGTTTCCTGGACTAAATTCTGTAGTATTCTAAATTGTTTTTTTTTTCATAATTATCAATATGCATTTATTTAGATAATATAATAAAACTTGATTTGGACTAAGTTTACTATTTTTTTGTTATCGAAATACCTACAGTTCCACATATCTGACATAGATTTTTAAAAAATCAAAAGGAATTTTGATATAATTTTATCTCTTGATACTGTTAATTTAGGATGCATTTATAAAAAAAAGCGACAAGAGAAGTATATATATAATTCCAGTATATAATATAAGGGTAATTTTGAGGTGAGGGTAATTTTGGTTTTAAACATGTCTAGACACAGCGTTGTCTCGTATGTTTGTCATAATATCCCAGATTGTTGTACCAGTGTCTTCATTCTAACCAGCTGACACTTAGTGTAAGGTGTGGGGTTGTCACCTCTAAATATTATATAACACAATGGTTATACATTTAAAAAGTTAAAAAAAATCCTTTCTTTTGTCTATCCTTATTTTTATCTGAATCGTATCCCTATCCTCATTTTTATTAAAACTTAAGCCGACTCCTAATTCTAATCTTATAAGGGGTTTCTTATTGTCTGTTCTTACAAAATAAGTTTATATACAATCATATAATGTTTAACTTACATATTACTAATTATTATTATGAGGATATAATTTGATAAGGGATAAAGAAAAGAATAACATACTAATGAGGATCACTGCTACAAGGGATGAAAATATAGAGGAAACATTTTGTTAACAGATAATTTAAGGTATATTCTTTTATCTTATATTTTGATGCAAAGAGTTATATATTTTTGTTGTTCTAATTTATTAACTATGTATTTAATGGTGTCACAAACAACAGTAGCCACCAATATTTAGTTACTATTTTTTGAACTCAAACCTATTTATAAATTGATAATGCGACAAATGTTTATGTTAATGGCCCCTGGGTTTCTACTACAGCGTTATATGTTGCGAAGATTAGTTTAGTTTAGCCATGTAGTGCACGAGGACGAATAACATGTTAAAAAAATTTAATAAGTTAATTTTCAAAACGTTATTTTTAAAGTCCCTATGCTAGTACGTGAAGCCAAAATTTTGTATTTCTTTTGAGAAATGTTACCCGACTGATAGCGGGCAGGCAAAGAATAAGATTTGGCACAGTTAAAGGTGTAATGGAAAAGACTCTTAGAAGTTTTTTTAATATAAAAAACGCATTAAAAATACAATAAAAAAAACATTACACATACCATGCGTTTAGCACACAAATAAATTAAAAAATAAATTTGTTAACTGTCAAAAGTTAAATAAACAATTTAAAGTAGATTTTCATTTGACGTAACAGATTAAAACTCCAAAAAAGATAAATGCAATGATTTTTGTACAAACATTTAAACTTTGATTTACGGTTGAATTCACCCATTTTCAGTTGTATTTTTAAAAAGGATTAATTGTACTGTCTCATCTCTATTACAATCGTAATTGGACTCATAAGTTATTGAGTGCACTTTGTCTAGTCATGTGAGTCCTTTGTCTGAATGTGGAACACCCTTTTGTGGCAAAACATGGCGCAGACAGTGGAGAGATTCACGATATTTGTGTTACAAGTAGGTTTTAGAACAGGATAGCTAACTTGTTAGTAATTTGAAATGAAATTTAATATACTTTTAACAATTTATAATATAAAGTTATAAATAGTTAAGTGTCAAATGGTCACTAGATGTTCTGTTGGGTGCCACTCCCGAGGGAATAAACTTTTGAAACGTATTACTTACCTCTTGTAACTTTATTACTCTTGACTTTTAAAAGGTAAAGGAATTTCATCCCATATTTCAAATGAAATAAAACACTTTCGGGTCTGATTACTGAATAAAAAGAAAAGTACTCTCTAAATGTTTCAAGTTCCTTAAATTACAGCTGAAAGGTATTTAATGGTTCACTTTGTTGAGCAATTATTTATTATATTATATTTTTTATTAAACATTGTTTATTATTATAATAACCTTTTTATTACTATTATAATTTAAAAAACAAAACCTTAATGATATACGAGGTGTGTTCCAAAGGTCGATTTTCTGAATTTGCGGGATACGTGCATTCGACTTCCGATTATTATTATTTTTAATATTGGTACATTCATCCCGAATATACGAGTATGTTCACAGTTTTAGCTATATAGAATGTTTAGTTTGTTTGTGGGAGGCATAAAGAAGACAAATGTTTTGAGTATTCGGCGTTATTCGGATCGAAAACAATGTTGCATCAAATTTTACTTAATAAATTGGAATTAAGTGCTCAAAACCACTTGGAATGTTGACAATGGTAAACGGTGAAAGAATTCTGAGTCAAAATAATGTTTACAATTGATACAAGAGTTGAAATACCAAGAAATGCAAATCAGAACTGCTTTGAGGATATGAAAAAACACTGGCACAAGAGTATTATAAAGGGAAACTTTGAAGGAGATAAAATAAAAACTGACAAATAAATATTTTGTGACTGAAAATTCACCTTATATATTTAACACACCTCGTAGACATATAGATATATAGTACTAGCCAAGTGTAAATTGATTCTCCTGAGAAATAAGTGCCTTCGTTTCTACTTGAAGTACACCTCCTTAATATATATTGCAGCTCAGTTAAAAATACAGTAAATTCTTTATATAATATTATTTCTATTCACATATAAATATATACTTTTATAAAGACCAAAATAACTAAGAAAAAGTAATTAACTATCTTGAGAATGTTACACTTTTCAGGCAAATATAAGTAGGGAAGTGGGTGTTTAGCTTAGGTCTTCCTAAATTAGAGCCAAGAGAGAAATCAGGTCGGACCAAGACGTGACCTACTATTTACTGATGACACACTACTGACCTAAAAATGACGTTTCTTGGATATATGTGAACTGGACTTCCATATTTTAACTAATTCATTATTTAGTTAATTAATATCATAATATAATAACAGCCATTTATTATTTAGTTTAAAATATTTTTCTAAATAAATCAAATTAGTTCAATCATCGTTTAATGAAAATTAAATATTGTTTTTATAGCTTTTAATGGATTTATATTTAACATATAAATTATTTATTTGTTTCTTGTTTACTTAATACATTTAATGAACATATTATGTATTTCACTATATATATGTACATATATATAAGTATATTCATCATATATTTTTATTTATTGTAAGTTAAGAATCGAGTTTTAATTTATCTAAAAATACACAAATTCTTATATTACATTTCACCACAAGTAATATTGATATAAAATCATAATATTAAATAAATTTTCATATATTTTCAACTTTACATATAATTGAGAAAAGTTTTTCGTTATTTTTTTGCTCATAAAAATTTTTGATTTAGATTCATAACATTTCTCAGTTAATAAGATTAATCTCGAGTAAGAACTCCTTACGTTTATTTTCTAACTTCAGACTTTCTACCATCAATATAAAACGAACTTTCTCAATTATGAGGAATTCTGTAAGACGTTCTGATCTTTTACAAAGCTTAGTTATAACTTTGTTAATTGTAAAAGGAATGTTTATATCTTCAATCTGTGCTACAATGATATCTTTTAATAGATAGAAAGTTGCCGATTAGTTATTACCATTCTATTTTAGTGTTCATTTCGGTTACATAATAGGGATTGGTGTAATTTGAAATCTGGCAAACTAATAATGTTGGTTGTGATCTGTCAGGATGTACTGCCAAGTTCATGAGCTTTTTTGCATGTTAACTAATCTTGGACGGAATATGCAGTAAAGTTTTATTATGAATCGATCTTTTACAATGTAATGATTATAAAAATGAATGAATGAAAAATTAATGAATGTGTTTGCATTAAATATGTTATGAATATCAATAATTACTGTATTTCGTGTAACTTTTGTCGTTTTAAACTTACATAAGAAAGCTGTTTAAAATTATATGCCGAAATATTATAGATTTAAAATATACAACAGTCATTACTAGATTTTTATTATTTAACATTAAAACAAACTCAAAATCATTACAAAAATATACTTACTAGACAAAATTAAATGATTTTTATATATAAAATTATTTTGTAACAAACCTTATACATAATGTAATATATTTGTTTTGTACATTTTTATATAAAATAAAATGGTGAAGGATAAACCTTCGGTCCATCAAATATAATGATAGCTATTTTTCCAACCACTATTTCATACATACAATACTCGTTTGTTACATCAAGCTCTTGAAAAAGCTTTGGGAAATGTTTTGTATGAAGAAATTGAAGCATTGTGTTGAATTTATTATTTAGAGTGCTTGTGTTTTATATATATAGATAAATACATATACGAGATATTTTACTTAAATGAAAGTAAAGATAAATGTTTTTTGAGAAACCTTTTTAAAATCTTTACATAAATGCCGCTTGTATTAAATGCCTTACAATTTTTTATAAATAATAAATCTGGGGAAAGGATGATTCTCGTTTTGTTGTTTAAATTAAGATGAATGATGGGGCACTTCCAGAGACTTTAACGGGAATAAAAACCCTTTGATCGCTCAGAGCGCGGTTGACCCTGTTAGTTATCTTTTTCATAAAGCAAGATTGGTAGCAAATATTGAACGAGTACTTTTACCTTTTGAAATGAAGTCAAAGATTATATAGTGATTTTAAATAACATTATAAGACAATATATTATAACTGACTGACTGACTTTACTATACAAACTATAAAAGTAGTTACTTCTAATAAATTATCTTGTAAGTTTTGGTTTCATAGTTTTTAAGTAAGTAAGTTTATTTAAGTAGTAAGTTTATTGACATATTCCCAAATATTTTTTGATTATTTTTTATTGGCTGAACGAGTTTTTTTATAAAAAGGTTATATGTTGACTCAGGCAAAAAACTATCACAACACCAAATTTAATAAAAATAGGTTTATAAGGTTATACGTGATGCGTGGGACAGATATTGATAAATTGACGAAAATTAAATAAATAACTATAACTTTGTTTTATTTTATATTTTATCTTATTATATTTTTCTTTATTATTTCATTTATAAATTCCATAAATAAATATAAAAAATATTTCTTTTTTACACATTTATTTAATGTTCGTGACAATATGTATATATATATATATATATATATATATATATATATATATATATATATATATATATATATATATTCTTTTGTTACTTTGTGGTTTTCCGTCGTCCGAGGGTTTTTAATACGCGGAAGAAACATTTGAAAAAACGAAACATACCTTAAGTCCAGAAATAATATTACATATAATTTATACCTGTTTCAAGAGAATAGTACTTTTATCAATGCTATGTACTACATACGGGGATCAATCTTATAGTTTCGTATAACTTATTTTGATACATCAATAAATTGTTTAGGACTTATTTTTGGACTAATGGACTTAATAAAAGCTATACAAGAACGGACAGTTATATGAGATTTATAACTAAGTTTAAACAACAAAACAATAAACACCATTCACAACCAGCTATAAGCTTATTAGTACAAAATCTCATTTCGATAAATCTCGTTCGTCTACGGAACTCAAACAATTACTTTTTCCCGCAAAAACATAAGGTCATTAACCTCAGTTGTCACGGAGGCTGTACCGTTAACTGTGCGTTTACTTTCTGTAGTCAACGGAATTTTGGTGTTTCGTTGATTCTAAATCGCACTAAATAACTTCAAGGATTTGTTTTATTTTGAACAGTTTTAAGTTCGATTATTTTTATTAAGTAATTTATCAGGTATAAATAAGATAAGATTGAAGTTGACATTATTTTTAATATGTTGATAGTTTGTTTAAGGTATTTCTAAACTTAGTTGCGTTTAATTAAGGTTTGAATAATAATTCTGCGCTAAGGTTACGAGATGAGAAACGGTCCTGACTCTGATAGATAAGATTACATCTAACTTGTCAGTTTCTCATAAATCAGTGTTAATTTATTTTTGAAATATTGCTTTGATAGAAGAAAATCTATTGTTTATCATTTCTGTTGGAAATACTGTATGAATAAACAAAACATTCAAGATAAGAAATAACTATAACTATATTTTTGTTATATTAAATGTTAAGGTTTATACCAACCATGTAACCACGAGACAAATTAAGCTTCCATAGTAACAAATGTGTACAGGCGCAACAAACTACCTGAGACATTAATACACCGGTCAAGCTAATAGCTTGTCGATATTACTTACCGCTTACCGTAAAGCCAAGTTTACAAATTATATATATTCGAATATTATATAAATTTATTATTCAATTAATCAAGAACATGATAGCATCCAATTGAGTTAGTAAAATGACTTAATTATGAATATCAATCTGGCTATTTAAGGAAAGGCAACACATATATAAGCAACTTTAAATTACTTATGTTATAAAAAAACGCTATTTAATATAATAAATTACAAAATTGTGACTCACTTTTGTTGTTTTATTTGTATTTTAAATAAAATTCGAAATCTTTATTATTATGGTCGACAATATGAACAGAGCCTTATCTGTAAGTTGAGTGACCTGTTTAACACCTACCGTGGCCGAGAGTCAAGTGTCCCAGATCGTTTGCAAACATCTTGTCAAAGCAACTAAGTCAACTGAGTTACATTGACGGGTGGATGACAAATTAAGTTGTTACAATAAACGCTCGTAATCATAGACCTAATGTCAGAGTTAATGATATATAAATTAAACTTAATTTATATATCGATCGGACGTAAAAGCAGGCAATGTTGATATAAAAATAATAATAAATGTTCACTTAAAAGTATTACCTCACAACTCGAGTTGTAGTTCAAGTTTACGCGACAATGACCGGCGTTTTACTTGCTTAGCAGGTTTTTAATTTTACAGTTTTTATTACATCTATTTATGTAATGGCCGGACTGTATTACGTCAAGTACAAGTATCTTACTTTAATGTAAACATGTAACTTTTAATCATAAATTGTATTATAGACTTCAAAATTATTCTAATAATTATAGTTATAAATGTCACCATGTGACAGCCGATAAAATATGTTTCATTTAAAAATTATAATGTAATATGAAGTATAGTCGTTTCTAAAAAGAATAATCCAAATAAATGACATTCATTCCAGGTGTAACGAGTGACACGATGCGCGTCTTATTATACATCCTCATAGCCACTGCGTGTGCGCAAGGAGATCAAATCAGGTTTGATTTTTATATAATAACTAATAATAAGAGTTTGAGTGTGAATGAATTCAATATTATTATTTTATTAATCTTTTTTTTGTCCATATCCATTGTGCTTAAATACTTTTCTACGTTTCAGGCGCACGAAACTACCGTACATAGCAGATGCTGTTGGAAATAGTCTTCCTCCTCCCTCAAGTGGTCCGGCAAGTGTAGGGAGCCCGGTGAAGTTACTATCACCCGATAAATATGAGTTTTATACCTTTGATGAATCTGGGGAATTGGTTAAAAGGTTAATGACTTTGGAAGAAATTCAGGCAATAGTTGCTGCAGGTGAAGAGACTGACGGCTTGGTAACTTTTGCTAATGAAAATTTACCAACTATAACATTCAATTTTAGTCAACCATCACAGTCGAAAGTGCACAATGTCGTTACTAATGTGCAAAACGTTCTTAAAGCACAAATGGAAGCTCACAAAAACAAACCTTATGTTCAACCAACATTAGATACGCCAGATGTATCAGATTCTTGGAGCTTGATATTGCCATCTATATTTGGTAATACTGGAGTAGACGTAGTTCCAGATAAAATATCTGGATCCTACATTACACCAGAAACAGAAACCATTGAAATAAATAATTTCAATAATGAGTATGAAAATTCACAAAGCAAAGAAAGCAATGACATATCTGCAGTCACACCTACCGCTGCAAACAAGGAACCCATTAATAATTCCGAAACAGATATTTCTTCTACAATTTTATCTTCTTCTACAAGTAAACCTCAAACAACAACAACAACAATAGCAACGACTCAAAAACCATCTTCAACTACAGCTAAACTAACTACTAGCACACAAATACCCTCTTCAACTACAGCTAAATTAACAACTAGCACACAAAAACCCTCTTCAACCACAGCTAAACTAACAACTACCACACAAAAACCCTCTTCAACTACACCCCGGCAAACGAGTACAACGACATCTCAATTAAAAATTAAACCGTCTTATAAACCTAAACCAACGACCGCAAATCCATCAGTGGTGTTAACTAGTACGGAGCTTCCTATCATTTTATCGACGGCCGAAACATCTACAGCCATACCAAATAATATAAAACCTCATAAAAATATGACTACAATTGATGTCAACCAGTTATCGAATAATAATAAGAATGAAACTAATCAAAGTTCTTTCTATGTAGATAATAAACACTACGAAGAAGAAAGCAACTATGTTCCTGTTTCCACGGTATCATATGTTACAGAAAGCACCACGAGTAGAATTATTTTTAATAATAAGCATAATATATTATTCAATAAAATTCCTAGTGAAATTAATATTATATCTATAAGCACCACTACAAACAAGCCTATATTAAATAATAACAAGGAAATCGAAAAGCAAAATACAACTACAATAACTACTCAATCTGTTTCTCCATCCACTTCGGTATCTTCTACTGAATTCATTATTACTCAAAAAGAACAAGGCGATTTTGAACAGAAAAATCCATCGCCTACTATGGACAGTAACAACGATAACAGAGATACTATAATTCCTATGTTCGATGTAGCTCAAAGCTTAAGTCAAATAGCTTCAGATTTAAGTGGAACTTTTTCTCCTGTGCCAACTTCAAACAGTTTATTAGACACAACGCCGCAAAATAATATAGATGTAGAGAGCAAGGAAAGTATAGAAATCGATATACCGACAGAATCTAGTATCGCAAATGATGTTAAGGAGAATAATACTGACGTTACAGATCATTTTATAAAAATATCTACATTTGATCCAGTAGGAAACATAAATGATACAAGCAAAGTAAATACGTACAAGAATATATCTACAACTTCTAATTTATCTTCAACGACGCCATCAAGTGCTCCTAATAATATAGATCCTCTGTTATCAGAATCCATGGATAACTTATTTTCCCAAGTTGCAAATGAAGGACCTGATTCAACGACTGTAGTATTTTCCGAAAATCATAATCAAAGTGATGATATACTCAGTACAGAAACATCTCTTGATTCAACAACTATTAATATTTTGAATATAGAGACTACTACAGAAAAATATAATCCAGAAGTAACGTCAAAGTTGACCATAAGCAACCATAGCAAGAATGACGAAGATAAGAAAATTAATAAAAAAAGTGAAACTCCATTATCATCTTCATTTTCCTCTAAAACTAAGCTCGATATAGAAAAAGATGTATTTACGACGACCCTCAAACCCAAAATCAATAATAATGCTATTTTAGAAACACCAACCCCGCTAATTATTTCTGCTGGTGAGATTAATTTGACTACAAAATCTAGCGCTAATAATTTAATAAATAAGAATGTAAGCACAACCACCGAGAAAATTTCAGACACTAATATAATTAACGCAACTATTCCGTCAAAGAATATAAATGAAAATAATAAAATAAGTAATAAACAACACAAAATATCTGAGGAATTGCCCAAAATTGATGATTTTAAAAAGAAGATACAAAAAGTAAATATTGACGACAAGGAATTAGCCAATGAGAGGAACAACTCATGGAAACTTGTTCCAACTGTTGTTAAGTTGAGTGAACTAGCTAAAGACAAGCAAAAAAATGAAGGTTTTTACACTCCTGAAAATAATGATAAAGATATAAGTTTAGAATTTCCTAAGGAGAATCAAGGTTTGGAAGTTACTACAAAAGATTTAGGAGAAGATATTATGCAATTTACGGAGCTTAGTAATGAATTGGCTTTTAGGTACTGGAACATTATGGTAGAAAAAATTGACAAGAAACGTAGTATGGTTTTCTCGCCTTATTCAATAACATCAATGTTAGCTATGATGTTTATGGGTGCTAAGGGAGCAACATCGGGTGAAATGAATGAAGTACTTAAACTAGATGACATGGTTACATTTAATCCTCACTTTACTTTGAAAAATATTTCTGATTCAATCGAAACTACTCCTAGTTCTGGTGTGGCGGTATCGGCGTTTATAAGAGAACTTTACAGTGAAAAAAATAAGGGTAAAATTTTAACGTTCTACAAAGAAAGAGCTCAACACTTTTATAATGGTCACGTTGAAGAAGTAAACTTCCAATTAATAAGTGATATAATAAGACGAAGAACTAATTTATTAGTAAAAAGATACACTTGGGGTAAGATTACAGAATACATGAAAACCAACAGCATCACAATGAATCCTCCTCTTGCAGCTTTTGCCGCTAGCATATTTTACGTAAGTTTGTATTACATTTTGAGATTTTGCTATCAATAATACTGATATATAACTACAACATTCTAAACGCCAAATATTCTAAAATCCAAACAGTTACAAATATTTTATATATACAGGAAGATTGATGTGCAGTTATTCCGCGACTTGTATAGATAATGTGTTCTGTCACTGTAACGTATATGAAGAGAGGATAATATCGAATTTAAGTTCAGACCACTGTGGTCAACAATTTTCTCTCTTAATTAATCATGAAATTGCAAGACCCCAAAAATTTACTTGTAGACCAATAACGAAAAATAGAATGCTCACTTTTAAAAAAAATGTTGCAAAAATAGTGGTTAAAGAAAATGTAACCAATGATAATCCGAACAATTTATATAATAAAGTTTTCGATTTATTGTTAAATGAATTTAATAATATTTTTAAGCCAAAAACGTTTACGAAATTCTTTAAAATTAAATTTAGTGATTGGGCTACCGTAGGAATATATAGAAGCAGAGAAAGATTATATGATTTATATGGTGAGAGGCAATGGAATCATGATCCGGTGTTCTTAAATAGAGTCAGAAATTTCTCTAAAATATTTAAGAACGTTTGCGTACAAGCCAAGTCCATTTATATAAAAAATAAAATTTTAAATTCAGAAGATAAAATAAAGGCAACTTGGGATGTTTTATCTAGTTTTACTGGAAAATCTAGGGCTCCCAATGGACCTATAAAGTTAAAAATTGATAATATTGAAATAAATAAAGAATCAAAGGTGGCGGCTGTTTTTGAGACCGTTTTTACTGAAATCCCAATAACAGTCACACGTAATTTAAATTCCTCATCATCTGTTGCAATCGCGGAATTAAACAAAAATGTTAAAGTCAATAATAAATATTTTGCTTTTAAACCTGTTTCATCAGATGAAATAGTTAACACATTTAGAACCTTAAATTCGAAGAAAACCGGTGATCTCTGGGGTATGTCAGTTAAATTGCTTAGCACTATTATAAATGATATTGCCCCTCAATTATCCCTTATTTTTAACAAATGTATCGAAACCGGTATATTTCCAGATTTGATGAAAAACAGTAAAATAGTTCCTTTGTTTAAAAGTGGCGATAGATTGGATCCCGAAAATTATAGGCCTATCTCGGTTTTACCGACCTTGAGTAAGGTCTTCGAGAAAATAATTTTAAATCAGATTTCAGAGTTTATGTATAGCAGTGGGATCATGCATAGTGAACAATATGGTTTCACCAAAGGCAAATCAACGACTGATGCGGGTGCTGCGCTTCTTAAGCACATTTACGACGCGTGGGAGAAGTCGCAGAATGCAATTGGGGTGTTTTGCGATTTGTCCAAAGCCTTTGATTGTGTGGACCATCGAACGTTACTATGCAAACTAAACCACTACGGTGTACGTAGCGCTGCGCTTGATCTTATTGCCTCTTACCTGAATCAAAGAATCCAGACAGTTTACGTAAATAATTCTAAATCGTCTGGTTCTCACCTAAAGATGGGTGTTCCACAAGGATCTATTCTGGGCCCCTTTTTGTTTTTACTTTATATTAATGACTTGCCCTTTTTTGTTAAGGGTCTGTGTGACATTGTACTCTTTGCTGATGACACCTCGCTTATTTTTAAAGTTGAGCGTGATAGGATTAATTATGACGAAGTAAACAGTACTTTGTCACGAGTCCTGCATTGGTTCGAAATTAATAATTTAGTGTTAAATGCTAAGAAAACTAAATGCGTAGAGTTTACACTTCCTAATGTAAAAAGTAAAAATTGTAACTTGCTCCTTAACAATGAAGTGTTAGAATTAATTGACTCAACAAAATTCTTAGGTTTAACATTAGATAGAAAGCTCCAGTGGAACCCCCATCTCTCAACACTCGCAGTCAAACTCAGCTCCGCCGTCTTTGCAATTAGAAAAGTTAGACAATTAACGGACATAAATACGGCTCGACTTGTTTATTTTAGTTACTTTCACAGTATTTTATCTTACGGTATTTTATTATGGGGCAGTGCTGTCGAAATTAATTCTATATTTATTTTACAAAAAAGAGCTGTGCGGGCTATTTATAACTTAAAAGCTAGAGATTCTCTGAGAGATGTTTTTAAAGAAATAGGTATTCTTACAGTCGCTTCCCAATACATATTTAATAACATTTTATATATACGGCAAAATTTAAATAGTTATATAAAAAACAGTGACAGACACGCGATAAATACGAGAAATAAAAACAAACTCGTAACGCCAAAGTTTCGGCTTCAAAAAGTTAATAAATCCTTCATGGGTCTGAGTATACGCATATATAATAAAGTTCCACAAGATATCTTAGACCTTCCATTTCTTAGTTTTAAATCTAAAATCAAAAGTTTATTGTTAAATAAAGCTTATTACAACGTTCAAGAGTTTTTAGTGGATCGAAATATGTGGAACTTAAGTTGTTGAATCATTTGCAGGATTTATATTATATTATAATTAATATACATCACCTATTGTTATATTTCTTTTGAAAAGAGCAACTGTTGAGTTTCTGGCCGGCTCTTCTCAACAGAGCAGCATTCCGAGCCGGTGGTAGCTTGCTTACGGACGGACTACACTGACCTTTTTTTGTATTGTAATAATTGACGATTCAAAAGTGCGTGTAAATGCCTACTTGAATAAAGATATTTTGAATTTGAATTTGAATTTGAATTAATGTCTGACAGTATTTTATATTAATTTAAAATGAAATAATATTTGTATGTTTGTTGTGTGACTTATAACTGAAAGTTTGCTAATGTAGTAATTGTTATTTTTCAGACTGACTGCAGTGGATCGTCTGTTGATGGAAGAGACGGTGAAATGTATTTCGTAGTATCACCAAGTGTACGCCAACGTCGATTAGTTCCTGTACCTTCTGTAGTGTACAGAAGTAACTTCCTCGCTGGTTATGATCCAGTTCTAGATGCAACAGCGGCAGCTTTAGGCAATACTAAATCCATAGTCAGTACTCTATTTTTGATGCCGGGCCAACAAGGTAACGTTGTTCATACAGATGATTTAGAGAATCTGGAAAAACGACTTGTAAAATCAGATTCAAGCACACCAGCTTGGAATAGATTATTGCGTACGCTTCTTCCAAGAAATGGACTGGAACTACAGATCCCGAGATTTTCTCACAAATCAATCTTTAATGTTACATCAACGTTGCAGCAAATGGAGTTAAAATATTTATTCAGTGAGGATCATGCTGACTTGGGTGGATTGAATGGGCCTTCGAAGGATCTCCATTTATCTGATATGATTCAACAGACATCTTTTGTTACTTGTGGCGAAGATGTTATTGGAGAGCAACATCATATAGAAGAATATCCAGATACGATTGAGATAAGACCTAAACGCAGGACTTCAAGATGGAACATGGGTTGGGCCGAGCCTCGAGACTATCAGCGAGCTTTCCATGACCCCCATGATGTTGGTGAAGCAATGCATCTGCCGCTGCACCTTCGACCGAGACAAGCAAGGGTACCGGCGAGAAGTACTCAACCTGCCCGCTTAAAATTTGATCGTCCTTTCCTATATTTTGTAAGACATAACCCAACTGGAATGATTCTATATGTAGGTCGCTACAATCCCAGACTTCTACCTTAAATACCTTAGAAAAGACTGTTAGTTTAGTTTAAATTACTTTATTCCTATAAGGAAGTGTGGTGTACTGGCCCGTGTGATATAATATGTAATGAGAGAAATCATTAAATCGATAATTACGTGGATATGTGACCCGTTTGTGTATTGGTATGCAGGTAGCCAGTGTTTCAATACACGTACCTACACTGTACCTTCATACTAACTCATAATGAAATGCATGTAGTTATAAGTTATAGCAAATAATACTAAGTCGTTTATATGTAAAACTATAATTTAGTCCATTTCAATTAATAACTCATTCCATTTCATTGTTATTGTAATATCAATTATAATTGCGATAAGAATAAATTAGATAATAAAATGATATAAATTTTGATTTATATAAAATACTCTTTGCATTCCTCATAAAATTCTTTCCACTCCAAACACTCCTTGGATTGTATAAATTGTGGGCAATGCTGAAAATATAATTTATATATAAGAAAATCATCGACATCAAATTAAAAAAATCAATGACACAGTCTTACCACATTTACAAAATTTCTAATACAAGTTTGAAAATTAAAAAATTCACAAGTTGTTACAGGTAAGAAAATTCTATAGTGTTCACGACAGTGCATCTTCGCATTTGTCATAACGGTACTGAATTCGGGGTTTAAAGACGTCCATCGGTCAAGATGGCTAAAATAGTTTTCAGTGACCAATTTATTTCCGGAATCCAACAGTGTGTATTTAGTGAGCAAGCATTTCCAATAATCGCACTGAAATAGTATAAATAATATTTTAATCTCTTTTAATCTCTTTTTATTTTAAGACCACGCTATAGATAAGATCATTTTAATCTGACACACAAAGCTGTTCTTAATTTTTTAAGACGTGCCCAAATTTGATTGTAATTTATTGAGAGCTGAGAAAAAATATATTATATCATATTTATGGCATTATGACCTCAAAGTACAATGTCATTGTTCAATTGTCACGCTTCAAATGAAGGATGCTGACAATTCTATATATAAAATTAGACAGATAGCTTAATGCTAACTATCCGGTGTAATGTAATCTATATACAAAATTATTTGAAGAAGTAACTCTGTATCATTTACATAACGATAAAGAATTAAAATAAGTATTTGAGGTTACTTGTTATAGGATTTTTTACACATATCTCAGTCAATTAATGATGGACAAATTTTGATGTGTTTGTAACGTACGAGTAGTTTGGAACATACAAGCGTATATTCGAACAACAAAACTATGAAAATGAAAGTATTGATACAATTTCCCCAATTGACTAAAGATAGTTGATGGTATTTTAGAAATGAGATAATGATAATGTACCTTTATGATATGTTTCATTTTATTTAATCATTATAGACAATTACTTACATGGGAGCTGTGTTCTCTCCGGAGACTGGTGACGTTGTGTTGATTATCAATATCCACGAGAGCAAATAAAGCCCCACAAGATCTTGCTACGTCTCGTTTGAAAAATGGTGGAAATATGCAACAGTGTCTTTCCTAAAGCATAATTGATTGAATATCAGTTGTAAATAATAATTAATTATTATTAGTTTTAAATATTATAAAACAAAACATATTACAAATGACTTTTCTGGCAAATAGTTTTGAGCGCAAATAAGAAAGAGTACTTTTTACCAAAAAGAAAAAGAAAAAAAAGGAAATTTTGTGTTGTTTTTCTTTTTCAAAAAGATTAATCCAATAAATATTGTTGAATATATTCCTTACCATTACATTGTCGTCGCCATAACATTTTTCCGGTTTAATTTTTCTATCATCTGGATACAACTGACAGTTGACCTAAAAACATTTTGTTGTAATAATTTAGTTTTAAAATAATTTATTTATATAATTTCACAATACCTACTAAATAAAAACTTGTAACAAAATACAATAAAATCATAGTATAACGAACCTAAAAGACTAAACACAATACAAGCAAAATGAGTAATGATTGGAACTTGCAGTGTACCTGAAAGGAAGTTATGTTTAATGTTTTGAAACGTTTAACCTTTACAAGTCTTATACAAAACCAAGTGAAAGTGTTTACCAAATAAATGAAGATTTACTTAAAAATAGGAGTAAGACGCGGGAAATTAATCATAGCGGTCGCAAGACGCTTGCAAGTCTGAATTGGGTGCTCCATCTTCTAATTAAATATTTAAATTACTTTCCTTTAACATTTTTGTTGTATATTATTAGTTACGTGGTTAAATTTATTATAATTTAGCAACAATCCCTTTGTAGAATATTTTATTTAATTTTCTTTTATTGCAGTTTCTATATCGTAGTATAATTTAAACGTGCAATGCAATTTAATTTTCCTTTACCTTATTTAATACTTAATTAAAAAAACTATTAATAATTATCAATAATTGGAGAATCTGAAAGATTGAGCTTTTGGGCATGCTTATTACTTTTAAATTGACCAACATTACAAATATCTTGGAAAGACACCATCTTCTGTCTACGATATAAGAACTTAATGATAAGATAAGGAGCTAAATCTGCTCGATCAGTTCTATTGACTTAATAGATGTTTTCTATTTTTGGACATGTGGAGTTCACATTTATGGTCTGGATTGCTCAAATATTAGTTTCTACCTATTGACTTGGGCTCACATTATCGTTCTCTTGAAGTGCATATCTGGTGATCTTCCACGCAACGGTCTCAAGAAACAAAAAAGTGCTCTTTCAAAGGCAGACCAGACCACGCATTTGTAATTTTTCTGATTTTTCAAAATGGAGCAACTTTGGCATTGTCGCATAAATTTGCACAAATTATTATACCAAATAAAACCAGATTTAACTCACATAATTTGCTCATATTCTTGTCATATAAGTGTCATCTGCTCTTTATAGATTTAAGGACAGAACTCTTGCTCGAACTGTTCCATACAATCTAGGCAACAATATGAAAATCTTATTTACAATAGAGGAAGCGGTGAGTTACTCAATTACTTTATATTTAGCAGTTAGTAATGAAAATTTTTAAATTACTATTCCGTGACCAACTTTAAGATCTCCGGAAGGTGTGTGAACTGATAGTACCGAATTCTGCGTTTGAAAATTAATAACACAATGAAGATAGATGTTATATATAATAAAACTTTTGTCCTCACAACATACTATATGTTAACAGTTCATGGATTAAATAAAATAAAAAGAAAGCTAAATTTCATAAGATAGTCACACAACTTTGTCTCGTATCTTATCTTTGAAAACTTATAAGTCTATCCTTAAAATATTAGATTGTTAGAAGTTTTTCCGATTTCAATTTTGAATTTTGATGCAAAACTTCCATAGTTGTCTAGTTTAGTTCAATACTTCGTCCTCGTATTTTCTTTTTAGAATTTTGTGAAGTCCTTCTAGTTACGTGGCCTTATTTGAGTTTTTGTGTCTGAGGATTCTTTATATATTCGGTAAACAATTCGGTTGAGTTAGATGAAATTATTGTAATGTATTAATGAAATCCAGTTATTTTATTTTACACGTGGACACTTCTATCAGATTTTCGCTTTTGAAATCTATTACGAAACATCGATATCCATTAGAAACCTTATTCCATCTTGGACGCGTCTCCTGATTGGATCTCCACGTATGAAAGGCAATAAAAAAACTCCGAGGATATTTGTGTTTCGTCATCTAGGCCGGACTTAATTCTGTACTCAAAACAACTAAGCCGAGTTATATTTGTGGAGCTTACTGTACCCTGGGAAACAAACATACCCAAAGATCATACATTTAAGCTAAACAAGTACTTCGAACTATGTAACGAACTGATCAGGAATAAATTTATAGTTAATTTGTACACTGTAGAAGTAAGAGCGAGAGGTATAACAGCAAAATCTCTCTACAACTTATTTAAGGATCTCGTCCTTTCTAGAACGATCATCAGTTCATTTCTGGAACATATTTCAAAGGCGGCTTTAGTAGGTTCTTACGATATTTGGTTAGGTAGGGAGAGAAACGTGAACAGTGAAGGTGAGCGTGTATGCGCATAGTAAAGGGGCCCCTTAAACCTACATCAGGGTCGCAAATCCCAGGCATTGTTTGCGCTCCTCTTCTTGCAACCCGATGGGCCCGGCACCCGCACGGTGAATCCTTGTAATGCTAAGAAGCTTCGTCTCATTTCCAATTGATTTTATTTTTCTGAAAAACCAAATAGTGTAGAAAAAAAAACTTTCTAAAATGGGATGTAACATAAAATAATAAAACATAATTACCTTTGGATGGTTTGATGAAAAGAGGTATTTTTGTCTAGAATTTCAAAGCATTAAAAGGATCAATCCCTGAGCGATCGTTAATCAAAAGACTACCATGATTGATTATAAGTAATTACTGAATTTAACAAATTTTAAACTGTTGTTAAGGAAACTGGTAATATCATATTTTGGGAAAGTTTAAAACAGTGGGATTTAGAAAATGTTACAGGACTTTGAAGTTTTAAACGACTGCTAAAATACATTTATAAATAAATTTTGTAGAAAGTAAATGACTATTTAAGTTTAAAATGTAATGCAAATAATATCAGTGAAATAAAATAACTATTAAGTTTCACAAATATCAAGTTTATTTATATATTATATAAATATATACTCTTACATTTTAAATATTTTGTTGAATTAAAAAAAAATGCGTTTCATTGTTGCTTAACACAACGTTTTTCAGCATTGTTGACCGTTTTTTTAATATGTGTATTTTATAATATCAGCCTTGGCTGGGTGGGCTTGTATGATAAATTGTTTGTACACCCTGATTATAATTAAAGACTGGAATTAAAGTAACATAACAAAAAGACTATTTCTTTTTTATTTCATTTATTTATCAAAATGTTGATACTAACATTTTGTGAATGCACAAAATTTATAGTTAATGTTTTTCTATTCCGCGCTATTTTTGTCTGAGTACAAGGAAAATATTAACAAATTTTGTTGATGTACAAATTATTACTAAATCTTTTCTCCCTCTTAGGGGTATATTTTTTAAAATTCCAATTAGGTTTAAGTTTGGAGTCTCTTTAAGCAATGGTTTTAATAATATATGTAACGTGTGCGCGCCTGGACCTAGTTACCAGCACAATTTAGAGAAAATTATCAACTTTAATTTGACTAAAAATAGTACTATTGTTACATAGACATGGTTTATCCGTTAAGAAAAAATATTAACGTTATATATCAAAAATAACTGTAAATTTGTAATGTACGCATTCCCATACTCATCCACTTACTCAGATAAACAAAATAAATATATATGTACAAACTAAATTTAAAATTTTATACCACACGTCAGAGTATCTATGTTCAAAAGTAAGTTTATAATTCACGGTAGCAGTTATCTGCTACCGTGGTCTTCAGATTTGAAGGTCGGTTACCTATGTGTTATCAGACTGCGTGTGGACATGGACGATTACGACAGTAATTCCGCTAGTTCCGGTTTCATGGAAGTGAGCCTTTGTCCATTTGCTCCCTATAAAAATTAATAGCTCGGACCCAGCTAACTATAGACTTAATAATGGAGCCTGCTGCTGAATTTCAGCACAACACGTCATCGCCTCCAAAGTCATTCGTACCACCTGGAAGAGTGGTGACCTTAACCTTTTTTCCACGTACCACCCGAATTTGGAACGAACTCCCTTCGGCGGTATTTCCAGATCGATAAAAAAATATAACATTACTCTATTGTGCGTTATAGAGTAGTGGCTGTCAAATAGCAACAATATTATAAATATAGAAAATTACAGAACAGAACAGAACGAAGTAGCCAATACTTCGTTCTGTAGGTAGAAAGCTATTCGCGATGGCTCACCTGTCTTAGCTCTTAATGATGTAGTTATAAAGTTTTGATTAGACATAGTAGCGTTCTCTATCGAGCGAATTATTGAACTATCCTGCATTGAGATTAATGAATATATTATTTATGCATGTACGAATCTCTGTTGATTTTGATGAATTTGAAAATAAAATAAATAGGAGGTTATTTTTACAAAATTTTGTCATAAAAACAAGTCTCTGATAGTGAACGGTTATGAATGTAGATATATTACAAGCAACTTAGTCTAGTGTACGTTTATTAAATTTGTTTAAATCTTACATGGTATAACTTGTTGAACGTCTTTTTGGAACCTACTCACATTACTAGTGTTTTCGCGACTTGTATCGATAATAAGTTCTGTCACTGTTTATGATAATGACGAATTTAAGTTGTGGTTAAAAGTGTGGTTAAAAGTTTTCTCTATTAATTAATCATGATAATAATAAAGTATTTTTTTTTTGTTACATGAATTTAGTCATATTTTTGAGCCAAAACGAAAACAAAATACAAGTGATTAGGCAACTTGATTGAGCAATTATTTAAATAAAGGTTATATGATTTATATGAGAGGCAATGAAATCATTATCCGGTGTTCATAAATAAAGTTAGTAACGACAGTGTAAAGTTATTCTAAAGCAAAAGAATAATGAAATAATAATTTTTAAATGAAATGAGCGATTCTTAGCACCTGATATCTGGGGTTAGCATATTCCAAAGCAACTACCTTCACCGTGTGAGATTTCTTGTACGTAGCAGCAGGCAGCAATAATTTGTTATCCCTTTTAGACCGAAGCTTAAGATGACAGGATTCCTTTGAACTCAAAAACTTATGTCCTCTTGCAAGTTTATCTGTATGCACTATACAAATCCATTCAGTGTATTTTTATGTGACAGACATACAAACACCCAAACATTCCAACGTTATTATCAATTACTATTTTATTCGATGAAAATATGTTGGTCAAATCAGTCACAAAATAGGAATTTAGGCAAAAGCAGTAATAATTTTATTTATAGTAACAGATTGAAAATAATATATATACACAGAAAAGTGGAAAATACATTTTGAATTAATACGTAGAACAAAATTTAATTAGAAGTAAATGTTATATTTCACAACGTGATTCTTATAGTTTGGAATCATTACAACTTATTGTTTTACATATTTATTACATTCTTCTAAATGATTCTTCAGTTTCTTACAGTTGTCGGTGTCTTCCCACTTGGGACAATTCTAAAACAACTTACAATTTTAGTAACACATACAAACTCATATAATAAAATTAATGTTTAGAGTAGTGAGTGAAATTAGTTTTACAGATCTACTTAATAAAGATTATTTACTATTCATAATATATTTTTAACGTATTGAATATAAGCATAAAACTATAATGAACAAATGAAATTTAAATTGTTTATGTAATATTTTTGTATATATTTTGAAGATTACAATACTTACCATAAAGATAGTTCCCGAAACACAAAATACAATTTTATCTGTCTGACAAACACCAGGTGGTCCCGGCAGGTCATCCTTTAGACAGACCTCTTTAGCTGCTTTTACAGCAATTTCATAATCAGCATTCTCTTCAGCGAATCTATCAAGAAAGGCGGCTACAGCCTCCTTATCCACAGTGGTCTCATCTTTCATTAAACCATAGCGATTCATTAAACATATTTGTTTTGAACACTGCAACGAGATGTTTGATATTATAGTTATGTTTCAGATATTTCATAAAATCAAAGACATAGTTTACATTATAGACATATCTTTTCTTTCACGCCATATCCCTTGCGGGGTAGCCAGAGACGACGGAGCGCCAACGCTACGGTCCCTGCATACCTCTTTCGCCTCGGCCACAGACATTCTTTCAATTATATGAAAATTTTAATATATTAAACAATTAATTTGTAATATGATATACATACATCAGGAATTGGCCTTTGTTTATGGTCTTCTGATGGTTTTTCAATACCACACGCTTTTAGGTCCTCTTCATTAAATATCTTCTGTAACTTGCAACAGTCCATAGGCTTTTCCTACAATATATATATATATATATTTATAAATAACCTTATACTTATAGTTTTTTTTTCAACCGTAAAGATAATAATATGGATGTAATATGCTTTAATATTCAAACATTAGTTGTTTCAAGAAATAAGCCGATTTCAAAGTAAATTAAAATGTTTTAAATTTCCACACTTCACATGTGAATTTTGTAACAAAAAAGTCAATTTAAAAAATGTTATTTTTATATTAATAACAAAAAAGAAAATCGACAACTTTACCACTCCAGGAGGTGGTCCTCTACAATGCGGAGGGATTTCATCTGATAACACAACCTGAAAGTAAAGGACGGTTTAAAGGCTTCAGATTAAAAAAAAAGAAACAGAAAAATACCTAAAAAAACGATATGGCAACACTTATCAATTTTTGATAAGTTTAAATGTACATTCTGTATATAAAAAATAAAATTCTTATTCAAATGACTGGCATTAAAAATATCTAGTTTTTTAAATGTTTAATTACCATATAATTATATTTGAGATTTGAATTTGCTCTATCAGTTGTTAACGTATGCGTAATTTTTTGTACATTTAATTAAAACACGGTGATAGTTTACCTGTAAACATTTATACTTACATGGAAAATGGACAAAACTAAACACAAACTTATTCTGATCATGGTTGAATCGCTGGGATGCAGTGGCGAAGTATCGTAATGAGAGGTGGTTTTATAGGCAGCTCTACCTCGGTCATTATACACGGGAAACTACCAAGGTGTCGCGTGCTATAGATTATTATTTATATATTTGAAATATATATAAACAATTTAGTATAGTATAAATAAAATATAGTATTTTTGTTAGTTTGTTATAAAGACACTACTAATTAAGATAGACAGGTGAAATTTGGATAGAAAATTATAAAAAAAATGTATATAATCGATATTCTACTATTAAGAGGTTTTGATGATCAGTTCGTAAAAGTATGAAAGAAACGCTGTTATATATTTTCTAAATATTTAATTAACCAATAGATATTTCAGGGTTTTACGTAAAAACAAAGCAAGGTGGATCAAATAGCGTGAAATAAATTATTAATAATTTTAAAACTGTCAAACAAAAATGTACCCACAAATCATGTCCATAATTTTGTATTATTGAAAAAAACTAAACATTAAAAATAAATATATCCCGGAATTATTCACCATTTATTCGGCTAATAATAGCCTTCGTATTTGTCACATCCGATTTCATTTGTTATTTCATGATGTCATGTTCTCTTGATATAAAATAAATTGCGACAATGCACAGGTGTGAATAAATGAGGCTCTAATTTATTTCAATGCGTTGGATTTTTTTACGTTAAGTAAATTCTGTAATTACGTTAACGATGTTTTAAAATTGTTTAACCTGTAACATTATTACGTGCAAGTCTGTAATATGTAATGTCAAAAACAAAGTTAGCTTATTTATGGACCGAATTGTAGGAATATTATCGAAATTATTAAAATAAAACTAAGAATTTTTATTAAAATGTTTTTTTTTTATGTTTTGTATTATTTGTATAATTCTACATAATTTAATAAATAAAAAGAGCTTATGAGCATAAATGGCAAAAAAATTTATAAAAGTTGCATTTTTGTCGGTCTCTGAATAATTTTAATTTACAATTGATTCTTGTAGGCTTTGTGATTCCAACATTTTTAAGGTAGTAGTGCAGAGCCTAGGTTTAATTTTAGTGCATACGCCAAGATATAAATACCAATATGATTTAGCTATTAGCATCACATATCATAGGAAAAACGATGTCAAAACCGTGACAAATAAGATATTAATTAAACAAAGAAATTGCATTTAACGCCAAGGTTACATAATATGCATGTAATAAGGATGTCCTTAAGCCATGCTTGTGTGAACTAAGCCTTAACAATAGGACAATGAACTCGGTTTCAATGACTATTGTAGGTATTTGTGATTTAGTTACGGGGCCCTTTGGAGTGATAATTATAGTATATCAGGGTTAGCCTATTTTTCTCGTAATTACTTGACAAATCTATCGGTTCATTTTCATGTTGAATCTCTTATCTTTTGTATGAAACTTATATATAACATATTTTTGTATGTATGTATGTTAACAATAAATAAACTTGACTATAAGTAATAAGTTCACATTCATTTAGTTTTTGCATCTAAAGTGACTCGCACAGGTTTTTAGGACCTTTGGATCTCAGATCTCTTTACAAAATGAAGTCATTTTTAATTTTTATTCGATAAACGTATAAATAAATATAGATTAGCACTACGAAACAAATGTTATTTATTTTTATTTGTAAATAATATAATACGTTTATTTACCTAATTTATTTATTATTATTTCCTTTATACAATACAGTAAAGATAATAAGGAGATAAAACATCAAATAAAGTTTTCTCTTGAAAATATTATTCTTTTACAAAACTTTCCCATAAATACCAAACAACATTATACATTTCTTTTTAAATATTTTTCAATGCCATCAACTTTCAGAATTCGCTAACACTTCCAAGAGTCTTTTGGACATTTCTGAAAACAAAAACACACAAGGAAATTTTATTCTTAAATACAAATCCGATATTTTTTATTATTATTTGGGAGAAAAAACTATATTTAAAATATGAATAGGATACCTTCAACATAGCTATACCGGTGCAGGTGAAAACGTCGTATGCTTTGCAGGGATAATCCAAGTATTGCCGGAGGTCTTTATCAACACAGTCCTTGATAGCTTTATCTATGGCATCCGTCCATTCCTTGTGGCCTTCCAGCCATTTTCTTAAATGGTTCCTGTACACCTCCTTGTTGAGGGTCTGCTTGTCAATGAGAAAACCAGACTTTTCGAAAACGCATTGTATGTCGGTGCACTGAAAAATATTAATGACCTCTTTAGAAATAATTTGTTATAATTGAGTTATGTAATTAATATCTGAATGGACACAGACAAGGAAATTTTTGTTTATTTTTTTGTAAATAAACCATTCGACCGGAAATTACCTTAAAATTAGGTAATAACATAGTTTAGTTAGCTGATTGTCAAATAGTCTTATTTTTCCGACAAAAAAGTAAATAATTACAATGATATATTAGTATAAAATAATATACTGTTGGAAGTTTTTTCTTAATTTAAATATTTCATTCCAAGAACTGAAATTACAATTACAAATTCATCTCGCACTCGCCTAATAAAAACTTTTCTGAGATGAAGCATAGCTGAATCCAAATACACCAAAAGTTTCTGTAGATGTGATGAGAAAGTGAATAACATATTATATTATATTATTAAAATATTCCTTGTTTATAAAGATGTATGTATGTATGTTTAAGTGGATGATAAATGCCTACAGGCTTACAGTTTCTTGACGTAGGCACAGTAAGTGCCAAAATTAATAATTGATCAACAATCCGAGATTGAAATCAATCCTAGTTTTATGCACACAATCGTAGGCGATCAATTGTTGACACAGAATCAAGAAGCGGATTGCAATTTCAGTGTGAAATTTGGGCTCAAGATTGTGAATATTTTTTACACTTTAACACAAAATTATCTAACATTTTGGACATATATATCAACAAGGGGTAAACTTTTGTATTATATTCATATATATATAGATGTATAAATAATTGAACTATATTTTTAGAAACTTTTTTGAATGTTAACAGAATAATATTTTCTTATTATAATGTGATATTGGATGGTTACCCATACATATATTTTAAACATATATATAATGAAAATCATTGAAATTTTTAGTGTTGTGTCTAAATTCGAATCTACGACCACGTTTATATTAAGATAAAATAAAGTTTACAAGACTAAAAATATTTACAGGCAATTAAAAAAAGCAATAATTTTCATCAACCAATAAACTCGGTAAACCTTTTTATGACCGAAACCAGGGAGAAAAATATTGAAAATACAAACTCTGATAATATCTTAATAAAGTATATCCCGGATATCGTAAAAAAGACTTTTCCTATTTAACGTTGTATAAGAAAGTTAACTGCCACAAAAATTGTATAATATATTGTATTTTATAGAAATATGTAAATGGCGGAAGCAGACTGTCCAAGTGGGGGTAAGTGACAAAAGTCTTGCAAATGTATTACCCTGTTTTGTTCTTAATAGTGGGAGGGAGTTGCAGAAAGTTGGGTTAAAATTACAACACTTTTATTAACGGTACTAAACCTACCTGCAATAATTACTTAACGATATATAAGAGGGAGGTTCTACCACGGTCGAGTTGGCCCGTATACGGGATGCAGTTCAATGACAGTTGGATTTGAATACCAATATAAATAAGGAATTAACTACATAGTGATCAGTTGTATTCATATATATATTAAGAATGATTTAATAAATTATTCAATCTATTATTGGGTAGTTAAAAAATTATCAAAAAATAATAATTATAACAAACCGGTCCAGACAATTTCGAATCGGAGCATTCCATAAGAGGCTTTGGATCACCTAGCTCTGGGATATCACAGCATGCTGATATCGGCTTCTGTAACACATATTTATGTACAAACACTAAAAGTTAAGTCTAATCTATAGCAAAGACTTTTTACTTATTATAAAAGTCAAATAAACATAAACACTTCAAAAGATTTTCATCTTAAATATGTAATTTTTGAATCCCTTTTTCGTTTGACATAGAAATATTAACACCGTTTAATTTAATATATCTACCGGAAATCGAATCTAAATCCGAGTCAAAGGCAATAATTAATAATCATAGTTTAATTAATTATATATGTACTTACAAGACTGGCTCCTCTATTTCTATCTTGGCTTAAGAAGTCTGCGTTCACAGCCTGAAAATAATTTATTAAAATTGATATAACAAATATGGGTCGTTATAATATATATACTTAAAATTGTGAGTGACTTTATGTATAGTATAAATATTCTTTTTAGAATTACCTCCTATTAATACTGATAAAAATACTTCTCAGATTTCATTTTTTTTTTTAATATATAGAATAAATTTTAAGATATCGTTGCTTGATGGCCAATTTTAAAAAGAAAGAAAGAAAAGAGTCAAAGGAGTTTCTTACACCGGTGTCCACGCAGACAGAGGCGTGGACAAGATATATAGTAATTTATAATATTTAAAAATAATTTTTACAGAAAATTTAACATTTGTTTAATCATAATATACTAAAGTGCAAATTAGAGATAGCGATAATTGGTAACACGAAAGAATAGATACGATAAAATACCTTTAAAATATTTTAATAAAAATATGATATTGCATCTAATAACAACATTGAAATAAATATATAAATATACTTTAATATATATATAAATATAAAATAAATATTATAATAAATAAACAACTCACCAAAATAAATAAAATGAATCCCACAAATTGTAACATTGTTGAGGTTCCTATACAAATAAACAATTCACAGATTGTGAACAAATAAAGAAAACATACCTAGAATCCTTACTATCGTTACTGACTGTGTATTGAACTGATAGTTAATAAATTTCCAATTTAATTATTGAACATAGATGTAAGAAAAGACTTAATCAATGGATGTGAAAAATTACAAAACAAATACTTTTAATATTAAAACTTCATGTAGTTATTTCGTATCTATTATTTCAAATATTATTATTCTTTTTATAATAATGAAGGTAATTCCACAGAACAATATTAGTGCATAAAAATATTAAATAAACAACCTTATCAAAGTCAGAGGTCAGGTTATATTTTGTCGACTAACGAACTGTAAATATTAATAAATTATTATTGTTAAATCTTAATTATTGTTTATAAATAAAATTAATATCATTTCTTGGATTTTTAATAAATATATATTATTGACCATACTTTGCTTGTTATATATATAATATTTTTTTATTATTTATATTTGCCTACATATTGGGTATACAATTCTTTTATGGTTTATATTGTACGTGCACTATAAAATATTTATATATATATTTATTTATTTACATCTTCACGCCATATCCCTTACGGGGTAGCCAGAGACGACGGAGCGCCAAACGCTACGGTCCCTGTATACCTCTTACCCCTCGGCCACAGACATAAACCTCTTTATACATGCCCTCCGGGGGGGCCTCATGCTTTTTACGTGACCTTCCTCCAGTATCATAGATACTGTGTTTTCGAAGGTCACTCGAGGCCTCCCCCTGTCTCTCTTACCGCTCACTTTTCCTGTATAAATCTTTTTTACCATTCTTTCATCACTGATTCTTTCGACGTGCCCAAACCACCTGAGCACGTTCTTCTTCATTCTCACCGTGAAATTCTTATATGAATATTTTAATTTTTTTTGAAATATAATACAATGCAGTATAAATTTTAACAAATATGAAATAATTTGTTTTGATCTTATATTGGAACTATACAACTAAATTTTTAACCAAACACCCATATAATGAAATTATATTTCAGCTTTATTATAGAATAATATATATATACATATTTCGATAATAATTTAATACAATCTGTATTAGGCATATTACAAATAGACAGAAGCAATTATTTTATATATTAGAGTATATCGTATTAATTAATATAGAAAAAACTTCAAAAATATTTTCACTTACTACATATAACATTTTTTTTTATATGAAATATATATCACTTACTACATATTAACATATTTCTATATATAAAATATATATGAAAGTGCGAAGTGTTTTGGTATCTGAGCAATACTCATTTACTTTTAGTACAGGGTTTTAATGATCAGATAAATTAAGCTAAAACACCCACATACATTGCTATTCTATGGTTAAGCTGTGCTTGGAGATGTAATACACTTAAGCTCTATGCTTCAATTTATTGGAAATTGGTTGTTTTAACATATTTTAAACATTTATTATATAAAAATATACAAAATACTGTATATATGTACGGTATTTTATATAACAATATACATTTTATCTCTTATTATAACCCATAAATAGAACCATTTATTTTAAACCTAATTATTCTGAAAGTCGTCTGAATTTTGGACAGCAAATGTTAGTCCCTGGGGATCTCGGTTATCCCGGTTTCGCCATATTAAACCTAGTTTCCTCGCTCCTTTATTTGTGTAAACCATAAACAATTTCAAAGTATTTGTAGCTATAATAAAATGATCTTTGTAAATTAACATTGGTTTTACAATGGTAAATTTTTATTTATTTATCATATCATAAATATCTTTAAAAAAGTCATCGTCTTTAATTATGTTAATGGTTATACAATAAACAAACACACCTCCATCCAGATAAAGATTATATATAATATAAATCTATCAAGGAAGACGTGGTTGCTCAGTTCGCACACTGTCGGGACGGTCACAGAGGCACGGGTTCAGTTCCTATAAAAAATCTGCATAAAAACATTTCATTCATAACATTGTATAATCTTAGAAACTAAATACTCCAAGATCATTTTAGCATTCAAGAGTGTTTTAGTTGATTGAAATGCGTATAACACGATTTGTTGACACATTTGCTGATATTATAATGTATTCATCAAATTGTTAATATCTTTTAAAAGAGCAAGTATTTAGTTTCTGGACAACTCTTCTCAGCAGAACAGCATTCCGAGCTGGTAGCTTACTCACGGACTGACTACACTAAGTTTCTTATTGTAATAATTGACAATTCCAAAACGAGTAAATGCCTTTGAATAAAAATATTTTGAATTTGATTTACACAGTGATCTAATAGTATTTTTTTCTTAATAAACTGGAAAGGTTGATATGAAACTAAATATTATTTTTTGTGGAAAAAGGAACAAATAAAATTTTATATATAAAGTCATAGACAACAGCTAGTATGGTGCAAACGAACTCCACCCATCTGCTCTTATACTAATTATTGGGGAAAGATGCAATATTATTAATTTAGAACTTCATGAGAAAGGACTTGCTTCTTTTCCATATCACTTCTTTCGTTTTTCTTATCTCTACATCTTTACAAATAAAAAATAATTGTAGACTCTGTTTGTAATAAATAACTTTTCACTAAATGCGTATGAAAGTATATACTTACAGAATATATATATCTGTCTATTTTTTCCAGCGAATCTCTGAAACGACTTAACAGGACTTTAGCTGGCGGATAGCTGATGTTATAAGATGTTTGGCTACTTTTGTTTTTAAAAACATATTCCGCACAAGTCATAATCACAGCTAGTTAAATAATATAACACAAAATTCGAAATTATAATATTTCTTTATTAAAGCCTTAATTTTACCTTACAGTTACAATGACTTCTGTACTGAATTAGTTTCATGCCAACTTTAACATAATAATGTTATTTGGTAAAGTTCATATAAGCTTCAAGTTGTCATCTCTGTTCATTAAAACTTACCTAAAACATTTAATTAAAATATCAATATATATGTTTAGTATTACATTAATTAGTAACATTTATTTTTTGTCCGTCTGTCATGGTATGGGCATGTTATGAGGAGAGATGAAAGGCATGTGACCAAAAGAGTGCTGAGTATGGTAGTGGAGGGATGCACAGGTAGAGGACGGCCGAAGACAAAATGGATGGCTTGCGTGAAAGGCGATATGGAGAAGAAGGGAGTGTGCACAGAGATGACGAGTATGGAAGGATAAAACATACTGTGTCGACAAAAGTGGGATAAGGGTAGTAAGATGATGAGTAACATTATTTTATGATGAAAAAAAAAGTAATACTATTGAAAACATCTTGCTAATGAATAATATATGATAAAAGATTTCCAAATATTTAGTATATGACCCAAAAGCATATAAAATATTTAACGCTTAATTTGTTAGCAATGTAGCATTTCAACTATTTTGCCATTAAAATATACAATAATATATAATCTAATTTGAATTGATAATTGGTTGGCATATAAATAGAAATGCATAGCGTTTTTTGACCAACATCAGTGACAGGTTTATCTCGAGGAAAAGGTTCTGTTTATGAGATTCAGTTTTCTTTAAATCACTACTAGATGGCGCTGCAACATACCAAATACACCATTGACTGATATTCATAAAAATTGTATAGTCGGTAACGTTTCTGCTGTAACTATTTTGAGTTGGTTAATTGCATTGTATCAATGTCTAAACAGTTCTATGTATCTCTTTATATTTTTTTTTACACACAAATTGTTCCTTTACTTACAATACAAATTGTTCCTTTACTTACACACAAATTTGTCGATTTAATAAAAAACAAGGTTTTTAAAAATGGGGTCCTAAATTCATCAAGACATATTCCGATATTATAGGTTACTTAATGACGGAAACGGTTTGACGGTCGCAGGATCGAGTCCTGACCGTGGTTTATTTTTAATATTTATTAATAAATAAAAATAGAAAGAATGACATATCTAACATGTTACTTAATAACAAGGAAGTATTAAAGTCATACCAATCATGGAAAAAAATCTCCCTGCTTCCAGGCCCCCAGGCTTCGATGGCATGGACAAATCACGTGTTAAACAAACCTTTAAACCTACCTAAATGTGGGGGAGGCTCCCCGCTATCGGTTTAAAGTATGATCCTCAGGAGAACCTATGGAAACCCAAGACCGAAGGTTCAGCGCAGAAGGATAAGAAGACCTGGTTAAAATTTAACTGGCGTCAAGGACGGAACAAGAAGCTATTTAGGCTCACATACGTAATGTATATAAAATATATATTTTTTTATTTGAACCAAAATATCTCCTTAATTTTTTATAGATTTTTATATAATCGAAGACAAAGAATTAAAGATCATACAGACAAGCAAACTGACATAAAAAAATTTCAGTGAGTCATGAAACTAATATTTATCACAAATATAAACAATGCCTAATAATTTATATAGTGATATAGATTTTAAAAATATATCAACATTTTACTTTCTTTTTCTATAAACAATCATACATGCTAAACCTCATGTCTTTCGTTACATTTAATAAAGAATCATTTAGTTCATACAAAAACTCTCAGTCGTAAGACATTTTGTTGGCCATCTTGAATAGAGGACTGAAATTAGTATAAGCTTTGTGTAAATTAACTAAAGGCACGGTTACACTGACATCTAATATAAGGTATAGTAATATATATTTTTAGGTATGACGTATTTCATATGCAGTCAAACTGTTAACATATATATAAAAAGTATTGATTTGATGTTTGTTTATCCAGAATTATTCAAATATATAATAAATTAAAAAAAAATATAATATTAGCTTTATACTATAACTTTAAATATCTTAACTTTTACTGTACAGTCGAAAGTCAAAGCCAGTACGAAACCAACACATTCAAACAGGCATTTACTCCAACCTTCAAGACTGCACAGACACTTGTGAATCCTCGGATGTTGCAGGAGTTCATGGGTAGCGATGATTAGGTACCATCAGTGACCCATCCTCGTTTGCCCTCGTCTTAGATAACAAAAAAAATAAAATAAATTCAAGTTTGAATACTTGAAAAGCTATAAATCTGTTAAATATATGAACAAGATAGTTTTAAATAAATTCGGTTTTACCTTCCTTGCATTAGAATAAACCGATCTTATCTAGAGACGTTATCTTCTTATCTTAAAACAAAACATCTCACCCGCTACTATCTAACAGAATGCGTCGTGTTGAGAGTAACTGAAAACACTTGCATTATTGAAAATACACTCAATACATACAAAATATAAATTGAATATTATTTAATATAATATAAATCAAAAATATATTTTGGACATTAAAAAATAAATTATTATGACATGATTTATATAAAATACCTTAAAATAATGAATATATATGTATAAGCATATATATATGCTAGATTTGTATATAATTCTTAGAATTAACTTTTTATCGATATGATAAACAGAGCCTTATCATTCACAAGATCGCTTATTGGCACATACACTTTATGTGCCCTAACTCTTAGCAAATAACTGAGTGACGCACCATGCTTGGATTACACCATAATTTGTGTACAATAAAACATTATTAACTATAAAAATATATTATTCTATTAAATAAATTATTATTATCATTAAAAAATTAATGTAATCTATATAATATTATATGTTAAGTTGTTAAAAGTAATACCAACATTATTCACATTTCAAATTACCTAAGTTTTCATATTATTCTTAATAGGCAAGTACAAAAGTATCATCTTTCCGGAATTTCAATTCTACAATGGAGTTATACGGCATTCTAAATAAGTTTTTGACCTCAAAAGAATATTGTTTAATATAAAAAATATATGCATTCGTTATAATGGAAAATCCATTTCAATAATCGAACTGTTACTAAGTTAGGTTTATAGTCCGTATAGTCTCACATTGTGGTCCAGAGACTAATCCATTACAGATTTATTACTATTTAGTCCATCAATTCAACAAAACACTTATTCGATAAACTATTTTGCATTTACTTGTCTCATAAAAAATAATAAAAAAACGGAATCTAATGGAATTGATACAGCCATTTTGAATAAGACATTAAACCTTACACATAATATTTAAATTTACTTTACTATTATAATAAATCCATAAATTTGCATCTACTATTTTTGTCTTTGTATTGCGATCTAGGTGTTATTAATGATAGCCATTATAGACATTTATAATTAATAATAAAAAATACCTAGGCTATTTCCCGAACGAACTTTGACGAAATTAGAAATATTAATAAAAAAACTATTGATTTTAAGTAAAATGATTATTATTTATTGAAGAAAAGAAAATGTTAAATACATTGTTATTTATAATTACTAAAAAAATACAAAAAAAAGTGTTATTAATAATAATAATAATATAATTAAATATGAAAATAAACTTAAAAATATCCTCTATCCATCCGAGAAAAGTGAAAACAATGCAGAACGAACAAGGTTCGTTCGGTGAAAAGTGACAAAAATATCCTTCTAGCATATCATGGCAATACCAAAATTATCCGAAACCGGAAGAAAACATAAGATACACACACTATCCACGACCTAAATCCTGCACTCAAGACACGTGGGTGATATCTTCCAATCATATTCTTTTGTTTGCTCTCGGCGCCGACGCCATTGTCACAGCAAAATGGACTTCGATGTTGACATGAAGCTTTTTATTATACACCAGTGTTGTCATTCTGAATTAATAAAATCTTGAATTAGTTTCATCATAACCGGATTATTATTAAATATTTAATATATTAAAATCTCTTAAGACGGTTAAAATAACAAATAATCGAATCTAAAAGTTAGGAAATGTAATTTAACTTTGCGCGACAGGAACCGAAATACAATAATTGTAAAATAAAGACTCTTAGAAACAATGTTTTGTCTTGTTTTATGGTTTTTTAATTGTTTTTATATACATATATATTTCAACTTAAAAATTTTATGTTTAGACTAAATATGTTATATATTTTTTTGTAATTTTTATGAATCCTGAAACAATTACTTCCACAAGATGAGACAATTTTGGACAATTCAGTAAATATAAATGAAAAACTGAAAATTTAAGTAAGTTTCATTAAATTCTATATATTTTAATAATTGTCTTAAGTATCTGTCAAAGTTTACATAATTACCGAATACGAAAACTTAAGTTGATTGAAATGTTTAAAATTAAGTTCTGTGATAATATATATATATATATATATATATATATATATATATATATATATATATATATATATATATAATATATATTGTACTGTTTTTATTATAAATACATTATTCTTAAATACACACTAATTATAAAGTGTATTCTTTATTTACATATACCAAATTTCCAAAAACATTTATTTACTTTCTACAGGAACAGGAAAAATGCACAATAACATAATTTAAGTAAGAGTATCAGCAGTAGAATATAAACTTTAATATCACACCTAAATGAAGCTATTTGCACTTACTTTAGTAGCAGTTTAACTGAAGATATTCTTCACTCAACTCACTTAACTATTTTACGAAGCAAAGCGAAGTTATTGTGCTACAAAATTATATTCAAAATCTCCTACTTTATAGATAGTTTTAAAACGAACGTATAGTTCACATTATTTATCATTTAAAATTTTTCATTGAAAGCGATAAGTGTAACAAGGTTTTAACATTATAATACTAAATATCTAATCTATGACACATTATATACTTGGTATATGATAAGTATTATCATTAAAAGTAATTTAAAATCAAAATTTCATATGAAATGACAAATGTATGTAAATTAAAAAATAGAAATGAAAAATGTGCTTTTATAAAAGATTTATATTAGTAAAGAGCAATAAATAAATGGAAATAAATTTGTTGTTTAAAAGCTCTCTTGTGTATAATGAGAAGTTAATCATTTAACGTCTGTTTAATCTTACATTTTAAACCTTATAAAAGGAATTTTAAATTAATATAAAGAAAAGATTTTTAGGAAAATAAAGAAAATATCTCTTGTAATGTTATTTTATTTTATTATTCTAATTAATATTAATATATTATGGTATGTATTTGGATAATTATATTGAGATTATTGAAATTTTATAATAGATTTTTGATCAAATTCAATAATATTTTGAATTACTAGAAAAAACATAAAATATATCTTTGTTCTTTGTTAACTTAAAATATGAAAGTAAATTATAAAATATAAATATAATAATACTTAATTATAGTTAGTTTTTAGGTAATTTTTAAAATTAAATAAATGTTGTATAAATTTCATTATTGTACGAGTATGTTAAGCTCAATTATTAATGTGACGACTCGGAAATCGAGCACGGGTTTGAGTCCTGCTATCATAATTTTTCTATATTTATTACACATCATAGTTTGAAGGCTGCATATATTTGTTTCAAGTGGTGTAAGCTCGTTTTAATTCAAGAAGATCAAAACGTAATAGATTTATTTGATATCTTTTTTACCCGGTATATTTTCTAACTTAAAAATGTTTACCTGTAGTTAAACATTTTTTATCATATTATATTAGTAAAAAATCATAAATAATTATATTATTGTATTTCCTAATAAATACGTGTATATATTATTAAATATTTTGACTAATAGTTGGACATTCCGTGGAGGTGCGTGCCGTGGGCGGCTGGGCGGCTAGGGCGGTTGGATATAAAAGCCTGGATCAAGTCACACTACGGCAGAACACTTGTTGCCTCCCACTGGCCTGGTCGCTGAAACCACAAGAAAAACAATAGGTGAGTAATATGTTAAAAGTTTGTGAAGTGGTAGATGAAGTTTTAGCTTTTGTGATATATTTTATATATTTTAGTTTTTTTTTTTAATTATATTAAATATATATACGATATTTTTAAAAGTAATAAAAAGTAAAAAATTACAACTAAAATGGGTATAAAAATAAAGGCATATATGCGAATTTCGTATATATATATACAAAAAAATATAGAAAGTGTGTATGTGTAAAAGAAAAACTAACCGTCAGACAGTGATTTTCAATATACACATAAAATTTAATAATTTAATGATTTTCACAAATGAATAATTAACGAAGTTTAATTTTTAATATCTTCTCTATAATATTATCTAAAGGTTTATATTTCAACAATAATATCAATTTTCATATAATTTAATATTTCTGGATCGCAAAGTGCATTAGTACCTATATATATATACTCAAATAATATTTCATTCTTCTAAAGATATTTAACAAATCTTTTAAGTGTTATTACAATGTAATAAAAATAAAAAAAAATAATATAATTTCATTTTACAATAACAAGAGTAAGTCAAGTTTCAAAACATTATTACAAACGAAATTACACGAGTCCTTTATTCGTTTAACATTTTATTTGAATGTTAAAGTTGTTTTGAGATCCTCAAATTGAGGTATTTTTTTACATTTAAAGTTAATCTAAATCGTATTATATTAACGCTAATAACATAGTTATATAATATCATTTTGATGTTTATACAATTTTTTTTTTACAATAATTAATAATATATATCAAAATTTACAAAACTAAAATAAAATTTACCAATCATATTATATATTTTGTTTAATATAAAAACCCTAAAATAAAAGCCTGCTAAAATATATATATGTATATATTTTATGGTTTGGTAAAAATCTACATTCCAGGAATCCCATTATCCCATTACGTAGCAGTTACCATCAAATTGGGGTAATAATACTATATTTGAATCGTGATGTCACTTCATATTAAAAAAGAATCTTTTACTAAAACATTAAGACAGACATACAGTTTTGTTAATATTAAGTGAAACTGATTCCTGAATAATAATATATTTGTCTCGAAATGAATAATAAAATATATAGTTATATTAAAAATACTATAAAAATATGACTTGAATATAAATGTGATGCTTTTAAGAAGTGTCGTAATTAAAAAATAACTTTTAAGATGAAGCTTAACACTAGATGTTTTCACCCACGTTGTTTTATACGTATCTTATTTGTGAATAATAAAATGTTTTTTCTTCTTTGATTACAAAATTTTAATTAAATATTACATTTTACACATAAATCATGAATAGAAGTATTAACAAATTAATTATTTAATCATCTGTCATCTGTTAAATCATTTTTTTTTATTTAGATTGATTGAGTAAGATATAGTTAAAGCCTTTTCTACACTTCATTATATGTCGTCCAACTATGATTGCGGTACAAATATAAATATATAAATTATTAAACAAATACATAGTGGATTAAAATCACATTAAACAGTTATAATAAAACAGTGATCCAATCCAATCCAACAACCATCCATTCATTTCTGTGACAAATATTATTTATTAATTATAACTTCAGACAATTAATGATTGTATTAAACGAATTATTTATACAACAGTTCTTTAATCTCTTATTAAAATGATTAATTAAAATATTTAATTCCTTGTATAATTCGTGAAAACCAACTTAATATGGCGTTATATACTATATACTTAAAACTAATAGTTTTGGACATATAACTTTTTTTAAGTAATATTACTATCATGTAGTCTTTACCTAATCCTTTATTTATGCACTTTTGATACAAAAGCTCTTGATGCTTGGTGTTTTAACAATAAACCTACCGACAATTCTTGTGTACCTGTTCCTACCGCACGCCGTCAAATTGACCGGTAATTAAAAGTTATTTTATTATATAACGCAGGTAATAATGAAAATAACTAAAAGTAAAGAGTGTAGAAAATATTATATGCATATTCTAAGAATTGTCATGTAGTTTGATAACGATATTATAACGTTTAAAAATGTGTAAGTTTTACAAAAGTTTAAGAACGGTTAATTTGACCGGTACTTGGTAGGTTTAGTGTTAAAAGTATAATATTTTCTTGTTATAACATTGTGGTGAATATACCATATAATTATATTATATTAATATTATATTAATTATAATTAAAGATCTTTACAATTTTAACGTTTTCAGTTTAAAATAATTGAAACAATTTTCTCTTAGCTTTTGGTAGAAATTAATTTCTTATTTGGAGAAACTTTAATTTTCACGCAAATTATTATTCGTAGCAAAATTTAATGGAATGTCCTTATTTGTTAGTAGCTTTTTCCTGTGGTTTTGTTCGCGTTATATATATACTAGACTATAACAGCTTCTGAATGAATCGTTATGACCAAACTTACACTCACTACAATACAATAATATAATATTTATTGTAAGATTTTCTTACACTGGTTTCACTCCACTGGATCCCGTGGGAATATCGGGATATAACCAATGTTACTCGATGATAATGTTAAATTGATCCAGTAGTTTTCGAACGATCCTTTATAAGTTTCACGATTTATAAAATATATTATATATTATTTTATTAATTAGGTAAAATTAAGCTCTAAATGTTCATTTACTTTGATAATCATTCAATTAAGGTTCGTTATAATTATAACAAAGAGTTAAGAACCAATTCTTGTAATTAACTGAAACCAAAGGTTTTTGTAATATACGAAAATTGTTATTTTATTATTTTATGTAACATATATAAAGGTGTGGAATTAATTAATTAATACATTATCTGAGGGAATTATTTAATGAATCTCAGTTAATTTATATTAAGGAAATTAATATATTGCAAAAGTAATAATTGAAGAAATACTAATCAAAATTTATTATAACATACATTTTTTAGTTTATGTTAGTGTTTATGGTTTTCATGGATATAGAAAACAGCCATCTTGGTATTGCAATGATTGATGACGTCACAGCTCTGTCTGTCTGTCCATCTTTTGATAAAGACCCAATAGTAAATCCTAAAAGCACATATGAAAATGTATCATTTATTCATTTATTAGATACTGGTAATTAATAGTTATTTAATGATTTATTCATAAATATCTAGTTTTTTTTAATGTAAATGAAATGAATTGAATGAAATGAAATGAAAGTGTAGATTTGTAGTACATTTCCTTCTTATTATGATTTTTTTTTCTTCTAATTTGAAGTAAGTACAAAGTATTTAATTTTTTATTAATTATTATTAATTTTGAACTCTGAATACTTAACTTCAATGTCTATTCCAGTATTAATTGGTAAATTAATTTATATCTTATTAGAACCACATAAAGTTTGTATTTAATTGGTAAATGTTATAGACGCTTGTCGGAAATATATTATGATGTTGAAGACAGAACGATCATACAGAGAAATGGGTCTTAATTTGTAAGGAACTAGGAAGATAAAAGAGCATACAGAAAAACCTTTAAAGTAATGGATTTATAACAATAGGTATCACTGAAATAGTTAAATGCAAATTCGCTATAATTAGCCTCCGGATGCGGCTGGCGTGTGTGCGAGTGTCACTCGCTGTAACAGGACATTCGGTAATCATAAAAATATGTTTATATCCGTATCGTATTTGCTATTTTCTCCTAAACTATAATAATTCAGTAAAAATATGTTTAACAATTTGTTTTATGTAAAATAAATGATATTTTATTATAAATAGCTGTGCCCGACTTCGTTAGGGCGGAATCCTTATAACATCAGCTATCCGAAAGTGAAAGTGGAATTAAAATTGGTCCAGCCGTTTCAGAGATTACTTTATTTCAACAAACAGATAGACAAAGATCACCTAAAAATATATATATTTATGTAAGCACCATACATACTTTTATATGCTGATAGACTACAAACAGACATTAATTTTATTTATATATTTAAAAGTTATTTATAAAAAGGTTAAAAAAATATGATTTGATATCGCAAAGGTAAATTCGCAATTCGTATTTCCGATATATCCGAATCCGTTCCCCTGGGAGCTTTAAATCCAACTTTGAATATTCACACATATTTTTTAATATATCTTTGAAAAAAATACACTGATTAAAAAAAATCCAAATAAAAATGTTATCTGATTACCGAATAATGGAAAAAGTCTGCAACACCTATTAAAATTCATGGCGTACACTTCTCAAGAAAATTAAACAACTTTTTTTTTTCTTATTACCACCTCCATAATCTCGAAATAACTAAAACAAAAACTAACAAATAATAAAAGAAAATTGCATTGCATTTCTCTTGCAAAATAAGATTTTTATATATTATTATAATTAAAAATTGTATATTATAATAAATAGTCTCAAATTAAATTTCTTTCATCATCTCATTCAAACTTATATTCATAGTCATTAATTCCAACCTGTTTTAATCTGTTCATTCCTCAAACTAGATACGAAGAATAATAGATATTTATCATGAATTAACAATATATAAAGATTTATAATATATTAAATTCATAGTAATAATAAATATACTTTATTATACAGCAACACAACAATAATGATAAAAGACGGAGTTATCGCTAACAAGCGATCTATCTTTATCGACCTATAAGAAACCTCTGGATTGAGGATTAGATTAGATTAGATTAGAACGAAAAATAAAAAATATATATCAAACTTACCACTATACCTACCGACAATTCTTGTATACCTGTCCCTACCGCACGCCGTCAAATTGACCGGTAATTAAAAGTTATTTTATTATATAACGCAGATAATAATGGAAATAACTAAAAGTAAAGAGTGTAGAAAATATTACATGCATATTCTAAGAATTGTCATGTAGTTTGATAACGATATTATAACGATTGAAAATGTGTAAGTTTTACAAAAGTTTAAGAACGGTAAATTTGACCGCTACTTGGTAGGTTTAGTGTTAATATTGTAATAATTGTAATAAATAAATATATTTTTAATATAAAAAACGAACCGAATTTAATTCAAATTTAATCATAGTAGAATTAAAATATTATTTTGTTTCTTATATATATATATTAGGTTGTTATGTAAGAGCTGCATGGTATAATGGTATCTTAGCAATGTCTTTGTCACACAGACGCTGGTATGTTATTGTTTCACCAAACTCAACTAAGCTATTATTTTGTGTATCACAGGAATTGGGAGGAAGTGTAGGACCTCATAGCTTCTAACTTAATATCTTTAAGGGAATACTTATTACATCTTTTAATTTAGTAAACATATAGGAAAATAATATATATTTATATGATTTTATTATTATGTAAAAATTTTAGAAGAAGATTCTTTTTTATTATATATATATTCTCTTTCTTATAATTATAAGTTTCAGAACCCTATCAAGAGTTTTAGTGCCATTTTGGTTATTAAATTTTTGATTGCCATCACCAAAACGGCAGAGCCTCGGGGAGTTAAGTTGAAACTCGGTGACTTAGGAATCAGAGCCAACGATTATACGGTATTTAATTTGTTACAAATTAAGTTAATTCCGAGACCACTAACTGCACCCGGCGTTACATCTATAGGGTCACAAATATAGGGTTAATTTACACTATGTTATGCGTCAGACTTTGCTCACAAGATGCTTTCTCATTATAAGAACATTGTAACCCATTTTGAGATGGATAACAGTACTTTAATTATAATTAAATTCCTAGGTTCTATTCCTTTTAGTGGAAACCTAACCGGTACCTTATTAATACCTGAATTTGAAGGATTTGGTCCCGTAAATTGAAATTAATATATATTGTTAATTTGAATACCTATATAGTTTAAATGTAATGTTTCATTTACTTTTATAAGTACCTTTTGAATGAAATATACATATAAATATATGTATGTACATGGTGTAATTTTATCCGTTGTTTTTCGAGCATTAAGCAGATTTCCGTATATTTTATGTAATTTTTAACTCTCGCGTTTTTCTGGAAGCTGTAATATTTTGTATAAAACAAAATTAGTGACACGTTTTACGCCATTTTGCGAGAAAGGAGGCTTTTTATAAGATTTTTATCAAAAATATCATGAATATAATATAATATAATATTGTAAAATATTGCAAGGAGATAGTAATGAATAATTAATGAATATTGGAACTTTTATATTAACTTAGTTTTAGTTTAACCATCACTTTAACAATCTCATATCAATGTAAACTAATATCAGGAGTAAGTAACATTTTAAAATTTACTTAAAAATACATTTTTAATAGTCATCTCTGTAATTATCTTCACGCTAAAATGCGTCTAGAATAAATTATCGCGGGGCTAACAAATTGAAATGGTTGAAGGAAACTGGGGACTGTAAATATGTATATATATATATTCAAAATGTTAAAAGATTTGGTATTTTCATAAAAGAATTTAATAATCACAAATATGTAAGCTTGTTATGAAATTAGTAAAAATATATGTTCCTGTATTAATTAGTAAAAGAATATTTAGTAAAGTCTCATTAGGAACTGTAAAGAATAAAAGATTTTATCTTAATCTCATCCAGACTATGAAAATAATAACGATATAATTCCCTTGTAATAACCTAAAAAATAATAATTATATATGTATGAATATCATGTGAGTGGAAAAAGTTACTAAAAACCCACCTTACCAAGACTTTTGTTGAATATTAAACCATTGTTTATATATTAGTAAATTAATTAGTAGTAGTAGTTTTAATAAGTACTACTAGTAGTAGCAGCAGCTTAACAATAGTCTCTAGTCAGTAGTCAGTAGTCTCTTAAGATACTCAAATATCCTTAAAAATTTTCTTCATTTCTAATTATATATTCTGATATAATGAAAAAATAACTATATTTAGAGAAATTTAAACCCTTTTCCTAAAGCCTTCGAGGGGAAGAAATTCCTAAAGCCTTCCTTTTTTCTACCCTAACAAAAAAAAATAACTTTCTAGATTTCTATATTAAAATAATATATTTGTTCAAATATAAATTTGACTTTCATTTTGTACTTTGATAAATGAAAAAAATCTTGAATAGTATATATATAAAAGATTAAAAAACTGATAAAATCTCGGATTGTTTAATAATACAATGCTTTGAGGTACAATGATACCGCAATTTTGATATCTCGAGACACGCACTTTGAAAAAAAAATCTCTTTGACGCCCCCGACATTGAAAACTCTTAAGATAAAACATACGGGGACTTTAAAATTAATTTAAAATTAAATTATTTTTTTTTAATTATTGGGAAAAAAACACAAAATGTTAATAAAAGAAAATTTTTAAATAACAAAAAATATATATATGAAAGTGAAAAAAGAAAAAATCAAAGCTAACAGCTAAAAAGTATTGCACAGATTCTATCTATCTGTCTGTGCAATACTTTTTGTTGTTGTCAATGTATGAGAAAAAAATTGTCAATGTATGAGATTTTATGGTATGCATTACATGGTGATGCTACACCGGTCCAATTAGCTAAAACAAACACCATTACGTCCATATTAAAACTACACCCTATATATTTATCATATTTCATAATCTATTTATACCACTGATAAAAAAAAAAAAAAAAAAAACATAAATATTGAAAATGACTCCAAAATGTATTCAAATAACGTTGTAGATAACGCAGCCATACAGACTCTGATTACCATTCACACATAGAGGGTTGATTTATTACCATTAAGTAAAAATGGGGTCAATAACCCAGGACGTGACGTCACACATCCGTTTATGGCCGTTATAAAATAAATAATAAACATCTCATAAATAAAACATTACGTAAATTTACTTCTAATTTCAAACATTATAAACGTTACAAGAATTTAAATATCGAACATAAAAGATTTGAAAATGGAACAAAACAATTATTCGAAAATAGAACACAAAAAGACGTAATCACTTTTATTAAGTTGTGATAAAATTAAAGAAAAAATAAAGGAAAATCATCCTGAAAATAAAAACATAAAAAACCAAAGGAACCTTGTTAGTAGAGTTAATGAAATTTTCTCACAATCGAATCCTGATCCTAAACCAATATGTGGTTCGTAAAAATTCGATACAGTTTTATTATTTTGATACGGACAAAATTTATTTCCCTCCCTAACAAATAAATAGTTTTGTACTATAAAGATAAATAAAGATACATTAAAAAAGTTTTGATTCAAATATTTATAATAATATTAAAGACAAATAAAACGAACCCTTCCTTTGTGATCAGGTGTAAAAGCCTCAAGAGGGCTGTAAATATAAAACCTACTTTTTACGCTCTGCTGTTATCTTTATCCCAAAATCAGCAATATAAGATATCTTTTACAAGAATGTAGATTGATTAAAACCTTCACGCTTGTTGGATACGAATCTTTTCAATACGCGATCACAAATAGGAAAGAATTCAGAAGATTTTCATTTAAAGAAAATAAATTTTGAAAATATATTCTCAATTCAAACAAAGAATTCGAATCGAAATATATTCTTTTTTTAAATCAATTCTATTTGAATTTAAATTTAGAATTAATATTTTTATTGCATCGTCATTAATATGTCCGAACTCAACGAGGGTTATATATTAATGCAAATAAAATTTCGGGGGAAGGCGTGTATAACGAATTAAATTTTAACAAGAATAATCCCGCAGGCTTCGAGTTAACGAATTAAAACGGTACAAAATTTATAAGCCACATTCGGTCCCTGCAAATACAATTAAAGTGGAAACACCTATGTAAATATGTTGTTTGTTCTAGTAAATATAGAATAAATACATTTTAGGATTCTACTATGTACCTATAGTTATAGTTCAGTGGTTCTCAAATATTGGACATAGTTAAATTAGATTTTTCTTTACAAAATATTATAGTCCAGTGGTTCTCAAATAATAGAATAATTTTTCTTAACGAAATTTTGATATGTAAATGTAATTTACCGTGAAAGGCTGTATAATAATTTTGTTATAACATTATTCTTCATATTATTGTATGATAATGTTATCGTAAGTGTCACTTCAAATAACCTGTTGTTATTAATCGATGGATTAGTTTGACTTCATTTCTTTTATAAGTATAAATACTTTTCAAACTAACTTCATACAATTCGGCATTTGTTTATGAGTGATTGATAGTTATATATAATAAAAATATCTGAGTTTGTTTGTTTTTGCGCTTTATTCTTGAGAATTTTGTTAAAATTACATGATTTTTTAGGATTACAATAGCTAATGTTCTTACAGATGAAATTATTTTCATTTTGCATAAATTTTAAGTATTGTCCCAAACGAGTAATGTCGCGTAATATAACTAGTGTTTTATAAATGTTAAGTAATGCTACTAAAAGTACACAATATTTTTTTTTAATATAAAGGTAAAAAAAGTTAAAATTATTGTCGAACGGAAAGTTTTCTTAAAATATTTGAACTTTTATACGTAATTCCATAGAAAAATATACTCCGATAGGAAATGCACTCACCACGAGTGCACCAAGTGTAGATTTTACGTGAAAACTAGAAAAATTTCAGTGACATTGTTACAAAAACACTTGACACCTTAAAATATTATGACAGATAAGAGTATCTTCAATCTATTCTCGGATTTAACACAGTTTTCTTTATAAAAAATATATCTTTTATATATATATAATATATAAGATATGAAAGATAAAATGGAACGTCATTTTCTTAAGTATCTCATTATAAGCGGAGTCCGTTAAAAATGCTCTCTGTCCAGCAGACAATTAGTAGCTTGATAAATAAATTATACATTTCCATTGCAATTATATTCGACATTGACAAAAAAGATATATCATTTTAAGATAAATTAAAATTTTGTATTTATCTTTTTTGCATATATATATACATTTAGTATTTTTTTAATAAAGTTAAGTTTTAAGTCTCGGCTTATTTGGTTTATCGGTTAACTTTATATGGCTATAAAACTTATCTCCCAAGCGTCTGATTAAAGTTTTTAGTGATCTTTAATTTATAAAGACTTTTGAGATTTACTCTAAAAATAACTGTTTTAACCCGTTTTAATAATAAACAAACAATAAACAAAACAATATCTTGATATATTTTTTCTATATTATATATTATTTGTCTAGTTTTCGAGAAAGAAATAAATAATCTGTGACAATAAAATATAATTAATTAATAAGAAATATATATATATATATATATATATATATAGAGAGAGAGATAGAGAGATTTAATGAAAAAAAAATGTACATGTCTTTGTATGTGTGTGTTTTTTCATTATTATATTTACGTTAACACTTTAACTCAATAAATAGTGATATTCTCATGAATAGCAAAAACATATTTATTATTCATGAGAATTGTGGTTTATTTTGATCTAATATGTCACTTGTGTAACGATCTGTCATATTTCAGACCTTAACTTGGTCAAGCGTGAATTGATAGATTAATATATGACGGAAGAACGAATATATTTTATATATTATTATTTGAAAAACAAAAATATATCTATTAAAAAGGTTTAATAAAAAGTTAATGAAATTTCTTTTAATATATGTTTAAAACATACCAATATAGAAGATATTATGAAGTTTCAAAATTAACAGAAATACAACAGAGATGACAGAAAAGAGAGTGTAAGAGATTGAGATATTCCCGATAAATAATTGGGTAATGATAATTATTAATCACACCAAATATGTCTTAAATGTTATATGATACTTGATTAACAATATATTCTTTAATTCTGATCTGAATTATACGTACTATTAAGGTCCCTACAATGATTAAACATATTACAAAATATGAGACCAAGATATACTACGTAACCTTAGAAGAGAAAACGATCAATTGAAATAACCTTTAAAGATTTAGACACACCATTTTGTAAAACTGATTTAGAATTTAGAGTAATGTCACCTAAAAATATTATACAGTCTATGGTTAAATTTAATCTAAGATAAAATAAAGATGAAACTATATTTTATTGCCCTTTATTTATAGATATGACAGTAAATTTTCAGGCCATTTGAAAGTTTCATGACCAATAAAATTATTTTATTGAATCCGTTACGAGTTTGAGGTGATCCGTGAAACAAAACTTGTTTTATAAAAGATATAATGTAATTTGAGACTAGAAATAAAGTAATAAATGAGACGAAGACGAAAATTTAAGTAAAGGTTTTTCGTATAAATTTTATTGGGCATTAAAAATGTTTTAACAGTTTCATTATTGTTTAAAGACTTTATTATTTGCTAAATTTGTTTCGAACGAAAGATAAATGTTTGGGGGAAAGATATTACAATAAAAAATTTTCTTTATGCTATTTTAATCTTGATAATATTTTGACTTTTATGATAATCTTTTTTTTATTTCATAATAAAATAACTTAAAATTATTTATCGATTTTTACCATTTATTTGTAAAAAAGTAATGGTTTCCAGTTAAAAATAATAGTTTCTTGTATTACTAGAACAAAACTTACATGTAAATAGAATTAAAGTTAAAGTAATACTTAGAAATTTGACTCCAGTATAAATACAAATAACTGTGTGGAAATAATAATATTTGGATATTTTTCCGGAAATTCCTTACAATATTTATGGAACTGTGAAGGGTATTTTTATCGCGAAATAATAAAATTGTTCGTTAAGATGGACGACAAATGTTTATCACCAGAGGGCGCTGCCACGATTTTTACTATAGTTATTAGTTGTTTTTAGATTCTCTTCACACACAAGCAAACACATGGACAGAAGTTAGCAATCAAATATATATGTTTACTCTAAAGATTTTTTCGAAAATATCTATTTTATTGTATTTGTTAAAATAAATTAAACAATTATATTATAACAAAACTTCAATGAACAGGGAAATTAACACCATTGGACAGTGAAGTTGGCGTAAAATAGACTTCTATGAAAGAAAATATTAATGAAATAATATGAAGTGAAGCCTGACATATGACAATGGTTTTTTATATTGGGCTGTCAGTAAATAGTGATTGAAAACCGACCTGCGAGAGGCGATACGGGAAATAAAAATAATTATATAATATCATTTGGGGAGCAATATTTTGTTTGTTTTGTGGCTTTCCCGTTTTATGTACGTTCAATCCATGCGTCTATCTGGGATCTGATTGTGGCTACAAAAAAGATATCCAAATAAGAGCCGCATTGAACCCTTCAAACGAAATGAAATCCATACAGGAATAAATGAATATAAATTTGTATATATATATATATATTTATAAATACATACTATATTTACTTAATTCTTAAATGTTTAATAAATTACTAATACACAATATCTCAGTGGATAGAATGACTAGAGTGGAATTCCGGAGATTGCAGGTTCATAATGTCTAACATTCCAAATATGGGCAGGTTGGTTCAAATTAAATATGATATAGCTAGATAGTTCATATTAATATGCAATTAATTTTATGTGTGTGTGTGTATGTGCGTGTGTGTGTTTGTATGTATGTGTGTGTGTGTGTGTGTGTGTGTGTGTGTGTGTGTGTGTGTGTCTGTGTGATTTACACACACGTTGTAATCAGTTAAAAACAAGACAAAGTTAATCAAAGTATCAGATTCATTCTTATATCGATTCTCAACTTGTCTCCCGTGAGAGACTTGTACGTTCTCTGTCCGAACAATAAATAAGTTTGGATGTAGTAACTTAATTTTAGTTTGATATATATAGTGTATAGTACTGTGATGAAGATTAAAAGTTAGTATTCTTTATATAGCAAAATTTTATTGATAATTTTTCCCAACTATCAGTAGTTCTGAAATAATTATGAAACACTAGGAAATGTATATGTAAATAAATATAACCTTACCTAAAGTTGTAGACGAAGTAAAGTAAAAAATAATAAATATTTTAACTTCAAAAGGGAAAAGGAAAAATTGTTTAACAAAGTTTTTGTACAGAAATTTGAAAAATTGCTCTAATCATCAACCACTGAGTGCTTAAGGGTTATTTCACTTATTAAGGTGTCTTAAACAGTGCCCAAGTTTGTGTTCAATATCCTGTCCTAGAGCCCTTCGGCCTTGAATCTAAAATTTCAAACTAATTAGTATCTAATATAAGGTAGGTTCTATTTTTAACATTAAAAATGTTTTGTGAGATTAATATTGATTGAGTTTTTTTAACCAAATGAAATGAAAGTCCAAGTCACTTCATTTTATTTTTTATTTATTCTTAAGAAGAATTATTAAATTTGAGTTTTTACTGGAGATTTTGTCGTTCAAGAGAATTAGTTAAATAGGAAATGAGGTTTCACATTTGGAATTTCGTAATATTTTTTTATAAATCTTAAAGTTATCTAACTTAAATTGATGTTACTTAATATTACCATTTGATTTTACTTTAAAGAGACAAAGAAATTTAGATTGAAAATTAATCACAACAGCCGTTATGTAACAAAAACAGGAATAACAGTATTTTTCTGAACCTCAAGAATTACGTAAACATTATTCTAAGGTATAACTTATGATCATATTTTATGGTTCATGATATATTTCATCATATTATATATATGATATATAATTTATGATATAAATATGAAATAGATTATATATTTTTTATGAATGTTATAAATTTCTTACTTGTCCTTATATAAGTTGCATTTAACATATATGTCATTGAAAGATTTGTAAAAAGTGTTTTAACGAAACAAGTTTTTAATGAAAAAATTGAATTTTAACTGGTTATAAGCATTTCGAAGTATATATATATATATATATATATATGTATATATATATATTTATAACATATATGTATTGTAGATATCATTTTATTGATTTCTAATCTATAAAATTATACCTAAAATTTTCTTTAAACTGATTATTTAAAGATCATAAAACTAACAAACAAATATGCAATTTGACAATATTTTTAATATTTTAGATTTAGTTTTGTTATGTTCTTTATTAGATCTTAAAAAGAAAATTGTATAATAGGGGTATTTGGACCTCCTAACGAGGTGACCGAGGTGTTAGTCTTGTGGTTTGAACTCGTCTGTGTTCCAACCTTGAATAATTGAAACCACTTTAACATCTTAATTTAAAATTAAATACTTTAAACATTTTCTCTTTTGCTATAATATATATATATATATTGTGAAAACCGTATATTGTCTGGACCGCACATAAAACGTTCAAGAAACAGAAATATTACTTTCTAGTCGGAATACTCTTGAGAAATTTAAACTAAATCACCACAAGTATAGTATTTCCGTTTGTATGAAATGTCAGATTTATTGTCGAAATAGAAATCGCCATAGTTCTTAGTCAACATTACCTCTTATTAATCTTGGTACTAGTCGAGATGATAAATACGAGTAGATATCTTCATAACACTTCTAATCCTATGTCTCCTTCATTCCCGTGATGGCTCCCCATAACAGTTATTTAATACGAAGTCAGTATAACATTATAAGACTTAACATTAAATTGTTTCTTCAATTATCATTTTTAACTTGTAATTTAGTTAGAGAAAATCTAAAATTAATTAAAAAATATAACAAAAATGTAAAATAGTGATTTTATAATTAACAAAAGTAAAATTATGAAATTGAAAATAAATTTAATTTAAATTCGCTCTTACTAACTGGTGTTAATAATCAAAAAATTAAAAAAATATAAAAAATATGCGCATATTCCAAATAAGATATATTTTTTTAATATTTCTCTTGTACCTTGTAAATTGTTCTTTTATGCGGGTTAATTTACCACAATCTGCATGAAATAACAAAAGTTGTGTACAATTTAAACAACTTCCTCCCGGCTCACCTCAGCTTAATAAGACGCAGTTTGATTACTAAAGGTACACCCAACATTCCAGCCCTCTGACCCTCTGACCCTCAGGGTCGCTAATTTACCAAATTGTAAATTTATATTAGACATTTTAAATTACATCCATTTTAACTTTAAATTGTACTATTTAGAGAATTGTTATTAGTAACAAATGCAAGGCTCCAAATTGTTGGTAGGAGAATCAGCAAGAAATTTTATGGATATTATTTTTATTTATTATACTCGAATAAAACTTATTTTATGCGAAGCTTATTAAATATAATATAAAACACATAAATAATTCAATTATTATATAGTTTGTTGCAAAATCAGTTAAAATTTCAGTATAAAATTAAGTTATAGTTAAAGGAAGAAAAGAGGCAGTCTCGGAAAGCTTGAACTTTATTATATTATAACTTATTATATTTCTCAAATGTTTATTGTTACTCTCAAGAGATTTCCTGACATTTGTTCACTATAACTAAAACACAAAATCAATCCAATTTTTAATTGTAATTGAATTAAATTGGTAAAGCAAACTTAGCTTCACAATCAACGTAATAGTTCTGGTATTAGCTTTCGTTTAAATCTCGCTCTGGCAAACTTGATTTGCTGCTGCACCAATTCCAACAGCAAATTGAACTTTTAACGCGAATTTCAATTTAACTTTCATTTCTTTCTCAACTTTACAAACTTTCAAGATGAAAAACAATTAGTGTCTACCGTGAAGTGGATATATGTGTGCGTCGGTTAAAAATATAAATTGTTGGTAGCAAAATTGAGGATCATTTTACCACCAGCGGGGAAGCCTATAATATATAGCAAGGGATTTTCGAAAATAAATGAAGCCTATATAAACCAACATGAAATGACCGAAGTTTTTCACGACTACAAAGCTTAATATCTCTTGAGCACGCAGCGGGATACTTTATATATTTCAATGCCACTTAGTCAAAATATATTATTCATAGTTTAGTTATGTATATGTTATAGAATATTTAGTGTATAAATAATATAAATTATGCTGATACATATTATTATTAAGGAAGATTCATTGAGTACTGTACGTCTATATAAGACACCAAGATATTAAGAGTACTTGACCATTATCATGAAGTGTTATTACCAACACTCGTAGGTCATTGTTTAAATCAATAAGGGATTAAATTGAAGGCTCTAATAATATTATCATCATATACAAATAACATATTAATTTCAAACTACATTTTGATGTTTTGAGATCATATTACAAAATCTTTGCTATATACTTTTCCAAAATTAGCTATAACGTAAAATATTGTTTTGTAACTAAAAGGACAAAAGAACTATATATATTAACAATTTCGATTAAAACCTTACTCGATAGTAAAACATAAAAAAATAATGATTTCGAGTCGACAACATGTATCCGCAAAATTCGGATTGTTGAGTAGTTTGTTTAATTTTAATGGTGCTGACAAATGACAGACGCCATTTTGGACACTAGCGAAACGTCACTGACACTGCCATCTTGAATTTAAGATTTACATGTATCAGTGACGTCACAGTTCAAATAATAATAATTTTCCTTGAAAACCGATACCTACAAAAATATTTTGTAAACGATTATGTACTATAATACACATTTCACCTGAGTGAAGAAGGTTTTTATAAACTTATGCTATATATACTCTTATTTAGAATATATACACCTGTCAAATAACTTGGTCTCAAGTTGAACAGATATCCCCAGCTTTGTTCCAGTATGTGTTAAACACTATACGTTGACCTAAAGCTCAAAATATGTCTTGAAGGCACGAACTTGAATGATTCTTTGGAAGCGGTCCCGTAATAATATATATATAAACATTTTAGTGTGTTTGTAATTCCAAATTAACAGCTTTTCACTAAATGCATATGAATGTATATACAAAACATAGATAAAAAAAATATTTTAAAAATCTCTCTGTCCCTCTGTTTGGTGTGGCTAATATCTGAAACGACTGAAGGGATTTAACAGGATTTTCACTAGAAGATAGCTGATTAAAAAGAAGTAATATTGGTTAATTAAAAAAACACATTCTGCACCAACAAAGTGCATATATATACATACATATATATATATATATATATATATATATATATATATATATATATATATATATATATATATATATATACATATATAATATTGAGGATAAAAACAAAGGAAAGACTTCGTTAGGTGAGGTTAGATCAAAACACTGAGACTCAATGCAATATAGTGACGTAATAATAATTAAAATTGATTCATAATTAAAAATCACATCATGATTTATCGAAAACGGATATTTGGTGAATCGGTTGGTTATCACAGTATTGTAATTAGCTGACAAGAGGGTGGTGTAGCACCACGCATGGCCGCCCGCGATAAGAATGAATAAATAAAAATGTATTATTAAATACTGAAGCTAAGCTAAAATGATATTACAGAGTACATAAACAGTAATCTCAAATATAACTGTTATATACTTTTATTGAAAGAAATTAAGTCTGTAATTTCGTTGTTTGATAAACTTTTTGCTAACATTCGCAACAAAAATAAAACAAAAAACATTGTAGGATAAAGTTTTTCTTTTTTCAAATTTCTTAAAAGTTTTTAACTATGTCTAAGAAAGTTAAGTTAAATTATTTTTTCTTTAAAGTTATATAAAATAAATTCCACATGTTACTGTTTGTTCCTTCTTAACTAAAGAGGCTGGTTATTTGTTCGCGTAAGTGGCTGTTTGTGGCTATTTCTGGCCATTTGTGGCTGCGAGCAAGCCATCCAACCGTCTAAGCCAATTGCGTAAGCGTAAACTATAACAGAGCCTCGTTTACATACGAGTTAAGTATCTGAGATTAATACATAAAAATATATATATATATAAATTTTTTATTGATATAAAAGAATTGATTAGCTTCTTAATATATATTTTGTTTATATTCAACATTATTAACTTTATAACGTGTATGTTTCATATATATACATATATATATTATTATATATAATATATAATAACACGTTCCATAAAGTTTCATAATATAAACACACCCGTCCTTCAAAGCCACTCGAGTGCATTGATCCAATTGTTCTAGACCTAGTTGTTAATTGCAAGAGAACTTTAAGCTTTCCGACTTCAAAGTATTAACACGATTATTGTGATAGCTTTTTGTTTGTTATGGATAAGTTTCAAGATTATACACAGCTATGAAATAGGAAAAGTTCAGGAAAAAACTTTTATTTTTTTCCAACAATTTTTTATTACAATTATTTTTAATATTATATTTTAAGTTGGATAAGTTGTTGTACACAAATATCTTGTAATTGTGTAATATTTAAGGTTTCGATACTAAAATAATAAACTATGAAATAGGAAAAACTTAAAAAAAACTTTATATATTTTTTAAATTTTATATTACAATTATTATATAAAGCGCCTTTCAAATATTATATTTTAAACTTAAACACGCTGATACATAAGCACGCTGTTTCACAAACACGTTTTTATTTATATTTTTGTTATTATTTTGTAACTTAAATGAGTGGAGGCAGATTGTGAACACGCTCGTGTAGTCTGTCACGCTGCGATGATTTTACGAAAATATAAATTTATTTTGAAAACTTCCGTAGTAAAAAATATTTTTTTAAAATATGAAACATGTCTCGCGAAATATTTTTGAAGATAAAACATTTTTCGTCTTTTTAAATTATTTTGACTACCATATTTTTAGATATTTTTATATGAATAAAATAACATATTTTTAGATATTTTTACATTAATAAAATATTTATATTAAAAATTTAATAAAAATAATGTTCGATTTTTTGAATAATTTATCATTTGATTTATTTATCAATAAAAATATTATATTTTTATTTTTTAATACAAGCTGTTGTGACCGACTTCATCTACTGGTTCATAAACAATTTTTAATTAATTAAAATATTATTAAGTCCGTCATCTAATGGAAACTTATAGAAATTAGAATGTATTAAAAACCTCAAATTCACAAAAACTCATTAAAATTATGAATCGAAAACTATCTTAACTAACTAACTATTTTCAGTTAGACCAAATCTACAAAATTTCCTGAAAATCGATTCAGTGATTTTTGAGATTAGTACAAACGTTGTGACATAATTTTTATATATATAAAGATTGTAGAGAAGCCTCTTCTTCGCACGAGCGACATAACTTATTGACTTATTATGATTTATATATGTATTTATTTTTATTCTCTATTTCGTTATCTCTCTAGTGGTTGCTATATAATAATATTTTCAATTGAAAATTTTATATAAAATACTATCCAAATTGCCTTTCAAATATATGTCCCTTTTACAATTCCCCTGACAATTACAACCAACTTTTCTTATAGATATATAGAATGAATACTAAATAGAGCTTATCTGTCTGTTGCAGAATGGTTCGAGCTAGCTGCCTGCTGCTGTGCTGCCTCCTGGGGGCGCTGGTGTTATTTGTGCCAGCATTCTCTTACCCCAGGTAGTGGTACTTTATCCATATCAGATCAACTCTGCTTAAGATTAACAGCAACAATCCATTAATTTTTCCCACTAATATATATATATATATAAAATTTCAGTGTGAACAACTACTACCGCGAACAAACATACGAACCAGAGGAAATAATGGATATGATCAACCGTCTGAACAATCTTCTACAGATGGAACGCAAGATGGAAAAGTTAGTATATAATATAATACATACATTCATTCATTCATTCATTATATGATGTTAATATGAAACTTTTCTTACCATGTTTTACGAATTGTTATATACATTTTTATTAATATGTTATTTATTTACAGTTTTAAAGAGGACATTACTAGGTATGTTATGAAGGCTTCGAATTTTCAAAAGCCTTTTCCTTTGACCTTTTCGTGATATATCAAAGTGGACCTTCTTAATAAATATTTGCTTTAGTTTGTTGAAAATAATAGATATTTTGTTTTATTTTAATGCTTTTTTCGGTTTTAACTTTGGCATATTTTTTTAATATTTATATTTATATTAATATTGTAATATATAATAACAAATATTTCTTTATAACACTATAAATTAGAACTAGCAAATAGCCCCGACTTCGCTCTCGGAATATATTTTTTAGTAATTTTCATTAATAAAAATAAAATACGTTAAATGCCTATTACTTCGATCGCGAGGAATATTTTTTTTTTGTAGTTTTTACTAATAAAAGTATCCTAAATTACTCCTTATTACATCAACTATCCGTCAGTGGCAGTTCTGTTAAAATCGGTTCAGCCGTTTTAGAGATTAATCAGACCAAACAGACAGACATACAAATTTAAAAAAAAGATTTTTTATGTAACTTATATACTTTTATAAGATTTAGTGAAATGCTATTACTTTGGAATTACAAACAGACAATGTTATTTATATGTATGGATTAGCATAATCTCGTGTGTAAAGAGCCTTACATTCAAATGTAGAAAGCCTTTATGCTTTATGTAAATTCTTAACACCTTAGAAGTGACTGAACGAAGCCGATATCGATTCAGTAACAATACTTCCTTTACCGACTTTGTCGATTGAATATAGAAAAGGTTGTTGAATTTTTGTTATAGAAAACATAGTTTATTTATATGACAAATATTTATCGTAGTCAGTAGATATTATATTAATCTAGACTAACTAACTTTCTAGCTACCTAGATATAGTTAGTACATTTTTATTTAATTTTGTTTTTATATTTTATAAAAGCTTAAATCTTTCATTATTACATAGCTATTTTACGTAATAATCTAAAAAAATTACAGCGAGAAACGTGCATTGGATATGGGACTGAGCCGTGGTTACTCTGGAGCTGTGCAGGCCAAACACCTCATGGCAATGGCGGCCGCCAACTACGCTGGAGGACCCGGAAGAAGGCGTCGCGACACCCACTAAGAACTAAGATCTAGATGTAAAAAGAGTCTAGATATAACCTTATTGGCTTCACTTAACGCTTAAGTCATTGTTCAATTAGATCTGTCTTAGAGTAGTCATTTAAATCGGCCTATAATAATATCAAATCTATTCATCGTACTGGTAACATTAGTTGGTATCAGTATTAAATTTTGATCTATACGCCTCCATGCTTAATGTATTTTAATTGTTATAAGTAGCGATCTTTGTATTTAATGTAACAAATTGTCTATTGTAATAAATACCTCCTGTTTAGAATTTATTGTTATTAATAAAGAGATACATATTTACAGTAATTTTGTTTGAACTTACATATAAAGGGATCATTCGTCACTTTTTCAGCCCCTCCCTTTTTTCCCGTGAGGTTTTAAATAATCCATCCCCACCCAAATATTGTAATTTTTATAAATTTTAATATAATTAATTACCATTCGTTAAAGTTATAGATTTTTTGACTGGAATAAAAATAATAATTGTAATGCTTTCTACGTAATTTTAGTGTTATGATATTTCTTGATAATTTCGATCCCTTCCATCATTTAAAATCATTGTTAACATATAAATAGATTATAGTAAAATAATATTATTTAAATCATATATTCCTTCATCAATCTTTGTAATGATTTTCACATCACATTTTTTTTTTCACTTACAATTTTATTATACGCAAAATCCCTCACGTACCAAAGAGTTATCTTTCTGATCCCAGACATTATTCATCCATCTGTATCCCTCGCTTGTATTTTATAAAGGTAATATTTCTATTTCAATAATATACAAGTATTCACGTATTTTAACAATGAATTGGGATATAGAATACCGAAATTTAAACGTAAAAACTGTATTATTATACTAATAAACTAATGGTAATAAGACAAGGTGTGTGAGACATATAATGAACAACACAATAATGAAGATTTTCCATTCTTAATTGTTCAATTATATGCTGAATAAATATGTATTAAATTACCACTACGATTTACAATATAACGAATTGCGCACAACGCCATCTATCGCTACAACTATGAACTAATTTCTTTAGCAAATAACAAATTGTTCGCGGATTGATCGTTGTCTGAAGACGATTTTTTTTAGTTTTTATAAAAAACAAATAACTATAGAGTATTCATTATTTTAACCCTTTTTATATCACCATTATTGTAAAATAAATAATTGGTAATTGCGCTCTCTAGGTTTTGTGTGTTAAAACCAACAAAGAAAGATGTTTTCACTACGGTCTTGTAAAAATTTATAAAAGCGCCATCTGTTAGATGGTTTGATATTTCTGTCAATATTTAACAGTTTGCTAGCTAGTTCTTAAAATCGTTGTAGAGGACGCCACTAACCTCAGTTTATATGCTCACATTGTAAAAGGGTACGAGCGACAAAATAAGAAAAAGCGCAAATAAATAAATATTCACAGAAATTGTAATTTCAAATCAAATAAGAATATTTTAATGAAATATAATATTATTTTCGGAAGCAAAACTTCCAAAAACAAAATTGTCATTGAAATGCAAAAGAAGTAGTAATATAAAATTAAATAATTTCGATTATTTATTTTAGAACATCATTATATTATTTTAAAACAGAATTATTTTAGTGTCATCAATATTGAAGATTTGTAATTTGTTACATAATTTTAACAAGTCCAATGTATCCCGTATGGTCTAGTGGCTAGGATACCTGGCTTTCACCCAGGAGGCTCGGGTTCGATTCCCGGTACGGGAAACTTTTTATATTTTTTTTCAAAATATATATGTTGTAATAATACTTAATTACAAAATCTATTATATATATATATATATATATACACTTTTTATATATATGTATACTTTATCAATAAGATTCAGCAAAACAAAAACCGCTTAACCATAAAACGGATATACCTAAATGGATTGAATTTAAGAAATACGATAGATAAAATAATAAAAAATAAACGTGTATTAAAATCTTTACATTATTACCTTAATAATAAGAATAGTTTTATAGTATTTTATATTAAAAGTGATTAAAAAAATCTTATTAATTGTAATAGCAGATTAAATAATATTATACATAAAATAACAAAATATTAAGGCATAGTAACTTTCATAAGAAAGTAAATTTTCTCATTAAAATGTAAATAAATCCATACATTTTTATTGTAATTATACTATTATTCCTACATTGACCGATTTATTTGGAATTTTACATCATTTTTAAAACAAATGCATGCATGCATGTGTGCTTTACAAACACCCTTACTTTATTGAAACATGATTGAAACTTGAAATAAAAGAAAAACGAACAAAAAACTAAATTGCAGTCTGGAGTTTCAATTAACTTCTATTTCTGTAACAGTTCTTGGGTAATTTGATTGATTCTCTTTCAATATAAAACATTATACACATACAAATATTAACATTGTAGCTTTATAACTATAGTAATTATTATTAATACTGAACGATTAATATTAAATTAAGTTCATTTACCCACTAGACTGTAGTCTTTTATTGAGCTGAGCGTAAGCGAAGCTCTTAACCGTTTGGGAGAACTTTTTTTGAGTTTAATTGTCTCCAGAATGCGACGAGATAATTAGCTAAAAATTTTCTCATGTTATAGCGAAAACAGATTGAAAAAATGTTTAGTCATTCCAAAGTTATCAAGAAAAGAAGAAAGGAGAGGGGCTCAGCTCAACACCCGCCGCGCACGGTTGGCGGATCCTAGTATAGTTATTCTCTGTATCAAAAGACATGAACATCCAAGAAGACATTCGCAAATTTAATTTCTTTTAAGCCTTATATAATAAATTTTTTATGTCTAAAAATATTTAAACCCCTATTAGGGTCCCCAAAATGTGTTCATTCAGTTACAGCTTTTCGTATAAATAAAAAGAATATTCCGAAAATATACTTTAAAATAATATGAAAACCTATTCATAATATACTTGCCTCCACCGTTCCAGTGGAGTGGACAAGCGGGTTTCCGAAACAACGAGCACGGAATAACACGTCGCTTATAGATTGCTATTTGCATATTATGTTATACTAACTGTGACACGCGTCTTCGTCTGAAAATATATATTTTTTTGTAGCCTAATTTGTATATAATATTATATCCAATGAAAGTATTATTAAAATACGTTCACCCGTTTTAGAGATTAGTCAGACCAAGCAGACAGATGGACAAATTTTTTTTATTTTTTTTAGTACCGTATATACTTTCATATGTATGTAGTGAAAGCTGTTAATTTGAAATTACAAACAGACAGTTCAATTTAATTTATATGTATATATTAGCTGTGCCCACGACTGAATTGGTGCTGAATATGTTTTTTTATATGTTTTTAATAAATAGTAACTTAGGTTAGTAAGTTACTATTTGTAACATTATTTATCCACTGAAAGTTCTGTTAAAATACGTCCCGAAGTTTCAGAGATTAACCAGACTAAACAGGCAGACAGACAGATATAGACAAATACATAAGAAAGTATATAAGTACCTTACATACTTTCTTATGTATTTAGTGAAATGCTATTAACGAACAGACACTTTAATTTTGTTTATATATACAGATATGATATTATTTCTAGTCTGGAACATTCAGTCTAGGTTTTAATTTATATAAAATAATGTTATGTAATCTAAATTAATAATTTCCATTATTATGTATACTAAGTTACTTCTTATAACATCAGTTATCCGCCAGTGAAACTCCTGTTAAAATCGGTCCAGCCGATTCAGATTAGCTGAACCAAACAGATAGACAGAGCAATATTATTATTTTATTAGTATATATATACATTTAGTGAAAAACTGTTAATATGAAATTACAAACAGACACTTCTGTTTTATTTATATGTATATATATATATATATAAGTAATAATATATATATATATATATATATATATATATATATAATTGCTGTCCTGGTATAAGAGCTGTCTTTAATGGAGAGAGCTTCAAAAGACTGGAACATCGAAAGAAATAAAGATATTCTACTGTACAGTAGAATATAAGTAGAATGTATCTTAGTACTGCCCTGGCATTCTTATAGACTATAGCTAAGATTTACCACATATATTAAAAGTTAACATTATAAAATATAACAAATGAAATGTTGGTGGTGTATCCAGTTAATTTTAGCGAAGGACGTCAGTTCGATTCTCCTTACAATATTATTAAACAGCGATCACAAATATTCAATTTGATAATACAAGAAAAAATATTACAAATTTAGAAACAACATCAATACACATGACTGATCTCATTATAAAAAAGAATAATGTAATATAATTGAATTTGTTTCTACTAGAAACGGGCAGAGTAGCGTGAAACTAGTAGTTTCACGCTACTCTGTCCGCATGACTTTGTCCGTTAAACGTTGGGATCTAACGGGAACAGAAATACATTTATACTTTACTATATTTTGTAGAATACACTTATTAAATCTGAATGGAAGCTTCAGAAATCGGATTGTTAAAGAAACATGAAACTTCAGATGCTTTAGATAATTAAATTCCTTTATAATTCTTTATTAAGTTAATTATAGAATACTTACATTATTGTTGAGTAAAATTTATACATTTCTTTTAGAAAATGTTGCTTTTGAAAATGGGCTTGCTGCTTTCTGGGAAAGAAACTGGGATATAACAATTTAAACCAGTGAAGATGCAAATACCCAGGGTATTTCCCAAACCAACTTTGACGAAATTATAAATGTTAATATGATTCTGAAGTAAAATGATTATTATTTATTGAAGTAAAGAAAATATTAAATACATGTTTATTTATAATTACAAAAAAAATACAAAAAAGTGTTATTAATAATAATACAATATAGTAATATAATTAAATATGAAAATAAACTAAATCAGTAAATTATAAACAGCGCCATCTCTCGACAGTAATGATTTTTTTTCGTTTCAATAGACATCCATACATCCATCCATCCGAGAAAAGTGAAAACAATACAGAACGAACAAAATTCGTTCGTGACAATAATTTCTACTCTATTATCTAATAAATAATATATAAATTTGAATTCTGCTCAAATGAAAGTTAAAAATCAGAACCATTCATAATAAGTGATATGAAAAATCTGAAATAATTTCTCCTTGAACTTATATATAATAAATGCAGGATAAAATTAAATGAAGATAATTATAAAAACAACCTCGTACATTTTGGAGGAAATAGAAATACGAAATTAAATTGATTAATTGATCAAATCCGTTGGGAAACGCCCAAAGAATTTGCACATTAATTTATAAATTACTATATTTATTCACGCGTTTTCACTCGCTTTGCTTGGTTGATAAAGAGAACGTGAATTATCATTTTAGAGTTCATGTTTACAACAATACATTAGCAGGTAGAAATAATTATGACATTAAATAATAAAATATATATTTATATAGTTTATTTTAATGTATTTATTTCTTTACTGTTTACAATACTTTAAATAAAATACTATACAATGTTATGCAGCAGAGAAAATAAAAGGTAAAATGAAACAACGCAAAACGAGACACATTTTTCCATACATTTGCAGGGAAAAGTTGTATTTAGGCTTAAAATACGTTAAAAAGCAAACAACTTTTTTAAGAATATTAATATATATGTAATAGTACAGAAACAGGATTAGGATATTTACGTATATTGTAAGGAAGTGCTATAAACGTTTTTTTTTGTTTCTTTCTTACTGTTTTCATCAATTTTTCGACAGCATTTATACGATTAGAACTAAAATAAAAGAGGTTTACGTTCCAATATGCTTCAATACATTCTTGTAACAATAATACAAAATAATTGGACTAATATCTCATCATATTATTGGGTCATGAACTAATTTCCATTTTTTTTATCACGGCCACTACTTTTAGCGACACATTGGTCTTTTTTATTTCTTAAACTTCTTGAATATCTGAGAACCTTCGGCCTTAACGGAGATGTCGTTTGTACCGCCTTTTCTAACATCATCTGAAGATTATCTCCTAATTTAAGATCAATCAACCTAAACAATCGTACAACTCGGTTTTGTATCTCAGGAATAACTGTAAGCAATGTTGCTACTGTGTTATTTACAAGCCTGCCTCTCTCAGCATCATTGCGTAGGATTCTATTATAAAAATTCGCAGGCTGTTGTAAATCAACTGCATTTGACTCGTAAATTATGAACTTTTCTTTAGGTTGACTTGGATCTACAAATGACACTGGTCCACTAAACGAATTAGGATAATAGTTTGGTGCATCTTTCATATTATCTCTTACTGGAGGACTACCATCTCTATTATATCCTTTATAGTAAAGAGGAGTGTTGACTGATATTCTATTGTGATTAATACCGAGACGATAAATTTGAGTTTCGCGGTAGGCTTGCCGTCTGCTCTTAAATAAGGTATCGTGCGGACCAGCAATACCCGGTACAAGATTCCCAGGTTGATAACCACTCTGTTCTACCGCCCTGAAAAAGTTATCTGGATTTCTATCTAAAACCAATCTCCCTATTGGTATAGTGCAATAAGTACCATTTTTCCATAATCGAGTAACTTCAAACGGGTTATAGTCGAGTTTTGTTATATTATAAAAACTCAACACATCCATCTCCAAAACCCAGGAAGGATATTCTTTTCTTTCAATAGCATTATATAAATCTCTATTGTAGTAATCAGGATCTCTACCACTTATCTTTTCTGCTTCATCGCTGGCCAAATTTTGTATACCTTGTTCAGTTCTAAAGCTGAATCTGACGAAGTAACGATCACCATGTTTGTTATATATTTCATAAGTGTGAATTGGAAATGCGTCCATGTGTCTATATCCATTTGGAATACCGAAATCGGACAAAAGCCATAAAAGTCCGTGTAGTGAATCTGGTGTTTTTGTGAACATATCCCAGAAAGCATTAAAATCAAAGAGATTTGTTTTAGGATTTCTTTTTATAGCATGAATGAGATTGGGGAATTGAATGGGGTCTTTGATAAAAAAAACCGGAACATTGAGACACAGTAGGTCTAAATTGCCCTCCTGTGTGTAAAATTTAACTGCGAACCCTTTTGGTTCACGTGCCAGGTCACTTCCACCAAGATTTTGTGCCACTGAAGAACCCCTCACGACGACAGGTGTCTTTTTGCCTATTCTGTTGAAAACTTCAGCTTTCGTATACTTGGATACATTGTTAGTTACCACAAAATAACCAAAGGCACCCCCTCCTTTAGCGTGCACCAATCTTTCAGGTATTTTCTCTGCATTGGAATGGCCTAAAAGATCATTATGGTATTGATTTGAAAATAGATCTGAATTAAGCGTTTTAGTTTCTCTTATTTCGACGATCTTCCCTGAACTAGTAGTGATAATACCTATAGGTTTCTGCAAAAAATATAAATACAATAAATATTACAGTGAATTAATTAATTAATTAATGTGTCATAATAATAAATATACTTTATATTAAAGGCGAACAAATCAACATATGAATAAATACTTTAAAATACTCTCTATGCAATTTAAAAATACTGAAAGAAAATAAATATTATTATTAGATTCCCACTGTTTTGCACACATATCAGTCGAGTTTCGAACTTTGTTTTTTGAAGTCGGTTAAAAAAGTTTATCATAACTAAAATAAACTAATTAGTGTTTAAATAATCAAATTATTAAATAAACTTAATATTGCTATTCAGCTTATTTAATTTTTCAATTCAATGTAGGACGTTAATCAATCAATCGATACGGGCAGGATTCGAACCTAGGACATCGGGGAAACCGTCCCGCTCTACCAATTTTGTGTCCTATTTATATATATAATTTATCAAAAACCATGCTTTTGTTTGTTTCGTTCGTACGTTTGTATGTAACGGAAACTTTGGACACGATTTTGACGTACTTCAAGATGTCGGATTAATTTGAAACGTTGTTTACATATCAAGGACCAATGACAATGCAATATGACAAAATCCAAACAAGAAAATAAAAAATAAATCATACCGGATGCTCCAATTTGAAATCATAAAGTTGTAGGCTGGCAGGATCAGTTCTGTTTAAATAATCACTACCAGAAACAATTACTTGTATTGAAAACAGAAACAAGGAACTCGCCCTGACGGTCCTCATACTGAGAAAAACATAAATTGTTTGCAATCGCTCATTATATAACTAGTCGGAAGTTTAAATTATTTAATGTTAATTGCCAATTAATAGAGCTTAATTACAACTACAATGTATTTCAACTACGTAACAATCGTAACTATATAACTAATATACAATTATGAATTATGAAATACAGGGTACTAGGACACACTGCTTCTGTATCGAAAGAAGATTTTCTTTGCCTATGCATAGTCCTATATACTCTGGAAGATTTTTTATCATACTGGAATGTATATATAACTTCTTTTACGACATTAAATGTGGTCATGTCTAACAGTTTCGTTAAGTAAATTGTGAATGTGAGGCAACCACGCTCTTTAAGCTTTTTCTTTCGACAGATTCAGAAAACTATAAGTGTTCATATCACGAATATGTTCTCACAACTAGAGCTCATATCTTTGAACCGCGTTTCAGGGTATTGATATCGTCACCCAAGATGTTTGTGCTTTTTTAGAGGTATTAGTATTACCCATTAGTGTTCTTATAACCATATAAAACTTTTGGCTATATGACTATTGTGTACGACCAAAGTTAAGCTTGAAGTGTCTTATGCAGTGCGCAACTAGGGTAGGTCAAATTTGACAATCTGAAATGACCCATCTCATACCTTATTAGCACTTCAAAAGTTTTAACAATACTTAATATTTTTAAATATAAATTATATATTATAAATTATATAATTATATATTTATATTATAATTATGTATTATTGTATTTAAATTCTTCAATGGAATAACTTTCAATACACGCATAAGATTTTTATCTATACTTTGAAAACAAATATGCCTAGAAACCCCATTCTTTGTTATCAGACCGAAACAATCTTAATTTCCCGCGTGACCCGCTGTCACATGAAATTAACGTTTTTGTTCCTCGTTTTTTACACCAGTAGAATATAAACTTTACCAAAACGTCACTTTAAGAATTGCCATGGGAACAGTTTTTAGAGAATTTTGTGGAGTTCTTTAAATGAAACTAGTAGTCTTTATTCTAAGTTATAAGAAGAAAACATTTAAAAGGATGAATTAGACGGGAATGAATATAAATCTTTTGTAACAATTAATAATTTTAGGATAGGCCTTTGTTAAAATTCTTCTAAGGGGTAATTAGTAGTGTACATTGTAATATGAATATGGTACGAGCAAAAGTCCTTGTCGGTCCAAATCCTTTGTTCATTTGCTTTTCTCTTAATTACTGGCCATTACATCCAAAGTTTGGCCGTTTAGAAGATTTTAATATAAAATTGGGGCAGCGTTTTCAAGACTAATAATAATTATATTATATTGGTATATTCTAAACATTTTCTAGCAATTACGTCTGAACCATCTGAAAAATCTTTACAGATTATTATTATTATTTTACTGACAACGATTTTGTCAGTAAAATAATAATAATAATCTTCTTCTTAGTTCTTAATTATTCTTCTTGTGTGTTGATAAACTGCTATTTAATTTTAAGATTATTGACGTTTTCTTTATTACATAGCATTTTTGTTTTAAGCTATCCATATACATCAAAATCACTATATCTTCTTTTTGGTTCCTTTAAACCACGTCAAAGTAAAAAAAACAACCATTCTACTCTTCTACCTATATTAGACTCCATATAACTACAAAGAGAATTCATCTTTATATTTAAAGATAAGATTTATGCAGTATTGTTAGCAAAACTCCTTCTGAATCAGTTTGCAAATATTTACAAAAATGAGCAGCACGTTCTAAGCCAATTGCATTGGTCTCATCATTAAGTCTATCTTCAGGTTTAGTCGGAACTATGGCATTGACCTTATCGGCATTAATAAATTTGAAAGCCGGTCAAAATTGAAGTATTCGTCAATTTATTCTTGTTATAATAAAAGTGTGCTATTTCAAGTATTTAGTTTTAATTGTCTGGACATTTTTAATCAGAACTATATTAATTATAAAATTCTGTATCACATCATGGTGTGGCAAAATGAACACAATAACTTTGAATTATATATAACGCTCCAAAATAAAAAATAAAGTACAAAAAATTCGGATGTAAAAGCCTTACTATTGTTGATCTACTCCTGACCTTTATTTTATTAAGGGAAAGTCCGTGGAGAGTAAAATGATTATATACAGTTTAAATTAGTTTATTACGGATAAGAAAGAAACTTATGTTACGAAGCGTACCTCATTAGTTAACCCAAAAAATAACAAAGCAATATGGCGATAACGACATAACTACAATAATATGTCCATGATAATCATGATAATTTTAATATACATATATATATATAATTATAAAATTAAAAACTATTAGATTTAATAATAGTTTTCTGAAAATTAATATATTTCAATTTGAAATTATCCATAACCACATTAAGGTATTTTTTTTAACAAATAAAGAACCAAATATTTTTTTTCAAAAAAGTAACAGTTTTGAATCGAACTAATTTTAATAATGACTATTTTTTTCTAGACTTTCTTTATAAATTCTATTGCCTTCACTATATCTTTTTCTGGGAACTTTTAGTACACGTGAAGGTGTTACAGGAGGCGGCGGCTTTTTCAAAGCTTCTTCTAATAACCGTTCTACTCTTCTTCCTAGGTCAGGGTCCGTTAAACTATAAAGGCGAATTGCCCTTCTTTGGATTTCAGGAGATACGTCAATTAATGTCATCACAGTATTATTAGCAAGTCTCTCTCTTTCTCCATTGGTTCTCAAAACATGGTTATAGAAGTAAGCCGGCGATTCCAAGTCAACTGCGTTAGTCTCATAAACGGAAAGTCGTTCTTTGGGTCGACTCGGATCTATGTACGGAACTGGACCACTAAAAGAATTTGGATAATAATTTGGAGCATCTTTCATATTATCTCTCAGCGGCGGTGCTCCATCACGATCGTATCCTTTATAGTACAAAGGACTGTTCACTTGAATTCTATTGTGATTAACGCCTAAACGATATATTTGGATATCGCGATAGGATAATCGCCTACCTTGAAACATAGTATCGATGGGACCAGGAATACCAGGCACCAGGTTGGCTGGGTTGAAGGCGCTCTGCTCAACAACCCTGAAATAATTATCGGGATTTCTATTTAGAACGAGACGTCCAACAGGTACTGTGAAGTAAGTCCCCTTTTTCCATAATCTGGTAACTTCAAATGGATTATAGTCAACTTTCTTAATATCATTGTATGTCATAACATCCATTTCTAATCTCCAAGACGGATAGGTTTTATTTTCTATAGCATTATATAAATCCCTATTGAAGTAATCGAGATCCCTGGAAGTTATTTCGGCGGCCACATCCGATGGTAAATTTTCTATTCCTTGTTCGGTTCTAAAGTTAAATTTAACAAAATATATATCACCGTGCTTATTGTACACCTCATAAGCGTGTATCGGGAAAGCGTCCATTTTTCTGTATCCATTCGGTATACCATAATCAGAATACAACCATAAAAATCCATGTAGGTTATCCGGTTTTTTTGTTATGAAATCCCATCGCATTGTGTTATCAGGAACGGAAGTTTTAGGATTTCTTTTAATAATACGGATGAAAAATGGAAAATCTAATGGATTTCTATACAAGAAAACCGGTATATTAAGGCATAGAAAATCAAGGTTTCCCTCTTGCGTATAAAATTTTATTGCTAGTCCTTTCAACTCTCTTGCCAAGTCATTTCCTCCCAGACTTTGTCCTGCTGTAGACACACGTGCAACCACCGGTGTTCTCTTACCGATACCATTGAAAACATCAGCCTTTGTATATTGGGAGACATCATGAGTCACCTCAAAGTAACCAAAGGCACCCCCTGCCTTAGCATGTACAACCCTCTCAGGAATTCTTTCATCATTGTTATGGGTAATCAGGTCGTTGTGATACAAATTTGTATAAGGATTTGAATTTAAAGCATTTGTTTCTCTTATTTCTACGAACTTTCCTGAACTCGTAGTGAGAAGTCCTATTGGTTTCTGTAAATGAAAATACAATAATATTTTACTGTTATTTGAACATTTCCATTAATATCTAAGCACTTTTATATTGATTGTTAAATCAACACGGGGAGAAGTCGAACCTTTGACCTCTGGAATAATCCCTTTTTACTCCTATAGTAATAGATATTTTTAAAATACTTGTAAAATATTTTCAAACAGTTTAACCACTATTTTATATATTTAAATATACTTTACAATATCATCTCATAGCTGAGCTAAACAAAATGGGAAATTTGTGCAATTTTTGAGACCAAATCTTATAAACATACCGGATGCTGTAACTTGAACTCGTATAATTGCTTCTTGGATGGATCAGTTCGATTCAAGTACATATATAATTCATTGTAAAAAACACTGCAAAAAACTATATTTATTTGTAAAACGAGCCAAAAACAAGCACCAATGCGATTCATTTCGAGGGTTCTTGATTACTATATGATATTTACACCCGATGTAAAATAATATAATTGGTTAACATGAAAACAATTAAAGAGAAACCAACGAACGAGTGAGGTTTAGATTTAAATATTAAAACACTTAATAATTTATATATATTATATAAATATCAAATAACTGGTTTTTTTATTTATATTTATATTTAGAAGACTAATATTAATCATAGGAAAATAAGTTAACAGTTTATTTCGTCTTGTAACTAACTATTCCTTTTGATTTGCTTCTGGATTACATAACCTTTCGTGTAAGTGACTGACCCCGACAGAGAAATACGGGTTGTAATGCTAGTATTGCGTTATGTGTGAGTGTATAAGTTGTTGGAGGTGGAATGAGGCGCGGTGTCGGTGGCGGGTTGCGCTTGAGTTGTGTTCATAGAAATACTAAGATTTTATACGATTTAGTTTTCTCATATAAAGTAAAATAAGTTTTAGTTATACTTTATAACATCAGCTGTTTACATATGTCAGTCCGTGCATATAACATACCAAAATGGTGGTAAGTTAAGCTATAAAAATGTTGTATTAAATAAACTAACATTCAATTTTTCCAAGTGATTTAAAATAAAAGTAAAATTCAGTTTAATTTAAAGAGTATCTTTGGTATCAATAAATGAGAAGTTTGACATGAAGAAAAAATTAAAACATCCGAAGTCATTAGTTTACTAAGATTGTCAATGTGAAGGTACCTTACAAAATTAAATATTCATAACCATTCAGGGTTATATTCATCAGACCCAACGCACTGCAACCAGTTTTCAGGCACTTCGTTGTTATATATAATCATTGCTATTCTCTTTTTGGATGTATGAGTAATGTGATGTATGATGATAAATGGACCATCGTACCAAGAATTAATGAATACATGTGTAAATAACAATGCTACAATTACCTTTAGCCATAATGTATTAGCCACCATGTTTTTAGTAACTAACCACACGCCACATCAACGTTGTTAGTGCTATTATTGACAGGTCAAAGACCTTTGAACACATTGTCATTGAGGACATATTTTTTAAACTAGATAACTAAAAGTTCAAAATTGTGTACCTCTTCAAACGTGAAAAATATTTATCAATAGGATAGATAAGTACAAGACTGAAAACTGCTGTAAAAAATGTACATCCTATGTATACAATTTCACTACAAAAAATACTAATTCAGACATCGAGTCATAAATCGTATAATGAAATCTATGTTGAATTGTCTGAATTCTGAATGTCATTGAATGTCTCATCTTTCAAAAGAAACAGTAAATGGATATACGCGGATCAACCTGGTTGTTATAACAAAAAGACAGACAAAAGTTAAAAAAACTGAAATGTAGTCTCGACTCTAAAAGTCAGCTTCTAAAACCTATAGCTATCGTACAGTGTACGATAATATTTCCACACTTTTCTTAATAAATAAGATACCTTGAACTAAAGGCCTCATTTTAAATTTCGACCTCGTCCCTATAACACTATATATTTTGAATAGATAATAGAATAGTATTCTATATTTTCGTATTTCTCCTAGATCATGTACCATAAAACATCGTTACTTCCCAAATTTATAGTTTTAGGTAAACGGAAAGTACCCTATCAATTGTGATTGCCTTGAGAGTGTCGAAATATATCGAAATATATCTTTTTTACGTAATTTAGACGAATATTTTTTTTACTTTCAGTGGCTGTAAAACTTAGTATATGATTTAAATTTTAACTAGCTATATCTACGCGTTCCCGAAATTAAGAGTCTTCAAAATCAACACAGTGATCCTACAGGCATCAATCAATCAATTTTGTAATTTGATCATAACATAAATAAAAAAATAACAAACTAAATGGTAAAGTAAAAAAATAATAATAAAAAACATGTTTTCATCTACATTGACTTATTCGAATGAACATTTAAAGCATAGGCTCCTTATATAATTAGTGTAAAATTAGTATTTGCATAAAAATAACATATAAATACTTAATACCTAAAAATAACTAAACATATTTATTGTAAGCAATACAATTCAATCACTACACTGTGATTTATTAATGTTTTATTTGTAGTGTATATATCTTTAATTAAGATTCTTCTTAATAGTGGCGGAATTGAATCTTGAAATTAAATTACATTATACACGATTGCAATAAATTTAATAATAACTATACATTTATCATTAATTAGTTCAATCATAATATAAACTAAAAAATTAGTTAGTGAATATGTTTTAGTGCAAAAAATACCAATAATACCTGTTACTTCCAAAATTGTTAGTGTCATTCTCGTGATTTAATTTGCGATGTTGCCGCTCTTCACAGGTTAACGCTAAGACACAAATAATGTTGCTTTTGAAATCAAACTAATTCTGAAACTCTGATTTTTTTGACTCACTTGGGATTTTATTTTACGCTATTTTTAGGGAAATTATTTCACAAGTTAAATTATATTTTATTGCCTCATTCCATCCACCCTTAAAATTTTTGGACTGAGATCAAATATATACGTATATATTCACACAAACACAATGGTGTATTTAAAAATCGTACCTTCCATCATACCAACTCACCAGGGTCTTGGACAAATCACGATCAATAGTAGAGGTAGCAATATTCTATAACAAGGTACATATTCTATTTATAAGATTTTTACGATTAGAACTAAAATAAAAGAGGTTTACGTTCCAAATCAGTATTTTAACCGAATTATTTGTTCCAACACATTCTTGTAACAATACAAAATCATTGGACTAATAACTCGTCATAGTATTGGGTGATAAACTAATAGCCATTTTTTCCATCACGGGCACTACCTTTGGCGACACACTGTTCTTTTCTACTTTTTAAGATTCTTGGATATTTGAGAACCTTCGGCCTTGAAGGAGATGTCAGTTGCAGCGCCTTTTCTAACATCATCTGAAGATTGTCTCCTAATTTAAGATCAATCAACCTAAACAATCGTATAACTCGATTTTGTATCTTAGGAATAACTTTAAGTAATGTTGAGACAGTGTTATTTACAAGCCTGCCTCTCTCAGCATCAGTGCGTAGGATTCTATTATAAAAATACGCAGGCTGTTGTAAATCAACTGCATTCGACTCATAAATTATGAACTTTTCTTTAGGTTGACTTGGATCTAAAAAAGGCACCGGTCCATTAAACGAATTAGGATAATAGTTAGGTGCATCTTTCATGTTATCTCTTACTGGAGGCCTACCATCTCTATTATATCCCTTATAGTAAAGAGGAGTGTTGACTGAAATTCTATTAAGATTAACACCGAGACGATAAATTTGAGTGTCTTGGTAGGCTTGTCGTCTGCTCTTAAATAAGGTATCGTGCGGACCAGCAATACCCGGTACAAGATTCCCAGGTTGATAACCACTTTGTTCTACCGCCCTGAAAAAGTTATCTGGATTTCTATCTAAAACCAATCTCCCTATTGGTATAGTGCAATAAGTACCATTTTTCCATAATCGAGTAACTTCAAATGGGTTATAGTCGAGATTTGTTATATCATAAAAACTCAATACGTCCATCTCCAAAATCCAGGAAGGATATTTTTTTCTTTCAATAGCATTATATAAATCTCTATTGTAGTAATCAGGATCTTCACTACTTATCTTTTTTGCTTCATCGCTGGCCAAATTTTGTATACCTTGTTCAGTTCTAAAGCTGAATCTGACAAAGTAACGATCACCATGTTTGTTATATATTTCATAAGTGTGAATTGGAAATGCGTCCATGTGTCTATATCCATTTGGAATAGCAAAATCGGACATTAGCCATAAAAGTGCGTGAAGTGTATCTGGTGTTTTTGTAAACATATCCCAGAAAGCATTAAAATCAAAGAGATTTGTTTTAGGATTTCTTTTTATACCATGAAAAAATTTGGGGAATTGAATCGGGTCCTTGATAAAAAAAACAGGAAAATTGAGACACAGTAGGTCTAAATTCCCCTCCTGTGTGTAAAATTTAACTGCGAACCCTTTTGCTTCACGTGCAAGGTCACTTCCACCAAGATTTTGAGCCACTAAAGAACCCCTCACAACGACAGGTGTCTTCTTGCCTATTCCGTTAAAAACATCAGCTTTCGTGTACTTCGATACATCGTTAGTTACCACAAAATAACCAAAGGCACCCCCCCCTTTAGCATGCACCACCCTTTCAGGTATTCTCTCTGCATTGGAATGGCCTAAAAGATCATTGTGGTATGCATTTGAAAATTGATTTGAATTGAGCGTTATGGTTTCTCTTATTTCGACGATCTTCCCTGAACTAGTTGTTATAATCCCAATAGGTCTCTGCAAAAAATATAAATACAATGTCATAATTATAAATATACTTTATATTAAAGGCAAAAAAATCAACATTTTAGAAAAAATACATAAAAATAATACCCTCTATGCAACATATCTTTAAAAATACTGAACTTAGTTGTTTGAAGTGTAACTAAACTAAACTAAAATAAACTAATTGCTCAAAGTGTTTGGGGATCACAATATATAATTTAAATATCTCTTCAGCCATAGCCATCTCATTTAGCTTTTTTAATTTTTTTATTAAAATTAGGATGTAAAATAAATCGATACGAGTAGGATTAGGAACCTAGGACATCAGAAAACCGTCCCGTCGCTCTACCAATTCAGCCATAATTTATTTATACGTGTATAGATATAATATATTTATGTATGGATGTATGCTTGTGTGTATATGTATAATATTAAAAAAAAACATGCTGTTCGGTCGTATGTTTGTATGTAACAGAAACTTTGAACACGATTTTGACGTACTTCAAGATGTCGGAATAATTTGAAACTTTGTTTATATATCAAGGACCAATGACAATGCAACATTATGAAATCCAAACTAGGAAACAAAAAATAAATAAATATTTTTTTACGCGTACCACTATTTTTTCACTATACACATATGTTAAATAGAAAATAATGCAACAATGAAAGTAAAGATAAATAAATATATTTTAACATACCGGATGTTCCAATTTGAAATCATAAAGTTGTAGGCTAGCAGGATCAGTTCTGTTTAAATAATCAACAATTTCATAATCACTACCAGAAACTATTACTTGTATTGAAAACAGAAACAAAGAACTCGCTCTGACGGTCCTCATACTGAGAAAAACATAAATTATGTGCAATCGCTCGTTATATAACTTAACGGAAGTTTAAATTGTTTAGTTTAAATGTTAATTGCCAATAAGTAGCGATTCATTTTAACTACAATTTATTTCAAGAACATAACAAATTAATAAATTTATGCAACTATGTAATCAATATCCAATTATGAGTTATGAAATACTAGGACACGCTGATTGAAAGATATAAGTATTCATATCACGAATATGTTATACCAACTAGAGCTCATATCCTAGAATCGCGTTTCAGAGTATTGACATCGTCACCCAAGATGTTTGTGCTTTTTAGAGGTATTATTACTCATTAGTCTTTTTAACCATAACCATATAAAACTTTTGCAATATGTCCATTGTATACGACCGAATTTAAGGTTGAAGTGTCTTATGCAGTGCGCAACTAGGGTAGGGCAAATTTGACAATCTAAAATGACCTATCTTGACCTTATTAGTACTTTGGAAGTGTTATTAATACTTAGTATTTAAATTCTTCAATGGAATAACTTTCAATATACACATATTTGTTTGCAAAATATTTTTCTCAATACTTTGAAAACAAACATCCCTAGAAACTCTATTCTTTGTTATCAGACCGAAACAATCCTGATTTCCCGCGTGCCCCGCTGTCGGAAGAAATTAACGTTTTTGTTCCTTGGTTTTTACACCAGTAGAACATAAAAATTACCAAAACGTCACTTTAAGAATTGCCATGGGAACAGTTTTTAGAGAATTTTGTGGAGTTCTTAGAATGAAACTAGAAGTCTTTATTTTAATTTATAAGATGAAAGCATTTAAAATATTGAATTAGACTGAAATAAATATAAATCTTTTGTGTGCCTTTGTTTAATTTTTTCTAAATGGTGCTTAGTACATTGTACATTGTAATATGAATTTGGTACAAACAAAAGTCCTTTGTTCATTTACTTTTCAGGTAATTACTAACCATTACACCCAGAGTTTGGCATTTAGAATATTTTAATATAAAATTGAGTCAGCGTTTTCAGGACCAATAATAATTGTATTATATTAATATATTGTAAGCAATTTGTTGTTATATATATTTAAAATATTTCTTAACCTTTCCTTTACGTCTGAACCATCTGAAAAATTTTTGCTGTAAATCTTTGTCAGTAAATTCGATCTTCTTCTTAGCTCTTAATTATTCTTTTTGTATGTTAATAAAACTTATAATCTTATTTCATTTTTGGATTACATTTTTTTTTATTATAACAACGCTTTTTTTATTTTTTACATCCAAATCATTGTATCTTCTTTACGGTTAATTTATTCCACGTCAAAGTGCTTTTTAAGGAGGTAATATCTCCATCATCTCTGAAAATCTTTCTACTCTTTTATCTACAATACACTTCGTGAAATTAGACTAACTCATCTCTGCATTTCAAAAGCTACGTGTATCAATATTTATGCAGTATTGTTAGCAAAACTCTTTCTCAGTCAGTTTGCAAATTATAAAAAAAATCAGCAGCACGTTCTAAACTAATTGCATTGTTCAATATTAAGTTTATCTTTAGGTTGACTCAGAACTATAGTGTTGGCTTTATCGGTATTATGTCAATTTTAAAGACGAAAATAAAAGTATTTGTCAATATATTCTTGTTATAATAAAGGTGTGCTACTTAAAGTATTTAGTTTGTCATTGCCTGAACATTTTTAATCAGATATATATTAATTATATAATACTATGTAAGATCACGCTGTGGCAAAATGAACACATAATGCGATTCATTTTGAGTGTTCTTGATTACTATAATATGATATTTATACCCGATGTAAAATAATTCAAGTGGTTAACATGAAAGCAATTAAAGAGAAACCAACGAACGCGTGAGGTTTAGATTTCAATATTAAAACACTTAATAATTAATTAATTATTAAATAATCGTTTTTATTTTTATTTACATTTAATGAACTAATATTATTCATAAGAAAATAAGTTAACAGTTAATTTTGTCTTTATGTAGTTACATAGTTAACTATTCCTTTCGATTTGTTTCTGGATAAACAGAGAAATACAGGTTGTAATACTAGTATTGCGTTATGTATGAGTATATACGAGGGCCAAACTGAAAGTTTTTAGAACTGGCCACTTAAAAGCATTATATTAAAAAAAATTGTTTAAATTTTGAAAATAGAACTCTTTACCAATATTATTGAGTGTACATTTCATTCATTTGTCATTTGTTTTACGATTTGGCGGCAAATTGAAAATTGTCTGTGCACGTCAGAATGAATTTAAGCCGAGAAAATTTTCGTGCAATAATTTTTTATGACTTTCGATGTCATTTAAGTCAACAAGTAGTGTTGCCCAAATGCAAGAACAAGACGAGACTTAGCCAGTCTTGGTCTTGGTCTTGCGCCAATACACCTGGTCTTTGTCTTGGTTTTGGTCTTGCGCTCCCAGTCTTGGTCTTGGTCTTGGTCTTGCAGCAAGAGTCTTTCAAGTCTTGCAATTACCTATTAGTCTATTACTATTTATTAAAGTTTACTTTAAATCTTAAAAAACGTATTAGAATTGGAACATTGTGAGCTTGAATTAACATAGCCATAGTAAAGATCAAGCAGATTAATAAATAACTGAAGATTTGATAAGAAATTCGAAAAATCAACTGACCTATATGTCGTTTTCCATGGAAGTAACTGTTTCTTAATAAACATTTATGATTTATAAGCTTACATTTGCTAAAACATGTAAAAAAACAAATTAATTACAATAACTTGACTGTATTTTAAAGAACAATACTTATCTGTCTAGAAAGAGATTGAACCCTCAACTTATAAGAAATTTAATAAAAGAGTTTTACGATTTATCATTTATTTGAACAAAAAATAAAATACAACACTAATCAACAGCTTTATCATTAGGTTATGATACTTTATATCAATTTTTTTGACCAATAATTAATACAAAGTAACCATCTGGCTGACTCATCATTTAACCTATTTCTATGTTTTCTAATTACTAATGATGCTTTAGAAAATAACCTCTCAGCAGGTACTGAAGTTGCAGGTATTGAGAGAAAATCACCGGGCCATTTTCGATAAAATCGGATACTCTGTCTCATGCGTCCTCCACCAATCTAAAATGTCTTCCGAGCTGGCAGTTCTTGGTTTTCTCAGGTACTCCTCCAACTCGTCTATCACTAAGCCTTGAAGACAAGATCCAGATGACGTCGAGGGACATTCATAGAGTTTATCAAAGTCTATTACGTCTTCATCTTCATCACATACTTTATTTTCTTTTTCTGGTAATTCCAGAGATTTGTTCAGTGAGTGTAGGCTTTTATATTCTTCATAAAGTTCATTGAACTTGCGCAGACTTTCTGTTTTAAGTTGCTTCCCCCACATTGTCAGGTCAAAAGTCTGAGCCTTATGCCTTGGGTCTAAAATTAAAGAAGTACAATAAATCCAGTTGCTCTTCTTGTAATGTTTAAGCATTTTGTCTCGAGCTGCTTGGAAAGCTAGAATGAGCCTTTCATCCACTTCAGATCGATTAGGTTTCTCATCTAACTGTTTTACCATAGATTCAATTTTATCTAGCAAGAGATTGAATGATACAATGACTAGCGGTAATGTAACATATTTGTCTCCACCAAGTTTTGTACTTAAAAGTTTAAAGTTTATTAGAAATTTATGTAATTTTTCGAGTACCTGCCATTCATTAGCTGTGATTTGAAAATCATTTAATTCGGTGACAGAACTGCACAATATGTCAATGCCCGCTCTCACTTTTAAACCAAATCCAATTATATCATGTGTGGAATTCCATCTCGTTGGACAGTCAAGAATGGCATTTAGATTTGATGGCACGCCAGCTGCTTCACAAGCAGACTGAAACTTCTTCTTCACTATCTCACTTCTTTTTATTTTACTGGAAATACTGCGTAACTTTGTTACAGATGTACGCGAGTCAGCAATATTTGGTGCAGATTCTTCATCTTCCTCATCCTCAGTTTCGTCTGCATAGTCTTCGTACTGCTGATCTTGCGCGTTAGTGTCAGACTCACAGTGTAGTCCTAAGGTCTTTAATAAATCTTGTACACCAAGGTTTAAAATGTGAGCAAAGCACCGGAAATGTTGATTGTCTGAATCAAAGTGTGGCGGCAGCTGTTTGCCCAGTTCATACATAAATTTGGTATTTGCAGTTGCGTTGTCGACCGTGATACCTTGTATTTTATCAATTATGCCATATTCCAATAAACATTCATGGAAAATCGTTGCAATATCTTCCCCAGTATGTCGACCGCGTGATGGTATAAAATCAAGAACTACAGATTGATACTTCCATTCGTTGTCTATATAATGAATAGTAACCCCGTAGTAACTCCTACCAGCAATTGACGTCCACCCATCAATGGTAAAAGACATTTTAGATGATAATTGTTGAAGTCGTTCCTTGAGATTCAATTGGAGCTCTTCAAATCGCTCTTTGACTTTCCTTCTAAGTGTAGACCTTTTAGGAAACACCATATTAGGGCAAATACGTCGAAAATACACTTGTGTAGCTTCGTCATCGAAAAATGAGAAGGGAAGATATTTTTTCACCACCCAATCAACTGTAGCTGTCGTGATGTTGTCACTGCTGTTTTCCGACTGAAACAAAACAATAAATCTTGTGTTATTATTTAAAACATACTAGGTTTGAGCGTATAAGAGGAGGAGGTTTGTTGTTGTTAAATCGAGAAAATCGTTAAATTGATATTTGTTATATTAAGGTTGCACTGTACTGTAATTTACCAAAATAAAGTACTTAGTTGTTACTGGCCGATTAAATGAAAATATGGGTGTTTATAAAAAATATTTAAGACGATAATTACATACTTAATATGTCGCACCCCTAGATGAAAACACCACTAACTCAAAAATACTTACGTAAGTTAATGGCGTTTTTGAAAGTATCGCATGAATAGCTACGCAGAGTTAAAATTCTTTTAACTGTTAAAAAAATATTCTTACCTGTCCACTTCTTCCAGCGGTTACTAAAAAGCTTGTGATATCTCCACTTAATTTTGGTTTAACAGGAAGAAATATTTCTGATTCCTTTTTGTGGAAAGATATTAGATGTTTTCTTAAGCCTGAAGTGTTTCTGTTTTTCATTTTTATTTCAATCTTTTTATGTTGGCACAATTTACAGAAGGCAGTTTGGGATGCATGAATTATTTCGAAAAACTCCTCAAATTTGCTTTTGGGTCTTTTAGATCTGTGACTCAAACTCTCGTTACTCGGACTAGAATAATTTGAATCTTCGTCACTCATATTAAATTGTACACGTGATACGTTTTTAGAAAACAACGAGAATTAGTAAAAACAATTATTAAGTTAGACTCGAAGCACAGCTCAATTGGAAATGAGTGGAATTAAAATAATTCCTTTATTTATTAGTACGTTTCCTTGCTTTCTACCGCGCCGCCTCGCCACGTGCCGGCTCGTTACTATTCCTCGTGGACGAAGTCGCGGGCACAGCTAGTAAATACTTACTCTCATCATCTCTCTCAGAGATATTCGGGCTGGTAAGTAATACAAAACTCTTATCGCAGGCTTTTTATTTTATTAGTAGGTAAGTACCTACGCTTTTTATATTATTTTATTAGTTTTGTAGAATTTTTTTACACGTTTCAAGTATATTTAAAAGTGGCTACAATATTTATTAAACGGGTGCGGGGTGATATTTGAACACTTTTTTGCTATTTTTTCTTGTTAAAAACTTAAGAAATATAATGACTAAATGTACAATAATAGTACCTAAGTAATTAGTTTAAAACCATATAAGTAATCAATATTATAATATATACTTACTAGAATGAATTAATATGACATCTACTTACCATTTTATCCCAATCATAATACTACTTGCGTGATCAGTATAATGTATTCATTTTCATTCTAAGCACTCTGAAACTTATTTATTCTTTGGAACACCTGTAGGTACTCTTAAAATTCGAAATTATTTTGCATGAGTATACCTACGCCTACGCCCTATGGCGGCAATCAAATAGTGTCAAATGTTATGATTTCGGCGTGGCGGCAACGATTGTTTTAGATTTCAAAAGAAGCCGCCGGCGCGTGTATCATAACCATGTACTTCCGAAAAGCGGCAAATTTCTTTGAGAAGTAAGTACAAAACCTTTGATGCCGCATTATCAAAGTGCCGATGGTTAAAACATAACTATGCATGCACTCAGTTTGATTTTAATAGATAGGTCCAGTTTTTCATATTCTTTGATACAGTTTTTTGCGTCTCATAGAATTCTTAAGCGTACCTACCTATACACCGAACTGTTACACCTAACTACTCAGTGAAATAGTCTTGTTCTTGCTCAAATCTTGCACGGTCAGTCTTGGTCTCGGTCTTGCTAAAAATACGCGGTCTTGTTCTTGGTCTTGGTCTTGCAAAAACGCAAGAACAAGACCAAGACTGCAAGACCAAGACTGAATTTGGGCAACACTATCAACAAGAAAGTTATGATAGACTTCGATTGGCTTTTCACGATGAAGCCCCATCTCGTGCCACAGTTTACAACTGGTTTAATGAATTCAAACGTGGTCGAACTAATCTCACCGATGATTTGCGTGAGGGACGGCCTTCTACAGCGACGACTGAAGATAACATCAGTGTTGTGCGGCGTATGATAGAGACTGACAAAAGAGTGACCTCTCAGCAGATTCGGACAAGTCTAGGCATAGGTATGAGTCAAGTGCACAAAATCCTCCATGAACATTTAGCGGTCAGGAAGCTTTGTGCCCGCTGGATACCGCATAATTTGACCGAGGCTCAAAAACTCCGCCGTGTTGATTGGTGCCGAGAAATGATCCAAAAATTTAACGGAGGTGACTCAAATGCTGTGTTCAACATACTAACGGGTGACGAAAGCTGGATTTACTGTTATGATCCGGAAACCAAAAGACAGTCTGCTCAGTGGGTGTTTCCTTCCGAAGAGTTACCAACTAAAGTGAAGAGAGGTCGAAGTGTTGGAAAAAAGATGGTGGCCTCGTTCTTCGGAAAGACAGGTCATTACGTGACAGTAGTCTTAGAGGATCAGAAAACGGTTAATGCAGAGTGGTATACTAATAATTGTTTGCCACTTGTCTTGGAAAAAGTTCGAGAGAAACGACCTCGCAGCAGGATCCTCCTTCATCGCGACAATGCCTCGTCGCACACCGCCAGGCAAACGATCGACTATTTGGTGACCTCAGACGTGGAATTACTGGGTCATCCGCCGTATAGCCCCGACCTCGCACCCTGCGATTTTTATTTATTATTTTTATTTATCCGAAAATAAAAGAAAAACTTCGAGGAAAACGTTTTATAGACGCCGAAGAAGCAGTGGCTGCGTTTCAAAACGCCGTCGATGAGACCCCTAAGGCCGAGTGGGCAAGGTGCTTTTCTCAATGGTTCCATCGAATGCAGCGATGTATTGATGTAAATGGACGCTATTTTGAAAAGTTACAATGAAACTAATAACTTGCTAGAATGCTTAGTTTTTGATTTTCTAAGAACTTTCAGTTTGACCCTCGTATTATTTTTTTATCCACTTAGAATGACAAGACAAAAGCAGTAACGTATTTGGTCTTACGATTACAAGATATATTTGCATTGTTAGTTTAGATTTGTTTCAGTTATTTTAGATACGACTAAGTTATGTAAAATCTATTAGATTCTTAAAGTTCAGGAAATTTAATGTACAGAAAATCTAAACGTCTTACTTGGGTAAAAAATTTAAATGTTACCCTTTATTTTAAGATAATTTCCTCCAAGACTTTATACCGTTGCAGACAAATAAAAACCAGTCGTGGTAATGTTACCTAGACAGATCATCTCTTGTATATTTGGAAGCATCATGTATCATCATCCATCCATCCACCATCATCAGTATAACCAAATATTTCTTTGAATTACCCAAGTTTTAAGTACCTATAGAATCCAATTAAATATTCTTATAAAAAAAACTCCGCCCTTCTCCCTCACCAAGATGCTACAGCTACGATAGGAAATGGCGGGCGAACTTCTGATCCTACCTGTGACTGATCCCCATCCTACCCCAATGGAGTGTGTCAGCGGTACAGGATAGCTTGCTGACTCGCTCCATTGCCTCCTTCGGGGCAACAATCTCTTCGCAGAAGGAAACCATTGTGACCCAACACCCCTTGCTGCGCCCCATCACGCCGACAATGCATGACAGCGAGATAAACCTGACCACCACGACTACCAGCTCATGCTGGTGGTCCCGGGCTGCGCACTCCGCCAAGATGTGACGAACACACGATCCACAGCCTTATCATGGTGATGGCAAGAGGGTGTCACCTTCCTACTTGCAATACCGTGCAGATACCCCTGAAACAGCCAAGCCCCGTGAATATTCACGGGGCTTCCCAGCCAGGGAACAATCACGGCTTTTGCATATATCTGCAAGAGACAGAACAGACGGCAATCTTGCCGTTGGTTGATCCAAATGGATGTGGACTGGCCTCCCTGTAGCTAGACCGGCGGCAGGAAGCTCGATGAGCTAGAGCCCTGACCCAAGCCGTTTCGGACCTTACCCTCCTGGCGCTGTCTCTTGCCCGGTGCTAATACAGCCCGGCGAGCACTTCCGTCTGTAGGTCGATAAAAATTAATCTACCTTTGTAATATAAAACTACGTGATATTATTAATGGTATATTATCAAAACTTTTAAGATAAATATGTTTTATTTATGTTTTAAAATGTAAAATAGATTTCTGTAATGCAATTAGTTTGAATAAATTATTTTTTGCCCCACAACATAAAGTTAATATAAAGCAATTCAGACTTCCAATTTATAATTAAATTAATTGAAAATTGTTTTCTGCTAACTTGTTGACTTTAATTATATAGCAATTGAGATATCAAATTAATTATTAAATCTATTACATTGCGATACACAAGCATGTAAGTAACAGGTCTAAGTGAGATATGGTCATTTTTAAACCTCACAAATGTTTTTTTAACAGTACTAGGGATTACTTTCATAACCTTAGGGAAATAAATTTAAAAAAAAACATTTAAAACATTATAGAAGTTATTAACAAAATTAATTTTAACGTATATTGTATATATATATTTGTTTCTGATATTTCAAATACTTAACATGAATAATCCTAACAGCACATTAAAGCATATTTATAGAATATACGCGTGTGTGTGTCAGTGTCTGTACGGATATGTCCGTGCGGGAACAATATAAATTGAGATTTACATTGTTGCGGTGAGCCGCAATCTTAATTAGCTTACACGTCAGAAATAACACGACACGACACGACACGACACGACACGACACGACACGACACGACACGACACGACACGACACGACACGACACGACACGACACGACACGACACGACACGACACGACACGACACGACACGACACGACAAGACAAGACAGAAGTTGAGGAAAACTGTAGGAAGAAAAAAATGCAATGTGTGAACATACCACAGCAATCATTATATTAAAATCGTTAATCCACAAATCCCTGCTAGAAATCACCTACATATATCAGAATCGTGAAGCTATTGACACTTCAAAACACCGTTAGTGCTCTTATATAAGAAACCGGAGGTAGATCATTAGTTTATTTACTCAATGACAGACACATTTCCTCTTCCCGTGAAACCGAATCATTAAAAGTTTGGGTTAAAATTAAAGTTTCAAATGTAAAATGAAAAACGAAAGTATAAAATAATGTTATTTAAATATCTGCTTATAGAAAAAAATATAATAAAATATTGCATAATAAAATTAGAAATATATATAATGAACCGCTTGAGGTCAAATTTTGACACAATATACAATCTCTTTCAGAGATGGTTGTTATTTATCTATCTTATCTTATTTTATCTTAACTATATCTATTTTTTATAATTGTAATCGATACAATCCAAGTTTCGCTCTTACACGACGCGTTCAGACGAAGAGCTCGAAAATGATACGTATTTGCAACGTATAACAACAATTTTGAAATTCAAACGTTTGTCATAATTTAACCTATTTTGTTGTTTTTGAGACAGACGTAATACTATATAACGACAATTATTTCTCACATACAACCAGAATGTATAACTACGATGCGTTGCAGAGCACATTTATTTACATATAAAATTAACTGAAAAACAATCAATAAAATATGATATTAGTTGGATAAAACATAAGAAAGAATCGTACATTCCATAGTCCACAAATTTCTTTGGAGTTAAACTCATTCAACTTTACAATACTTTTTTTACATAATAAATCTATATAATAATAAACTGCTTCAAGTGCAATCTGTCAATCTGTCCAGAATTCCTCACAACATTACCAGTATACGTAGCATTATAATAAATACTGTTAAGGCAGTAGTCTGCTTTAGGAGCCGAAAAAAAAGCGTTTTTTCAACAATTTTTTTGAAAGGGAAGGAAATGATTGCGGTAAACGAAATTTTGAGACGATAGTATATTATATTCAACCTTTAAAAAACAATTTTTATTATTACAAATTATTGAAATTTGCCAAAGTTGTAACGATTTTTCTGGGGGGCCTGGAGTGTGCACTCGTAAATCGGTGCCGGTGATGGAGGTCGTGCGATGCATCTGAAAGAGTGGAACCAAATTTTTTTTTAGTTTTTATAAGTTCCTTTTCTATATGAACTAAAAAAATACCGAAGAAATGACGAAATTCCAAATTTTTTCGAAGTTTGAATAAAAATTCCCTTTTTTGAAAAAAAAAATTCACTTTAAGTTGCAAAACAAGTAATTTAAATAGTACTTTTGTCCAACTTTTTTAGTTCAAATAGAGGATAATTTAATACTGAAGCTAGATCACTTTGGTTTTTTTCGATCGGACATATATTGTTTTTACTATCGCCGGCACCGTTTTCCAAAACTTGTGAAAATGAAAACTCGAGAAAACGGGCTGTAAAGTTTTCGGTCCAAAAAAATCTAAGTTTTTGGATACTTACACTAATTAGATGTTAATCGGCTATCCCCGGGCTATACAATAATCCTTCCTCTTCTTCAAAAAACTCGTTTTGGCGGAGGTTATCCGATCTTCGAGCTGTACGAGCCTCCTTGCTGGAAAGTGATGCGCGCCGATTCTCCCGCATTATGCGCTCAGCATCGACGGTGTCAGCAAAATTTTTGCATTGCTGCCCGATGACAATATAGAGGAGATATAGAGGAGCTGCATGGTAGAAAGCACAGCTGAATAGCCTTCGTTGAAAATGCCTGTCGCTATATTTGCTGCTATTTCGACGATTTTATAGCCGGAATTTACGTGTTTCGGATTTAGGCGCCACACAATCGAATTGAACGATTCGTTCGAATTTTGAGTGTGTCCGCCTAAGCACCGCGTCAATAAATCGTCATATCATCGCTGCTTGCTGCCTTCAACTTTTGCTCACTGCGACTCGTGTGTAAGTCTCCGTCGTCCGATGATACACTGGTAAAACGATTGCCGTGAAATTTTCGCTTTCGCGGTTCCGCAGCACGCTGTCTTTTACATCGATCACCTTTCGGGTAGCTAGACATTTCGATGTGCGCTCGGCAAAATACAAAACTGAAACTGAAAGTTGACGCTACAAATAGCAGTGTAGAGGCCGATTCCGAGAGCTATAGTTTACCGTTACATTGTATACCGTTATCCCAACAACTACTCGACACAGACCTTCTAGAACCTCCAAATAATATTTCAAAGGACCGTTCAATCTTTTCAGATATATACGAGTATAATCAAACAATAGAATACACGAAGGGGCGGAGCGCGCGCGCTCGGGTCTGCCCGAGCATTCGCACCTGCTCGACGCTCGGCCACTAAAACTGATCTAGCTTCGAAAATATGTCGAATTGGCCTCTAAAATTTTGAACACATATTCTTGAATAGTTTTGGAATAGATTTAGGACAAAAACGAAAAATCGATTTTTTTTAAGCCTGTAAAGCCTTAATAAATCTTTTACTTTTACTCAAATATATGAATATATATTTGAGTAAAAGTAAAAGATGGAATATTAGTTTCAATTTAATGTCACAAAGATTATCCACGGCTGCGGGATAGATAAAATTAATTCCATAAGCAAAATATAGTACTAAGTATTTTAGACAGATTGTGAGAGTTTCTTTTTTTACCACAGTGTGGTCCATTGTTGAATCCATTCAGACTATGACTAAAATCTTTAACATCTAAACTATAGATAATATAAATCAATATTATATAATAATAAAAAATACAAACACTCCACGTGTATAAGCTCGCTAACTTGCATAGCGAAATGTCTCTCGGATCTATTTAAAACCAATATTGAATAAACGAAATTGAACTCTAAAGCTTGTATTTAAGGTCCAAATTCGAGTCATATAGATGTATTGACCCAAGCGGCACGAGTACGGAAATGGGTCAACTGGATCGCTGTCTCAGTCTGTATCTTTATAATTATTATGAAAACAGGTATGTGGAGTGCATCCGATGATATATCGTTAAAGATATCTTGTTTCTGATTTGTTTTTAAAGGAAAGATATAAAAGATTGTTTCTTTTAGATATATTTCAGAAATACTCTCTGAGAGAGAGAGTTAAAAATATACATACACAATATCATAGTTACATATTTTTGTTGTATAATTAAGAATGTAATCAAAATAATTTTATAACTTTTTTTTTAGATTTTTCGAGAGATAGATAAAAAATCTATTTATCTATATCTCACACAGATATCTAGAGATGTTATTACATGCAATGTTATTAATATTTGCTAAATGACATAACGTAATATTAATAATGGTACAATATTTATAATATAAATATAATAAAAGTGTTAGAAACGACAAGATTAATTAAATATAGTTTAATGGCTGTAATTATTGTTGAAAGCCATTAACAGGCCATTACTTCTATACAATTGTCAGTGTTCTAGATCTTGTGATTGTGTTATTAAATATTTTATCATTAAACAATAATGATAACAAATATATAAATGCTACATACTTTATGTATTATATTATTCTAGTGGTTGTCCAGTGGCTGAGATTCGACTGTAATTTTAACTGACAACTGTTTGGACAAATATATATATAGCGGTGGGTTTTTTTTTATTCAGACACTATATATAAATATATATTGTTTTTTTATTGTATTGCGTCAGTAATTACAACTTCTTTGTATTATTTAACATTGAGTGTAAATGTAATCAACAATTCAGGATAAATATATTTAATATTACTATTAAATAAAAGGAAATCTTATTTTCACTGGTATCCTCTGCTATCAGCTGCTATCAACTGCTATTCTTTGACCCTCTGTTATCCCCCCACTATTAAAGGACTTTGTAAGCTGTGTACGAGTATGTCTCACATTATGTCCACTGTTTGACGACATAAAGACAGACACAAAGATAAGGTACATTCGACATTAAATTAAATTTAAATTATGTTCACTACATATATAGATTCAAAGTATAATAATTAATTTTGGTTAAACGCAACGGTATCCCAGATTTTAAGATTCATATGTAGTGTGTATTCGCTTTAACAATACCAGTAACTGCCAACACACTGAACATTCATATATTGAATGGCATTATCATGCAATAGGATAACTTTGTCGTGTCTGGAGTTTGGCACGAATCTTGATCCAATAATGCCTCCAATTAAGCGTCCTATTACACAATTGGCCTTTCCCTACGTTCTTTGTCTTCAATGTCAAATTCACCACTTTTAAACTTCTGATACCACTCACGACAACTTCATTCACTTAAGGCGGCCTCACCACATGCTTCTACAAGCAATCTATGAGCCTCATTTGCAGATTTCTTCAAATGAAAGAATTAAATCAAAAGTTCCCGCAAATGACGCTTATTAGGCTCAAAAGTCAACATTTTCGCATACAAAGCAATATATTATTATTATAGTAATAAAAAATTCCTTATATTTTGAGGTTATCTTATTCACATATTTCCTGCCTAACTATAACGCTAGTGGCGCTACCTTTTATCAAACGGCGGAAACTTTTTTGTAGGCCATTATATTAACTCCACTTCAATAGCAAGTTGTTTTAATCAAATAATACTTTCAAAGGCACAGTAAAAACATTTCATATTTTATTACTAAGTAATATTTCTCCTTATTATTTTCCTTCATTACACCATCTGTTATATTTGTTTAGTGAATGTCACAAATTGAGTTAAATATATTCATATATATTAATTATTCTGTCCGTCGTTGTTTACTTCTATACATATATAATAACACGAGTTGCCTTCCTCCTTCATTACACAGGAGTGCACTTTTGTTAAGGGAAGGGACTTCCTTGGTCAGGTCTTGGCGAATTAAGTTCAAATTAATTATAATAATATAATAAAATAAATATATTTTATATTTTACAAAACCTTGTTTTTGGATATATTTTTATGTATTATTTTAGAAACATATAATTATATAACAATGTATTTCAAAGTATGTTTTCAATGACCTAAATGACCTTTGAAAAAAGTCATTAAAACGTACCAGAATACTTTGAACCTCTTCTTTTAATTGAAAATGTATAAATGTAGATTCTTAAAACACGATGATAAAAAGCTCAAAAGCTCACAATAAAATGGTAATGTTACATGTGTGTTCGCTCGTAATATACAGTCTCTGTCACATCGGAAAAACATAAACAATTAAATAATATTGTTTGGAGGTATTTTTTATAAATTTTATAACATACTACTTACGCCCACGACTTCGTTCACTCGGAATATGTTTTTTTAATAGAAGTAGCCTAGGTTACTCTTTGTAACATCAGCTACCTGCCAGTGAAAGTCCTATTTAAATCTCTCCAGCCGTTTCGGAACCAGACTTAGCCGAAACAAACAGACAGACAGACAAAAAAGTACACATATATGCATTTAGTGAAAATTGTTAACTTGGAATTACAAACGAACACTTTAATTCATTCAAATATATAGATATATAGATTTGATTAGAAATACGTTAAAATTAAACCAATATTTGGTAAAATATTCAGTTGCTTACAATACAATACCTATTTTTGTACATAGAATTCCTAAATATTTACAAACGAAAGATACTCTTCAAAACACTGAGTGATGTATGAAGTTTGGTAGACTTTGGCAGACAGACGAACTGATGGATGTTATTAATAATATTTATTATTAGTATTTCAATATTTCAAACTAACATACAGATGGACACATAAACATGTCAAAACTGACACGGAAACAATTTATTATATGGTTTAATTTAAACATATATATTTAAATAACTTAAGACTTGAAAAAAAAATGATTTTCGATGTAATAGAAGATTGTGGTGTGAATTTTTATTGATTTATTTTACAATCAAAACCCAGTTTTTTTTACGTCATTACCCTCTTTACATTGAATTATTTACACCGAATATAAAGTAATTGCATTACTAATAGTGTTTAATGTGTTGTTTATTAAAACATTAAAAATAACGTGGATATGAGATTTATTTATAAAACGCGATAAAATATTATCTATGTTTGATGCATCCAAATCAATGGAACGCTCTCGAGCACAATGTTAATGTAATTAAAATATCCGTTTGTAACAGATCTAAATACGTTATTTCAGAGCAAAACCAATAAATCTCAAGTCTTTTGAGACTGGCTTTATTAGTTATTCTCTGTTTATTTTATTGATATTTTAAAAACTATTAACTTATATATGTATATGTATATTCTTTGAATTGCCATCGTTATTTTTAAAATTATCTATAAACATGTTTAGCCACGGTAAGCTTATTCAAATTGAAGCGTCACGGTAGCTCAATTTTGAAAGCGACGGGAAGCTATCCCAGAGGTCACAGATTCAAGCCTTGCTCGTTTTGAAGAGTTTTTAATTCTTTACTTATTTAATTTTGAAGTTTAACCGAAAATTAAACATTAATCTAACATTTCTTATAAAATTAATATACAAAAAATCTCAATTACGTAAAATATTATTTTGAGAAAATTTGGATGATATTCTGTAAAAGGTTATTGCAATTATCTATAATATTCATTGTAACTGAGTTAAATAGTTTACCATTTATTCCGTTTCACAATAGTATTAACTTGGTCTATTTATAACACTTAATTGTGTCCAATGTCAAGGCTATTCAGGGCAGAGATGAGACCTAGTTTACGAGAGAATAAACATTTCTAACTCAGTGACTTTATTTCCATCGAACTGTTGTATAACAATCACTGTAGTTATATATACAAGTCACAATATTAGTATTATGGAGACTTTAATATATAATACTTGATAGTAATAAAGATTTTATGTTTCATAAAATCTATTGATATTGTTTTCTTTTATTATATAAGGTAGGTATAAGAATAGATTTATAATTTATTTATTATAATATATTAGTGATGATAGTTATTCTACAATCTATCTCATCACTAGATTGATTAAAACACTTATTGTAAGTTGTATATAATATTACAGCGTATTTAAACAGAATTTCGTGTTATATAATTTATGACAATCTCAAGACTTGGCAGCCTCTACACCTTCAGTTAATCTCTTTAATTCCGGTTTCCTGTGACCCCTATTAGAGATACCCATGGTAAAGGGTCACCATTTACCATGTTAACAGACATTAAATAATCATACTATATTAATTCCTGCAATAACTTACAAATAGAGTGATGTAAAATTTATCGTAATACCGAATGAGAGATATATTTACAAAGGTCGTTATCAACAGAGATATAGAGTCTTTATCAACAAACCAAATAATATTAGCATTAAAATACATGAAAATGGGTCTTCAATCTATAAAGCGCTATTTAACCCAAATTACAACTCGGCAATAAGGTCAGTCCTCGACCTTACACTGTAAACTGTAACCGAGTAATCTTTACAAATTAATCCTAATCTCAATAATGATAGAAATATAATTCGTATTTATTCATTGCTACATTATTCATAAGAGAAAACAATGAATAATTGGGAAGATTAACTGAGGCCACGCTATTAGGCCATAACAAGAACAAGCAAGCAAGTCTCCTTCTAGATTTTTTTACCCAAATACAAGAAAAACACTATTTACAAAGTTATATTTAAAACATTTATAAAAATATTAACAAATTAAAACTGCAAGGAAGAAATTTCATTTTATGTGTATATTACAAATCTGTTTATCTTTTAAAGCGCATTTTTGTCAAAATAGCAATGACGCTGATATTATACATAAAATTCGTATTAATACGAATAAGTACTAAAATGTATGATTGTAATAATCTATTTGTGTACTGACCTACAATAACTCAATAATATACAAGGTTTTCAAATGTTTTATTAGACATAAACTAATAGGGGAAGAGGGGGCAGAGTGGGGCACTTAAGATTTAAACATTTCTAAAAAAAAAAATAATGTGATTAAATTAAAAATGTTAACTTTAAATCATAGCCTAATTCATTGCGAATGACTATGGATACATTTATGTTGATAACGTAATTATTCTACGAGATGTGAGTACTTAAGTAAAAAAAGGCATTTGCCCCGCTATGCCCCGTGCATAGGGGTAAAGTGGGGTTGCCTATGGGGCATAGTGGGGTGGTCATAACGAAACACAATTTTCAAACTAAATAGTTTTATTTTTTCTTTTTTCTTTCTTCCCCGCCATTATTTTTCCTGTAGTCTGTTTGTCTGGACCATCCTCGAACAACCAGGTTGTGGAGAAGGCTGCCTAGGAGGAGTTTGCATATTCTTATCCAATTGTGTTATTTTTGCAATGGTTGTGTAATGTTACGGGTCAAAATTGTAAAGCTTGTTTCATAGTTTGCCTAGACCAGGAATGTTGTTCAGTTTTCCTCTTGTATGTGCGCACCATATTAGCTAAAAACGTAAAAAAGAAATATATTACTACTTAGAAGTCTTTAAAACGGGGCAAAGTGGGGCTTTTGTGTGAGTGCCCCGCTTTGCCCCGGGCACCATACCCCACTATGCCCCACCGGCTTAGCCAAAATTAAAGAGAAACTGATGCCATCTTACCTTTCATTCAATCACCGTGTGCTTTTTGATTAAAAAATCAGCAGAGAATTTGATTCCTAATAAACTATAACACACCACAGTACATAAATAAGTTTTAGAAAGAATTGATATTCAATTTCACTAAAAATTTTAGGAAAAACACTAGTTTTGACATTTTTGTTTATATCACACGAACACTTGCCGAAACGGCGTGGGTAGCTTATGAAGGTTCCATGCTGTCTAAGGATCAACCATAGCGACGCATCTAGCAGTTCGTACAGCGTTTACTTCAAGCTATGTAAAGCGCGCCCCGCTTTGCCCCGTGGCCCCGCTATGCCCCCCCTTCCCCTACTTCGACTATAAGTTGAATTATGTATATAATAAGAATAATTGTATAATATTTAAAACTAACTCTAATATGTGATGTATTAATATCATTTTTATATTTATCCATTATATCAAAATAGTTTCACGACTAATTCTAATAGATAGTTCCATTGGAACCTTATTACCCCGTGGCGGAGAGAACACATAGATATTAGAATTAAACAATTAACACTAAACTTACCGTCAATTCTAGCATACCTGTTCCTACCGCACGCGGTCAAATTGACCGGTAATTAAAAAATATTTTATTATATAACGCAGGTAATAATGGAAATAACTAAAAGTAAGAGTGTAGAAAATATTATATGCATATTCTAAGAATTGTCATGTAGTTTGATAAGGATATTATAACGTTTAAAAATGTGTAAGTTTTACAAAAGTTAAGAACGGTCAATTTGACCGGTACTTGGTAGGTTTAGTGTTAAAACATCATACATACAAACAAACTGAAAGAATTTAACAATATTTTTTTTTTTTTAAATAAAAAACACTTACCATGTATTACTTAAACTAATAACCGACCATTGCCAGTGACTTGTGAGTAGAACATCACAAACTACTCGTATATACTGTTAATGTTGGAGTTTGTTCTGTGTACGTTTAACTTACTAACTCAATTTATTTAAGTGCACCTATGAATTTGTTCTAATGCAAACTTTATTTAATGTTTAGAAAATTACTATATTAAATATATTTATTTAATAAATCTAAATAAAATTCAATATAAGTGAGAATTATTCATGTTTAAAATCATTAATAAAATATCGATATTAAAATATGAATGAATTTATAATTAAACGTTTCTACAATTAAAATTATTATGAAAGACCTAATGAAGGTATTTAGAATAAAAGATGTTCCATGGTGCAATGAAATAATGTGTCATGACTTTCATAGTTTCATGTTCATGACTTATCATGCATATACAATTCCCTGATATTTCTGAACAATTGATGACAAGTAACAATTTCTTGATATTATTATTCAAAACATTGTTACTATAACTAAATCCCTACAAGTTATATTTTCTCTTCTCACTTTCAATATGACGTTCTATTTAATATGATCTGTATATGATGTTAAAAGTAATATATAATATGATTTTCAGCTGACAGTACGTTAAACGCGGGTCGTGTTATCGTAACTGAGTCAAGGCAATCGTTAAAATTAATGTTATGTCGTTAAGGACAGCGCTATAAAACAACAATGAATTTTAATTAGGACATGATTAGATTCGCATCGTTTATAATTGCCATTTAGGTGATTTTCCTAACTTTATACATAAATTCATCATAATAACATCTTTTTTTATTTTAAAATCTTTAAATAATATAATATTTCGATAATCTATTTAAGTGATTTACCACTCACTAACTCATCACGAAATCTCCGAAACTATGTGTCCGATTAACTTAAAATTTTACATAGTTACTTTTGTGACGTAGACGTCCACTAAAAACGGATTTTACGGATTTCCTATCCCAACGGATTTAAAATGCATTCAACTAAGTTTCAAGCCTGTAGGTACTTTACACTTAACGCGAGGATAAGAGTTACTATAGCAACGGTTACGATGACAACGGATAATATGGCAAAGGTTACCATAGCAACCCAAGTTCACATTAATAGTGTGCCCAGCGAAGCGGGAGGGAATAAGTTAGTTATATTATATAAGAGTACATATACATACATAATTACAAACGACTGAATACGTTTCCGTCATGAGTACCTTTTAATAAATGATTGATTGATTGATTGATTGATTGATTGATTGATTGATTGATTGATATACACCAAAACTATGATTAAATATTTTTGAAACTCAATAACTTTCAAGACGTCAGAAGTTTTTGACTCGCATCTGAACTCATTGAATCCTATCTTCACAATGTCAAAGAATTAGATTAAAGTTCGTTATCACTCCTAACTCAGTAATCAATATCTTCGACGGAAATTTGAATAATAAATCACCCAACTCTCCAACTACAGACAAAATTTCAAATAATATTTTATTGAATTTCTGTGACAAAGAAATTTTCAAGATTTGAACATTCACTCGTTCACAGTTCAATAACTGGAGAATCTGCTGCGAATAAAATAATTCATACATTTAAAAATCTAAAATGCATTATTTACTTAACTTTGATTTTTATTTTAAAGATATATATTTTATACTCTCGTTTCAAATGTAACTTCAGCACGTAAAAGCCTTATTCTGGGTCAAAATCTCTCAAGTTAACTGTGCATTGTTATTGCAGAGTGCAGGAGTTTGAAACAAATAAAATCTCCCAAAGACATTTTACCAATTTTATTCTAGTTAGAAACATTGTTCGTACACAGAGAAGTTGTTTATAAATCGTAATTTTTTTTTGTTTTAAGTTTTTATTAACTGGTGTAAAACTCCAAGATTTTTTTGAAAAGATAAACTAGATACATGATTCCTAAGAGTAGGAATGAAAGAAAATCCATGGATAGAGGATTATTATTATTATTTATATTATTAGAAAAATTATATATTACGAAATGGAGTTATCTTAATTTACAAATAAATTTATTTGGTATAAAAAATTAAATGTGATTTTGGGTTTAATTAAAAATATATTCCTCCCATAAGTAATTTCTCAAAACAAAACTTTAAAAAATGCGATATTGTGACAAAAAAATTGTATTATAACTTGCTGATTTACTATTATTTTTTAATTAAACAAGTAAGGAAAACACATAATCTATTAATTTTTGAAAACACTTTTGAATGCTACCCTATTGCTCTTAAATTTAAAAGAAAAAAAATATTTTTATAGCATCAAGACATTAAAATGTATCCGCGTACATAATGTTTTGATATATATATATCAAAACATTATTTCCAGTAGCATTAAATTTATCAGAACGATAAGATTTTGTATTAACTGTAACTTATTTTCTAAGTAACTGATGTAGCTTTTAATTATTTAGCTTTGTCGTTGATGACTGTAGTTAAAGCAGAGTCACGTCTTCTTTAAAACGGGGTTTAAGTGATATCGTGAATTTAGAGCACTGGGTTATATACACACTGTTGTAAAGCTGTTAAACATTGAATATTAATTTCTACACGAAAACTGTCTGCATAATTTGATAAGCTGATGCTAAGTTACTAAGTCTAGACAAGCAAAATTAATGAAATATTACTTCAGAGTGGAGTTACTCTAGAGTAAACTTTATTAGGCGGTCGGGAGAATTTAAGTACAGGCTTCTATCATCATCTTCTATCACAATTTGTCATCATAAAAGTCATACATACAACAATTATAGATGTCTCATATTTAACACTAAACCTACCGACAATTCTTGTATACCTGTTCCTACCGCACGCCGTCAAATTGGCCGGTAATTAAAAGTTATTTTATTATATAACGCAGGTAATAATGGAAATAACTAAAAGTAAAGAGTGTAGAAAATATTATATACATATTCTCAGAATTATCATGTAGTTTGATAACGATATTATAACGTTTAAAAATGTAAAAGTTTTACAAAAGTTTAAGAACGGTCAATTTGACGGGTACTTGGTAGGTTTAGTGTTAAAAGGCTATTTCAGATTTGTCAAAGTACATTAAATATTAAAGATATATATTCTGCAGTCGTCCACGCTTATACAAGATTGGGACCTTTTTTGAATTCTAATATGATAATGTAATAAAATATCTAAGTAATAGAAATTCAATATATATTTATGTGTGTATATAATTAATTATATCGATATATTTATGACTATATTGTGTATATAAATATATATAAATGATTTATAAATAACATGTGTACATAAGATTAGTACCATTTTTGTATAATATGGTTTTAACTAATTTTCTATAAACTGGTTAAAGTTAACTAAATAATTTATAAACTATTAAAGGTTTAAATCCTTGATCGTTTAAGGTGCTAATGTTAAATTAAGCTGAAATAAACAGAATGTTTCTAAACTACCCTCCATCTATCCACAAAGGCGTATGCATCCTAAATCTTTACTCTGGCAGATATATTTGACTTTGTTCTATAAATTTGACTCGACTCCGATGAGATATTTTATTATCTAAATGGCTATCCATTCCTTCGGATACAAAGTAATTTATTTTTATTGCTTTTTATATGGCGATTTGAAAACAATCCAACAACAATTGCCATCCTTTGCTAATCTTAAGGAGTGAATGAAACTCGATAAAATATATTAATCAAATCTTATTTAAGTTCTTACTACTAATAGTATAAGTATTTAATATATTGATTGGTTTTTATCATGAAATATTAAAAAAAAGTTTCCATTCCTTTAGAAAAATTCATGAATATTCGGAAAAATATTAATGAAGTAAAATATTATTGGAAAGCAAACATTTCTAAAATTCCAAATTAAAAATTTCCACATTTAAGTGAATATGTAATGTGTTACTTTATATATTTTCTATGTCAATACAATCTATGAGAATAAATTTAAAAATGTTTATTTTAAAGTTAAAAATATATTATTATTTGATATTAATTATTCACATATAATTTAACCTAACTTTTAACTGAGATATTAAAAAGTAGTTTCCTTTCCCCTTATTTTATGATCCTTATTTTTAACCACAACATAATTAAATAACTATTATAACATATATTTATATATATATATAATAATCTTAAATATAACATACAATCTCATCTTAATTTAGTTAAAAGCTATTTTCGTAGGAGATATAGTGTATCTCTTAATTTACCTTCCAAATTCCTACGCGTTGCGTATAACGTTTCTTTGACCTTCAGAGGACGCTCTTCAGTGAAATAAAATAACTGGAAGTACTTCAAGAAAGTATTCTAATATTTTTTTTTCTAAGGGATCGTTTTGTCTCATTTTTTTCAACATTCTATTGTACAAAGTATATAGTTGGCATAAAATACTACCGCTCTCCCAAGTACCACAACAAACATATCCCAAAAGTATGAATATCAAGAAAGCAGCTGATCATACAAAACTTAAACCAAAATCTGCAATGTTAGAAAGAGTGAAGTATGATAACGGTGCTGGGGCGTATCCCAGACGTGCAGGGACAACACCTGACATCTCTGGGCAAGTTGACAAGGGTTGACACATTACCAAGGCCAGGCATCATGAACGACATCGTCCTGAAAGAAAGAATTGTCTGTCTTGGAATTGATCTGTATTATGTACACTTGGTTTAATACATATGTCAAATTGTTGTACCGTAATCGATATTGGTGTCTAGAGCTACATTATGCTACGTTATTATGTTGCTGCTATGCTATTATGTATTACAGTAAATACTCTAAATATCTCTTATAATTTCATCATTGGTGAGAAGTTAAATATGACGTAACCTACACGATTTACGCCTACATAACTTAAATATATTAGTAAGTTTAACACTAAACCTAAGTACCGGTCAAATTGACCGTTCTTAAACTTTTGTAAAACTTACAAATTTTTAAACGTTATAATATCGTTATCAAACTACATAACAATTCTTAGAATATGCGTACAATATTGTCTTCACTCTTTACTTTTAATTATTTCCATTATTACCTGCTTTATATAATAAAAAAAAATTAATTACCGGTCAATTTGACCGCGTCCGGTAGGAACAGATATACAAGAATTGTCAGTAGGTTTAGTGTTAAATCTCCTTATTGAATTCATTTGAACCTACTGTAAATAAAAGGATTATCAATAAGTAATTTCAAACCAAATCAGAGATAAAATTGTATTAACTTGAAGATTTTATTTAATATATAAAAAATGTAACTATAGATATAGGTACTACGAAATATGTTACTACGATAAATATGATATTATAAAGTATACATCAAATTGTTAAATTTCATTTACAAAGAGCTGTTGAGTTTCTGTCCGAATCTTTACCGCAGAGCAGCAGTGCAAGCTGGTAGCTTACTTACGGACTGACTACTGACCTTTTCAATGTAATAATTGATCAAAGGTGCGTTTAAATGACTACTTAAATAAAGATATTTTGAATTTGAATTTATCTATCTATGTAAGTAATAAGTTTAAAGCAACTGACAATAATTCAATTCACAAAACTTTTAATATTGAACATTTGTTTTACAATAAGTCTATCAAAGTATTATTTTTCCTGTTTTTTAATAATTTGTTACTGTTATTCTTTGTACTATATAATATACTAAGTATATAGAAAAGTATTATTAATAATAAACATTTTATGTATTTATTTGTATTTATTAATCGTATTATAAGCAGTGTATAGAGGATACTATTTTTTAATATAAATAAGTGAAAGAGGAAATGAGATAACAATTCAGAAAAACAGAAACGGCTTCTAAGTCCTGAAACGGAAATAAACGAAGAATCCGCTTTAAGCTTTTTTTATGAAATTTATGAATTATTTATAAATTCATTTGTGAATTTTGTTTTCAAATATAGTTAAATGACTTCGGCCATCGATTCTGTGATGGTTTGTGTTGCTTTTCGAGTATTTGTTTTTGAGATATCTCTCTCAAATTTTCTTTACAATAATGTGTTATAATTTTATCACGTAAAGAACGTTCAAATGTTTTCATTTTTAACGAAAAATCATTAATTATTTTAATATAAAAATCTTTAATGAACAGCAAATTTTGAAATATATATACAATTGAATATTTTTTATATAATAACTGACATATTTCTTTCAGAACCAAAATCGATTATAAAATTTTATAAACATGGCTATAACTACTTATGAACTTACTTAAAACGTATAAATCTAGTTCTATAATAATATTATATATATCTGTTAATAAGAAATATGTATCTGACATTTCATTCATCTCAACGAGGTCTGTTAAAATATCAAAGGGACCCCAGAACATAAATTATTTGAAGACGCCCAAACTTTTTCATTTAACAAAAGATAAGTCCAGAGATAGGTTAAAAGAAGTGATGTAATTTTCTTTTCTCCCATTGAAATCCAACGAGCTGTTATGACATTTGACCTTTGATAACTCACAGAATATTCTTAGTTTTGTGATTAAATTCAAAACCTTTAAATGTCAGATTTCTAATTAATCAAAGGTCTCACATTTTAAGAGACCCCTGGAAGTATTCTATCACTAGACATTCATAGAAACTGTACCGAGATATATAATAATCATTGTATTATATAAATATAAATTGTAGTATTTTAATAAAAACATTTACAATGGAATGTTTCACACCTGTGCTGTTATATTTATTGATTACAGCTGCGAAAAGCATACAGACATACAAAATTAAACATAAAATGAATCATTTAATGTCCGAGGAATTTATGTATCAACAAGGTTAAGGTCTTAATCGATACTTACTGTTAATGGTTAATCGATAAGACTTATCGCCATATATATATATATATATATATACAAACAAACCAACTATTATACTGGAATAAGTCTTATATCTTCTAAAAGCCAGTAGTGGAAGAGTTATTTTTGTCATCTATTTCTCTCACACATCACAAATGTTGTAAACAAGTTAAATGAATTATCGTGGACTTTCTTGAAAATTATTAAACATTAACCTATCAATGGAAAACTTGCAAAAAGTGCAGATTAGTACTAGAATAAGTCTATTTTCTTGAATATAATCTATATTGAAAGTAAATAAATACTTTGATTGAAAGGTTATTTTAATAGATAACTGTATTTAATAAAGACAAAACAAACATTCTAGCTCATACTTTTCAAATATTGTTTAAATATAAGACTAATTTACTATGGCGAATTGATTTTTGTGGTTTTCGATATTAAACTACTATTCTATCAAATTGTAAACTAAACCTATTGGGATATTTTATTATCATATCTTATTCCATGAAAACCTAAAAATGTAGACAAATGTCAAGTCAAATTAGTTATATATATATATATATATATATATATATATATATATATATAATAAATGAATACCGAAAATGAATGTAAGTATTCATTAACAATTGTAATTTACAATGTACTTGTTTCACTTTAACATGCAAATACAATTAGTGTCTCAGTAGTGTCAATAGTTTGGTTAGGTGTCTGTTTGTTTGGTACCAACATGTATCTATGTAATCCATAGATTGTTCCCAGCACGAAGCGAATGTTACAGGAATATGTATACATACGCTTTTATTCTATTGATATAATTGTGTAACAGTTATAAATAGTTCAAATTGTAATAGTCATAAAAAAAATAGGCAAATTGCTATAGACTTTATTAGTCATTAAAAATTATAGCTTTACCTAAAATCTTGTCCATTTAACGTACAAAAACGATAAAGCCCGGTGACCTTGAACTTGATGACGTCAGAGGGTGAGGCACCCCCCCCCCCCACCCTCGCGAATTCGTGTGGAATATAAATGAATCGGTATTTGTCAGAGGCTCCACCACACATTGAGTAGAATACAAAGAATTTAGGTCAATTTGCAAGTCTTTTTACTTGATATTTTAATACATACTCGTACAGTATACGAAATGTTAATAAAATAATATTATATAAAAAATATTTTGACAATTATTGGAGACCATAAAACATTGATTAATGCTGTATAACAAATTGATTATTCATCTTAATTGATTAATGAAATTAATAGACAATTGAATTATTAAAATGGGTCAGATGTGACAGATTAAAAAGTGTATAACTTTTTTTATTTAAACCAGTTTTGCGACGTCTATTTACGTATCTTCCAGAGAGGTCTGAATTTAGATTTCAATTATCCAACGAATACATCTTTTACAATGTTTCCATTACTTTTAAGGTGTAATAAATGTTTTTTTGTGTGAGAAATTTCGAGAAGATTTTTTGATTATATTTTCTTCAAATATACTGGGCTGCAGGGTTATTTTATTTTATTTTATCAAATATGTCACTATAACTAATTTATTTTATATATTTCTAAACATTCTGTTTCGTCAGGTAGTGTGAAAAATACTTCATAAAACTTCATTTCCTTGTAATAATGTAAGATAAATTATTTTTTCTACATTAAAGAAAAAAAAATCGTAAGAACGATACTCACATACCAGTAAGATAACAAGGCATTGCTTATTTAAACGTTACAAAGAAAATTTACAAGATGGATAAAAGTCGACTTGCTCTTTAAGATAACATAATATCAAGAATCGAAATAGAATAGGAAGCTGTTGCCGTCAGCGTTTGAACATTTGCCAATGCAAACAAAGAAATTTTTATTAGTCTCCTCCTTAAGGCATATTACAGACTTGAGACAAGTCATATATAGTATATGTATAGTTAGTATGTATGTATATGTATTATTATATAACATATATACTACCTTACAGTTTTAGGTTGCATATAAGACTAAGTGATAAGGCCGTCTTTGTACCAATTGTATATAACAATACTGTTCATCTTTTATATGTACATTGTATGCAATAAATTGTTATAAATATAATATATACATACGAGGGTCAAACTGAAAGTTCTTAGAAAATCAAAAACTAAGCATGCTAGCAAGTTATTAGTTTTATTGTAACTTTTCAAAATAGCGTCCATTTACATCAATACATCGCTGCATTCGATGAAACCATTGAGAAAAGCACCTTGCCCACTCGGCCTTAGGGGTCTCTTCGACGGCGTTTTGAAACGCAGCCACTGCTTCTTCGGCGTCTATAAAACGTTTTCCTCGAAGTTTTTCTTTTATTTTCGGAAATAAATAAAAATCGCAGGGTGCGAGGTCGGGGCTATACGGCGGGTGACCCAGTAATTCCACGTCTGAGGTCACCAAATAGTCGATCGTTTGCCTGGCGGTGTGCGACGAGGCATTGTCGTGATGAAGGAGGATCCTGCTGCGAGGTCGTTTCTCTCGAACTTTTTCCAAGACAAGTGGCAAACAATTGTTAGTATACCACTCTGCATTAACCGTTTTCTGATCGTCTAAGACTACTGTCGCGTAATGACCTGTCTTTCCGAAGAACGAGGCCACCATCTTTTTTCCAACACTTCGACCTCTCTTCACTATAGTTGGCAACTCTTCGGAAGGAAACACCCACTGAGCAGACTGTCTTTTGGTTTCCGGATCATAACAGTAAATCCAGCTTTCGTCACCCGTTAGTATGTCGAACACAGCATTTGAGTCACCTCCGTTAAATTTTTGGATCATTTCTCGACACCAATCAACACGGCGGAGTTTTTGAGCCTCGGTCAAATTATGCGGTATCCAGCGGGCACAAAGCTTCCTGACCGCTAAATGTTCATGGAGGATTTTGTGCACTTGACTCATACCTATGCCTAGACTTGTCCGAATCTGCTGATAGGTCACTCTTTTGTCAGTCTCTATCATACGCCGCACAACACTGATGTTATCTTCAGTCGTCGCTGTAGAAGGCCGTCCCTCACGCAAATCATCGGTGAGATTAGTTCGACCACGTTTGAATTCATTAAACCAGTTGTAAACTGTGGCACGAGATGGGGCTTCATCGTGAAAAGCCAATCGAAGTCTATCATAACTTTCTTGTTGACTTAAATGACATCGAAAGTCATAAAAAATCATTGCACGAAATTTTTCTCGGCTTAAATTCATTCTGACGTGCACAGACAATTTTCAATTTGCCGCCAAATCGTAAAACAACTGACAAACGAATGAAATGTACACTCAATAATATTGGTAAAGAGTTCTATTTTCAAGATTTAAACTATTTTTTTTAATATAATGCTTTTAAGTGGCCAGTTCTAAAAACTTTCAGTTTGGCCCTCGTATGTGTATAATTTCATCAGACTCATTCTCCTGCCTCATCTTCTTTACATGGGTTTGTATAACATTCAGCATTCAGCATGATCTCATTTCTAAATCCATTCACAGAATCATGGTATTTCACATTCCTATGTTCCTATCTTATATACCTATCTATACTAAATAAATACATATATAACTAGGATCCGCCAACTATGCGCGGCGGGTGTTGAGCTGAGCCCCTTTCGTCTTTTCTTGATAACTTTTGAATGGCTAACCATTTTTTCAATCTGTTTTAGCTATAACATCCGCGTTCGGCTCAAACATACATGAGAAAATTTTTAGCTAATTGTCTCACCGCATTCTAGAGACAACTAAACACAAAAAAAAAACGGTCTCCCAAACGGTTAAGAGCTTCGCTTACGCTCAGCTCAATTCTGTTATTGTATCGTCGGCCTTATTTTGTACATCTCCAATGCCAAAGTCTAGGACGCCGTTGAAACAGAGATATGTCATTATCTAAAAGTATAAAGATCACACTCAATTATATTTGTTTACATACTTAATGGTAACAAAACATAAAACACTTTAATGTTATATATAATCTTTAATAAGGTAATAAAATTATTGAACTAAATTAAATTATATATGAAATTTTATAATTTATCAGGTAACCTGTGGATTTACCACAGTTAAATATTACTATAAAAAAAACTCATTTTTAAATGAATTTATTTTGGATGGTTCGATTTTACATTTTTCAATATATTTTAAGAAAATTTTAGGTTTTATTTATTAGAATTAGAAGATATAATATAACTCCATTAAAAAAATATATATTAAAAGTAATAATCTTTTTAGATTAAAGATAAGATAAATGTATATATTTTATACAAAAATCGTGAGAGAATTAGAAACCTTGTAAATTCTTTGAAGTTCATACGACAATGAATATATTACAAACCTACATTGCAATAACGACTTTATAAACAGTGTTGAAAGTCCATTTTATATTGTAACAATCAAATTTTCAGCACCAAGGTGTCATTCGTCTCATTAATATTCAACAGAACAACAATTTATCAAAAGAAACTTCAACCATTTGCTTTCTGATTTACCGTCCCGTTAACGATATAACAGATCGCCGCAGCTTTGTAGGTAATGATTGTTATAAATATTTCAGACCCCCTTAATAACACTAATTATTCTTAACACCCCTGAAGGGCTCTTGAGTGGGGGTTCCCAGGGATTCTGTCCGTGTGGACTACTTATTAATTCATATTACGACTACTGGAAAAGAAATAGTAGTCAGAAAAGTACGCCCAATACTTCAATTAAAATAAAAGTCTAAGAGATTTCTTTTTTATGGTAAACTGTCTTCTAAATGTTTGTAATGGGGTGTTATATACCATTTCCAATAAATGTGCTATCAAAGACAACAACAACAAGAGATGAGCGGTAAAATAAACAAAAAATTTCAATTGTAATATTAGTAGCTAATTTTATTTTAGCATAAATATTGTTGGTATATCAAATAATCCGACTATACATCTTACCCGATTCAATAAATATAAATAACATTATTTAACAAAGAAATATTGAATATAAAAATAATATTAAAACTCTAGAGAATCATTCCTTTCTTTTGTTATTGGAATTACGAAATATATCTATAGATTGATATTATTTGAGAACACAATTTTCATATCTTATTTCTTGTTATATCTACAAACAATAAAAAAATATTTTCTATATCGGATCTTTCTGCTCAGTAACTGGTACTCGTAAAATTTTAAACTACAGTTTCCTTATAAACAGTTTTTATTATAAACATTTATATAAGAATTATTGGTTGGTATAACTTATTAATTGAAATACAAAATATCTTTACCCAAGTAGGCATTTACACGCACTTTTGAATCAATTGTTACATTAAAAAGGTCAGTGCAGTCAGTATGTGAGTAAGCTACCAGCACGGAAAGGTCTGCTGGGAAGAGCCGGCCTGAAACCCAACAGCTGGTCTTTTTAAATACAATCAAACAATATTTGATGTATACGTTGTAATAACAACACAACCGAGTCAACAACCTAAGATACACACATTTCTATGAACTAAAAACTCTTGAAAGCTAAAATAAGATTTAGTTAATAATATGCGTTCAAATTTAGATTTTAAACTAAGAAAAGAAAGTTCTAAAATATCTTGTGGAACTTTATCAACACGTACATTCAAGTACATGAAAAATTTAATAACTTTTTCAAAATGAAATTTAAGGTTTATTTATTTTATATATATTCGATGAACAATAGGAAAACAAATTGCAAAATCACCTTGGAGACTATTAATATGGATCAGCGCTCATTATTATGTATCCAGCATCGGCTTCCGCCGGATTTTGTGAGTTATGAATATGCAAAATGTCTTTCCATATTATCATCAACCTTACAGAGAATACATAAAATTATATTTCAGGTTACATCCCATGTTTCTCATTAATAATATCGCATCTACATGTTACATATCAATTTTATATATAACATTAAAAAGATAAAAAAGATATTTTTAATTTCATATTATATATATACTGCTATATAAGTGACGGTATATTTTAGTGAAAATAAAGATAAAAGGTAAAGATAAAAACATTTTCTAGAATGTCAAAGCAACTGGCAGGTAACACATACAAGCTGGTAATTTCGAGCTTTGAAAGCAATACAAGATCAAAGTAAGGTAGAAAAACCTTGCGCATATTTCCATTTTATATGTAATAGAATATACACCTTGGGTACTGGTTTTAAGGTTCTATTTTGTGTGAAAGGGATTCTACATTCAAAACTGGTTGTGGTTTTCATTTTAAAAGGATTTTCACGAGCGGCTTATAAGTTTTAACAAACTGAGGGTATTTCTTTGTTATCAAGTAATAAGATAAAATCCTATTACCAAGTTGATTTACGTTGTTATTCTTTTAATTATCTGTTTTCAAAATGGCCGAAATTGGACTGCAATTTAATATTTAAATGTTTATGAAGATTTTAAAACGTTAGAATCATTTCACTTATCTTTTTAGAATTCCGTGTATTAAAAAAACCCTTGTAGGGGCACATTGTTGTTGTCTAACTGTGACTGTGACTGTGACTTGTAAATTTTTCATTCTCTTACGTCGGGAGGCAATCAGCTCTTACGTCAAATTATGTATTTGACATTGACAGTATTAACGTAACAATTAACCTTTTAATTACTTTGTCTCTATCAAACGTATGTCTGTCTGTTAGTTAGTAATGTTGTTTAATATATCTCAATATAAACTTTAACTATGCCAATTTTCATACTCCTCCCCAGTAATTTTATTAAAAAAGTGTTTCGCTTCACGTATTAATATGATATATAAATGAAATATTATTTTAAATAATATAATAATTTAAATATTGAAATATAATATATACAATAAATAAAATATATATAAGTTTTTTTCACGTCAAAAACGTCAAAAGCGTCAAAAACGTCAAAAACTAAACCTAAACTAAACTAATATTTTTTTAGAATAATAAACTAAGGCAACTTTACCTCAATTTTTATCATAACAAAGAAACCTTAAATATTTTAATATAACAAATATAATATAAAATCATAAGAAGTAACCTGTTACTGTACAAACTTCGTGCTTTCTGAGAAAGTATTGATTTTCTTTTCTTCCATTCCCGAATGTCTCTTTTCTTTGAGTTCAGTGCAAGAAAAAGAAAAGTATTTCTTTGATGCTGATGACAGTCCTTTATATTAGATCGTAATATAATTTTATAGCCTTCTATAGACAGTTTATAATGTGACTATAAAATTCTCTTCAAATATATTTTCATGAATCTTAAAATCTCAGTATCATCAAAAACATTCTATAAAAATGTTAACCGTTTTATACTTAAGTTTAAAATAAATATGGCGTTAAAAATATTTAAAAAAACTTGTATATATTTACATATTATAATATTTTCGTAAAGATCAAGACACAATATCTCAATTTGCAATCGCATTTCAAGCACCATTAATGATCGCAGGTTCAATAATTTTGATAAACATTATAAGTATTGTAACATACAATTTGGATGCAAATGTAACATTGAAATAAAACTTAATAAAGAAAGTCGAAAAAAAAAATTCAAAATTATCTGTCAATGACCAGTAATTAGTCTACTTACAACAGTTCCCAAATTTTAGTTCCCTAATTTTAGGGTCGAACCCCAATCTTGAGCTTATACCATAGAGTTTAAATTACAATTTAAAATGTCAATCAAATTATAAAGATACTAGCTGATTCCCGCCCGCTTCGCTGGGTAGGTTGCTATGGTAACCTTTGACATATTGTGCGTTGTCATCGTGACTGCGCTATGGTATAGCTCCTACATGTTTAAAACTTGGCGAAATGCAAAAGGTTAAATCCGTTGAAATAGGAACTCCGTAAAGTCCGTTCTTAGTGGACGTCTACGTGTTAAAAGAAGTAACTATGTAAAATTTTAAATTAATCAGACAGATAGTTTCGGAGATTTCGTGATGAGTCAGTGAGTGGTAAACCGCTTATATATATATATTTATATATGTATATATATAGATTATAAATTTAATGAATGTAAGAATTTTAGTACATTTAATAATTCCTCTAAAAATATAGAGATATATGTAAGTACATACAAACATACATAGAAAAAAGATGAAAACGAATATCAAAATAATTATTAATAAAGCGATTTATAGAAATGAAAAAGAATATATGTTATTATTAAAAAGAAACAATATTTATGATAAGAAAAAATTAGACATGGCTGATTTTTAAGATACAATTCATAGATAGATTCAAAGCTGTGCTATCTCTAGTAGGTTATAGAAACCCGACAATTTAGGATACATTAAGAACACCTTCTTGAATAAAGGTAAAATTTATCAACACTTTCAAAATGCATTCAATGTTATTGTTATATTTGAATATTCATCTAAGTTGTCTCGTTATTTCCATATTTCAGTAAACCCTTTGACAGTCGTTAATAGTTTGTATGTAAAGTGAGAATATTATAAAACTAACCCAATCCCGCAGCTTCATTCCGGTGTATCCGCTCTATTTGAATAATGGGTATACTTTATCTCTACTATTCTTTATCAAAAATATATATAAATATATTGTAACTGTTAGAATTAAATTGCAATTAGTTCAATAGTTTGACATGGACATACAAACAAATGTATAAACAAGATTTAAATATATATATTCACGATTCTGATACTTTTAGAAGCAATTTTTAGCTTTATATAATTCTTTATAAGTAATGTTTTTGTTTAATTTTGTCGACAGAGACAATGAAAGCCAATCATGCCCTCATCACTCCAACCGGAAGTGGTGAGATCATTTTAATGTAACGAAAATATCATCAAACAAAATACAAAAACTTCACTGTTACAAAACAAATATAGGTGGAATAAGGTTGCATGTGAATAAAACAAAAAATAAAACTAAAAATATGTACAGTAGTGAATGAACGAACAGACAAATACATAACCCTCCAAAAGTATTATTGTTCTTTAAATATAAAATATAAAAAACACATCAAAAGATACAATATATAACATTTTCATTTCATTATATAACTCTGCCATTTGTATATATATAACATCATTAGTGCAGCAACTGACATAAAAAAGGCTTTGACATTTACATTAAAATTTTAAAATGTAGTAGAAAATTATAAAAATAAAATATTGTTATTATTTGGGATAGAAGCAACATGTCAATATCTTTCACGATCTGTCATACTTGGAAAGTAACTTCTTTGTTATAATTTCACACACGCCATCTTATAACCATCATCATAACTCTTCTGGCTATATTAATTATCCCATAACCATAAATTATAACAAACATATAACAGCAAATTCACAGAATACAAACTATTTGACTGAACAAGGCGCGTCTCAAATTTCCACTAAATTATTAAATAGTTGTAGTGAAAACGGAAAGATGAATTACTTTCATTAATATTTGATTGTATTACAGTAGGACAGCGTTTCTAGTATTTCTATATTCTTTTAGCATTTCTATAATATTTTGTTGAGCTGAGCGTAAGCGAAGCTCTTAACCGTTTCGGAGACCTTTTTTTGTGTTTAGTTGTCTCCAGAATGCGACGAGATAATTAGCTAAAAATTTTCTCATGTATGTTTGAGCCGAACGCGGACGTTATAGCGAAAACAGATTGAAAAAATGTTTAGCCATTGAAAAGTTATCAAGAAAAGAAGAAAGGAGATGGGGTCAGCTCAACACCCGTCGCGCACGGCTGGCGGATCCTAATATTATTTGATTAAAGGATTTATAATAGATTAATTTAACAAAAATCTAAATCTTCTAAATCAAATGTAAATGTTCTCTATATTTGGTAAAACACTTTTGAAACTATGACGTTCTCTCTAATTTAATTTAGACGTGACATTTTAAATGCAAAGTTAAATTTATATTATTAAAATACAAAATGAATATAATATAAAGGTTCTTCAATAATATATTTTTTCAGGGTTGAATTAACATTATTATATTTATTCCTTATAGAATTACATTAAATTTGCCTAGCATTTGTACATTTATTATACGAGTCTGTTAAATTAACTAAAAGTCAGCTTAGCAACTGTCAACAATAAAATTGATAATTGAAAAAAGTTAAGATCAAAATTTATGGCTTTGTAGAGCAAATGTTTATTAACACTGAACGTTTCTTACATATATATACATATATATGTATATAAGAAAATCGTGTGTTTTCGTTTAACATATTATATTATTTACTGATATTTTTGTGACCGATGCCCAATTTACCACATGTAAACCATTTAAAAAATTTTATAGGTATAATATACCTCAATATTTTACTTTCAGTTTCTTATAAATCTATACAAATATATAAAATAGAAGTGTCTGTTTGTAATTCCAAATTAACATCTTTTCATTAAACGCATATGAAAGTACATAAAAAACAAATTTCAAAATTGTTCTTTAATTATGCTTTTTGTCCGTTTGTTGTAGCTAATCTCTTAAACGACTCAACCTTCACTGGCGGGCAGCTGGTGTTATTAGGAATAACTTGACTCATTTTTTTTAAAACATATTCCGAACAAAGTCGTAGGTACAGCTAGTATTCAATATATTTCTATAACTATTAACGACATATTAATATGGTTTAAAAAAAAATTAGCTTAAAACATAATTTTTGTGTAAATAATTCTATCGACAAATTGTCGTCAAATTGAGGCTAATGTATCAATATTTTAGAATCCTTTACAAGTAGAAGGATATGGTATACACTATTAACTTATTAAAACTTAATGCTATCTTAATAGACGAATTAACTTAGACGATTAGATATGTACAAACTCTATAAAATAGTATATACATTTTCATAGGTAATAAAATTAAACATTTTCATAGATAATAAAATGAATTAACAGGTAACAAGGTGATCCTTGAAACAAACATGGCGTCAAGAAACCCGGCGTGCGATATCAATGTTATACAGACATTACTTATTGTAATATTATCTTTCTATAATGAAGTAAATTAAAAATTGGTACGTGTGTGCTTGTTGCTTGTGTGAGTGTGTGTGTGTGTGTGTGTGTGTTTGTAATATAAAATATAAGAGCGAACCTATCATACGTTTTCAATACATTCTTTAATTATATACTCTTAAAATTTATTTATTGAGCGAACTTTTTCACATTCTTTGTCACGAATAGGCTCGAAAACTACTTGACGGAAAATTGTGAAATTTGGCAATCAAAAAGATACGCATTAGGTGTTGGTTTAAAAAAATAAAAAAATGTCATGTTGAGGAATAATCGTCAAAAAACTGATATCCCATTGAAGTCAATGGGAAACGATGAGTCATTACACTGGGCTCGCTTCGCTCAATATGCAAACGGCACCCGAGATTTGAAATTGAGGGTCTGTTGGCGCCCTTGGTATATACTCGTATATATACATAGATATAAATATATGTTTGTTCATCATCGCTTGAATATTTTAAATAAAATGCTTGAACATCGGATGGTTAGCTAGTTAGTTAGAGTAAAACGAAAATATTTTTCACACTCACAATGAAGTTTAAATATTGGAGCGCCATCTGGTCGTTTATAACAAATGGATATAATATATATAACATAGTGTGTTTGATAAACATAAATATGGCTAACGAGACAGCTGCAGAATTAACTATCATATTAAGAATTGTTTTAATAACAGGTATATAAAATAAATTGTAGAATTGTTTCAGTACGTACTAATTGGAAGAATAAATTTATAGATTTTGTAAAATATTAGGTAATTACAGACACACAGAAAGACAGCGAAATGTAACTCGCTGTACTGATTGCTAAATGCCGGTACATATAAATGAAAATTAATTGAAATATGAATTATTCCTGTTTTGTACAGAAAAATATTATTAACTTTAACTTTAAATATATGTACCCACAAACCAAGACTTGAATATCGTGATGGGTGAAGCTCTAATATAAATCCATGACTGGTAAACATACCTATTCCCAACCGTGGGTACCTATAAAGTAACACTAACTTACTTCTAATATATAATACTAGTAATTATAAAAAATAAATATAAATAAGACAAGACAAGACAAGACAAGACCAGAACATCGTGATGGGTAAAGCTCTAATATTAATCCATGACTGGAAAAAATACCTATTCCCAACTGTGGGACATGTATAGAGTACCTAACTTTTAATATATAACATTAATAATTATAAAAAATAGAAAGACAAGACGAGACGAGACGAGACGAGATAATAACCATCTCTAGGTGTGTATATCGTGTAAAAATTAAGCACAATCATTGCGGTAATTTTTGAGTTTTTGAGGCTTATACAAACCGACAGAATTTTATACATTAACATTATTATATATAGACATGGCAGAACATTATTATATATTTTAAAATCTTAAGCGATTACTATTCTTATATTAAAGATACTAAGAAAGAAAGATATCTACATAATACATATGTACTATCTTTCATCTTAAAAGATAAATGGCCATGTTGTTGTAGCGGACCGCCCTCACCTACAAAGTTGGTCATTATTTTTAGCAGCGTCTAAAATATATATATATATATATATATATATATATATATATATATATATATATATATATATGTATGTATATATATACATTATTATATATATTTGATATATTTATCCACTAAGACATGATAGCTCAGTTAGCGGAGCGACTCAAATTGATCGCAGGTTTGAGTCTATATACTAGACTCAAACCTGCGATCAATTTGATCAATTTATTAAAAAAATATTATTTATGTTAAGATTTTGTTTTAAAGACATTTTAAAATATCAATACGTTTAGTGTTAAATAAATATGTAAGGAAATATATTGGTAAAAATTACTGTTTGTCGAATTTAAACGTGAAACATTATTATAAAATGTTAAAATAATACAAAAAATTATTGAGCGAAACGAGCGGAGCGCTCTACTGGAGACTTTTTCACATTCTTTGTCACGAATAGGCTCGAAAACTACATACATTAGATGAAGGCTTTAAAAAAAATTGAAAAATGTCATATCGTTGAGGAATAATCGTCAAAAAACTGATATCCCATTGAAGTCAATGAAAAACGATGAGTCATTACACTGGGCTCGCTTCGCTCAATATGCAAACGGCACCCGAGATTTCGATTCTTTTGGCACCTCTAGTTATTAATATGAATTATATTTAAATAAACTCGTTATCTAGAATAAGTGTAATTAATTTCTAAAAATTTCAACTCGCAATACCAAAACCATAAGAGGCATGTCTGACGGTTAAGAACTTCACGATTTATACGATCGATTCACCATTTTAAAATTCAATCAAAATAACTAATAAATTACCATTTTGAACTTTATTACCGGGTAATAAGATACAAGACGTGTTTTGTAGGTGTATTGAATTTTGATCGATTCACCATCTTAAAATTCAATCAAAACAAGTAATAAACTACCATTCTGAACTCTATTACCGGGTAGTAAGGTGTAAGACGTGTTTTGTATGTGACTTGAATGTTGTGTTCGCTCCAATTAGAGCGTCACTACGCATAACTCACACGTGACCCGCTTTTTTGAGACGGCGCAGACTTTATACTAATTGTTGAAAAAAAACTGAGTTATCTTGTTATTTTAAAATAAAATTTATCGCTGAATAAGAGGAAACTACCAAAATTTACTTTTAGTGATCAAACCTAATCCATTAAATCATTTGTAAATAAATAAATTTGGCAATAATTTATCATATGCTACAATTTTAAGATAAAAAGATTATACAGTAACATGACGTTTTTCATCGACTTTTGCTTTTGATAGTCTTGATATTTTTTTGTCGTTCCTTAATTCGTGTCCCACAAAACGCGGAATACAGTAATACCCCGCTTTACGCGACCCCGTTATACGCGGTTTCACTATAACGCGGATGCAAATTTCGCCCTCAAATGCCTCGAATTACGCAAAAGAGTGTGTATAAATACAATGTAGTCATCAACAATAGATGTATTTTTCCGTAAAAAATAAGAGTATGTATTGCATAAAGTGTTCCTAGAATTAAAGTGATTGATTAAAATGATTTGTATTTTTTTGTAACAATTTTTGACTATGTTTAATCATAAACCTCGTTATACGCGAATTTCAGTTAACGCGATTTTTTTTGGAACATATCTCTCACGTAAAGCGGGGTATTACTGTATTTCATATAATGAAACACGACAATTAAACGCAAAATATCAAGACTTGCAACTCTGCGGCAACCACCGCCATTTTGAATGACGTAATGTTTGTTATGGTGATGAGAAATGTTTAAACGTCGTATTATTGTAAAACACTGTAATTATCTAAAACTGAAATTTTTAAAACATATATTTAGGCATTCATAGGCAAATTTTAACTTCAAATGCCAACACTTAAATTACTTCTCTGAATATTAACCAATTGTTAATTCATATCTTTAAAATCTTTTAAATTAACACTAAACCTACCAAGTAACGATCAAATTGACCGTTCTTAAACTTTAGTAAAAGTTACACATTTTTAAACTTTATAATATCGTTATCAAAATACATGACAATTCTTAGAATATGCATATAATATTTTCTACACTATTTACTTTTAGTTATTTCCATTATTACCTGCGTTATATAATAAAATAACTTCTAATTACCGGTCAATTTGACCGCGTGTAGTAGGAACAGGTATACAAGAATTGTCGGTAGGTTTAGTGTTAAATATAGTAGTACAATTATTTACTTATTAAAAATATATACATATAAAGTGTCTGTTTGTAATTATATATTAACAGCGTTTCACTAAATGCATGCGATACTCATATAAAATAAAAATAAAAAATTCTGTCTGTCGGTCTGTTCCGACTAATCTCTGAAACGGCTAGACCGATTATAATAATACTTTCGCTGACGGACAGCTGATGTTATAGAGTAACGTAGGCTACTTTTATTTAAGAAATCATATTCCGGGCGAACAAAGTCAAAGTCAAAGTCAGTAGTCAGTAGTCAAAGTGGACACAGGTAGTATTTATATAATATATAATAATAATTTGTGTAATATTAGATATATATATATATATATATATATATATATATATATATATATATATATTTACTGAAAGTAAGTTGCTACAATATTTATATGTTTTATTTATTTATATTAATAATTTTAGCAAACATTCATATAAATTACGAATTAATTATTTGCTTATTCAAATATTTATTTAGTACTCGTACCAAATAAGGGTTTATTTTGTTATATATACCAGTAGGTATTAAAATAAATACGCATTGCAGTAACCAATAAGTGGGGAGGTCAGCATTTATTGGCAGAGCATCCTTTTATTTAGATTATATCATTTTTATATATATTTTTTTTTATTTATTTCTGTTTAAATTTTGCAACATAACATACTCCTAAACGCAAATCTTATCTAAAAGATTGTCTCGTTCATGGAATTCATACGCTTCATAGCATTATAACTATGAAATAACTACTTGGTGTATGACATTATCTTATACTTATATTAATCTTAATATCTTATACTATAATTAATCTTATACTTATATTAAAATTCTTATGCTTAAAATATAACGTTAACAGTAAAAAATAGAAAAGAGACAAAGTTAAACATGTTCATAGCATTAAATTTGTGATATGGGAAAATTCTTATTTTTGACATAAAAAATCTTTACAATTTTCTTTGTTTGTTTCAAATTATGGCTTCTTATTTTTGTAATCAACTCCTTTGGTAACTTATTAAGGATACAAGGCAGGATGTTGGACCAAATTCTCTTTTCATATAAAATATTTAAGGTTCAATGAACCTTATGTATTTTATGTAATTCCATTGCGTTAAGTGCTTTATATCATAATAATTATATACTAAATAAGACGTGTTCTAATCCTGATAATACTTGGAGGGACTAAGCTCGTGTGCCCCTCCTCTTAGTGGAGGGTACACAGTTTTGGAGTCGTTGGTCTTAAACCCACATTACCATTGTTTTACTTACCCCTCAAACTACCCTTACCTGACTAAGATTGAGTAACAGTAAAATAATTTCAAACACATTACAACAATTAATGACGAAATTTATTTAGTAAATTATCAATTATATTATTGCTTCTTTCAATTAAAATACAATCTGCTTTTAAAACGTATCGAATAAAATAAAAATAAACCAACATTCATATAAATGTTTTTTATATATTAAAATAAAAGCCTCATAACGAATACGTCCTACAAAAGCCTCGACAAGATAAAGCTGCCTCATACAAAACACGTGTATATTTTTCATTTTTTCATAATAATTCATTTATTTTTCATATTAATATTAAAGAAATATCATAAAAAACTTCGTTAGCGATATTTTTCTTTTTAAATATAATATTTACAGATTATATTTCACTAATATAAAATTATAATTAGTATAAAACTAATTTATTAATTGCAAAAACATTTTTTTTACTTTGTTTCGTTTATTTCACGTTGGGTGTTTCCACTGATTCACTGCGGTTTCACTTGTGTAGGTCCCGTGGGAATACCAGGATAAAAAGCAGCTGGTCACTCGCTGATAATGTCAGCTCAATTAATATATGACGATATAATGTATACTACTATCCAGTGAATTTAATTTTCCAGGTAACGTGAAGCTGCAGCCTCCGGGTAAGAGATAATGGGTCTAGTAATAGTGAACGGGGATGAAATATTCTATAAATTATGGAACATAATTAAAATAAACTTACCTTCTAATCACATATATTATCTTAATATATAAAAGACAAAGACACTCACTTACTCACTGACTCATTCATCGCTCTACTGCCCAAACCGTAATACCTAGAAAGCTGAAATTTGGACACAAGACTCCAGACATATTGAATAGTTGCAATAATAAAGGATTTTGCAAAGGTCCAAACCGTTCCAAAGTTACAGCAAAAAAACTGCAAAAAATATAACGCACATTTTTAATACCTAATAGGTGGTGTGGAGATTCAAACAAAATGTTTGATCACTTTCGCCGTCCGTTGCGAAGCATGGGTAACCTGCTAGTTACTAATAAAATATCAAAAGAATTCGAGACGGGAGCTAAAAATGTTTATTAGTACTTTCGTTTCGTACTTTCAAAATTTCTAAAATAACTTAGGTTAAGGTTAAGAAAAATTCACATGTTTTTGACATTGTTACTTTAATAAAAGAAATTTCAAAATTTCAAAATTTTCCGCGTAAAATTATATTTCTCGTTGAAATTCCATTTCAAATGACATAAGATAAATAATGTTTATATGTTTGGAATTGTTAATAAATTCAATAAAGAATAGAGAATAAAAAATACAGAGAAATGCGATTTAATAACGATAATAAAAAAATAGTATGTATAAGGTTTTTGAAGAAGCTTAACTATTTTGGCTATATTTCGCTAGCATAGTGCAAAAATATCGAAAACTAGAAACTGACACAGGAGGACAAAGGCAGACCTGAGTGTAGCACCCCCCCCAACTCCTACTCCTCAAGTCTCCTCCTACCTCCTCAAACTACCTCAAACATCATTTGAGGTTGACCAAATATTTTTTCTTTAATCGTAAAGAATATTAGTAATCGAGGGTCAATTATTAACTTTATTATTTTAGTACATATGTTTTATGTTTATAAAATTTATGGAAGTAAATTACCCTATACCAAAAAATATCTTCTTGTCGACTGAATCTAAATGTACTTATAGAAACCTGAGTGCTTTAGCTCCCCACCACCTCGACACTCCTACTCCTCAAGCCTACTCCTAGATCCTCCTCAAGCTACCTCAAACATCATTTGAGGTTGACCAAATTTTTCTGAATTTCTGATGAAAATCTTTATAAACATAACCGTTCATTTAATTTCTTTGATTAACCAATTAATTAATTTTACATTACTGTATGAATTTGGATAAATTTGAATAATGTTTGTAGGGCGCGAAAAACACTGATTAATTCATTTAATTACAAACATAATTGAATAATTAACATACATGTTACAACTGAGCGAAATTATTAAATTAATTGTTGATACGAACATAATTAGTATGGAAATGATATAAAATTTTACATCAATATTTACCTATATTTATTTCTATTTTATTGAGCGAAGCGAACGAAGTGAGCGGAGCGTTTTACTGGAGACTTTTTACATTCTTTGTCACGAATTGGCTCGAAAACTACTAAACGAAAAATTATGAAACTTTGCGATCAAAAAGACACACATTAGGTGATGGTTCTTAAAAAAAATTTTGAAAAATGTCCTAAAAAAAAAATTTTTTTTAATATCATGTCAAAAAACTGATATCCCATTGAAGTAAATGGGAAACGATGAGTCAATACACTGGGCTCGCTTCGCTCAATATGCAAACGGCACTCAAGATTTCGCGAGCGCAGCGAGTCGAAATTGAGGGTTTGTTGGCGCCCCTAGTTTATTTATATGTTTACCACTTTGTAACAATACCAGTGATCACTAGTGTACGTCAAATGGGAGTGTTAGGAGTACCTTCTTTGATACTATACTTGCCAAAATAAACCTTTTGTAGAGACACTCTCTAACTTAAAATTAAGTCTACGAGTGTTCCAAAAGCGCCCTGTTCTGAGACGAACCACACAACAAACTCAGTTCTATTTCTTTATTGTGATTACTCTTCTACAAACGTCAATATATTTAGTTAGCAATTTATAAACTAGAAGGGAGTGTTAGGAGGGCCTTTTTTAATACCATACAAACTAACACTTCTGTAAAGACACTACTACAACTTAAAATTAAGGCTACAAGGATTCCAAACTACTCTGAGAAGCACACCACAAACTCAAATTTATTTCTTTATTGTTGTTTTGAATGTTTCACAAACGTCAATATTTCGTTTAACAATTTATAAACTAGAACCATCGATAAGCCAGCCCAATGATTATAATAGTTAATGTAAGTTATATATATATTTTAGAAAAATTCTACTATATGTAACCTGCCTTCAGCATGATGGTATTACAGCCACACCTATCCACAATCTGAAAAATAGGCGAGCAATTTAAACACGCAAGGTATTAAAGGTTAGATTAGATTGGATTTCAGTACAGTACAGTGGTGTACAATAATATATTTGCTTTATAACTAAATTAGTGTTAAGATGTATAACATTCTCCAAAATGATTCCATCCATCTCCCCACATTCAAATTACTTGTTGACAAAGCAATAAGTCAATTCCATCTTTCTATAATCGCATCTTAGTGGAAACTTGCTTCTTTGATATTTTTTATCAATCCATAATTTATCTTCTTTAATAACAAATCACATTCATACTAAATTCCCCCATTACATGCCTTATTACACCAAGAAAAATGTCATAGCTTTTCTTTCTTGAATTTTCTTTTGCTTAAACTCTCTTACATACATATCACTAGCAGGTTACCCGTGCTTCGCAACGGACGGCGAAAGTGAATAAGAGAGGGAGCGGGGGGTAAACTTTGCAGTTTTTAGCCGTAACTTTGGAACGGTTTAAACCTTTACAAAATCCTTTCTTATTGCACCTATTTAATATGTCAGGAATCTTGTGTCCAAATTTCAGCTTTCTAGGTATTACACTTTGGGCTGTAGAGCGATGAATGAGTCAGTGAGTGTCTTTGTGTTTTATATATTAAGATACACACAAACGATTCCAACAAATATTTCATACAAACATTGAACTTAAAAATTCCAAACCAACATTGTTGTGATGAATTAATTTCATGTTAGTGTCAAAACTGTTTAATTAATACAAAACAAACGATGTGAATACATGTATAATATAATAATTGAAATACCCGAGAGAGAACAAAGTTTCAACAAGTATAGAACAAACATGTTACATATTGAAATATCATTTTGCTTATACAGTAATCCCCCCTATAACATGGTACTCTTATAACGCGTATTCATATAACGCAATCAATCCCTCGCATAATATGATTTCGCAGGTTATATTTCTATACTATGAAATTTATATTTTTTTACATTTCATAATTAATTTCGATTACCTTTGCACATTGTGTTGTTATAAAAGTAAAAGGTAGAATTAATTAAGTTCTTTTTTAATATTTCATTTAAACCGCCTTCAACGAGAAAGGTTAAACGTGAATTATCTGTAGATAAGCCGTTATGCGGTCATATGAGCGCGTTATACAAGAATATTCCTACAACGCGTTTTCCTATAACGCGGAACGAATCTACCGTGTTATAGGGGGATAACTGTACAATACTATTAGGTATAACATTAAAATTATATTTGTAATATTGCTTAATAAATAATTCGTTTTATTTAGGAGTAATTGGTATTTACGAGATGACTTGCAAAATTCCTTTAAGGAAAATTATTATACGTTCTTCCACTACTGAAACACGATTAACCTACCTACCTTTACGGGTAGTATAATGATTTGTGCCACCTGTAATAAAGACCTACCACCTATAGATAAAGGCTGTATTGATTCCAAAACCTTAGCTGAAATGTTATATGTATAACTAGCAGGTTGGTTACTCATGCTTCGCAACGGACGGCGAAAGTGATCAAACATTTTGTTTGAATTTCCACACCACCTAGGAGGTATCAAACAGGCGCGTTATATTTTTTGCAGTTTTTTAGCTGTAGCTTTTACTTCGGGGCTTGGAACGGTCCATAAGCAGAGATCCCTTCGGGGGTCCCTGCAGTTCGGGTAGCCTCCTGCTTAGAGGTTAGATGGATGAGCTAGCATCTATCCGGTCACCCGACTGTAGTATAGGGTAGACTTGCGGCCCGATCGCTTGTCGGGAAGTGAGCGAGCCCTACAGCTCCGGCACCAGCAAGGAAACTGGTAGTTAGCCTCTCTGACGATCTCAGCAAGTTACTGCTAGTGTGATAAATCGCACGGGAAGTGAGCGAGCCGTACAGCTCCGGCACCAGCTAGGAAACTGGTAGTTGGCCTCTCTAACGATCTCAGCAAGTTATTGCTAGTGTGAGAAATCACACGGGAAGTGAGCGAGCCGTACAGCTCCGGAACCTTTCATGGAGAAAAGGCAGCAGGGTGGTCGCGATTGGACTTGTCTATGACCGATAGCCTTGCGAGCTTACTAGGCTTAATAGTGCCGTTGTCGGATGACTTCGGGGGTCAGATCTGCCGTAACAAGGATCCATGTGACCGGGGTAAACCTGGACCACATGTATAGCGGCTCAACCTTTATAACCGGAGGGTTGGTGGGGTTGAGATGCTATAAACATAATCATTAGGGCAGAGGTAGGCGAAGAAGGCGAGGGCGACTATGTAACTTTGGAACGGTTTGGACCTTTGCAAAATCCTTTCTTATTGCACCTATTCAATACATCAGGAGTCTTGTGACCAAATTTCAGCTTCCTAGGTATTACGGTTTGTGCTGTAGAGCGATGAATGAGTCAGTGAGTCAGTGAGTGTCTTTGTGTTTTATATATTAAGATAGTTAACAAAGTTACGTTCAAATCGGAATAATTGTACTTATATAAATATATATATGTCTCTTTAACTGCGAATTATCATAACTATTACAGAAATGTGCTTGCCAATTAAAAAGCACCCAAAATACACTAAGACTATTTAGCTTTCACGTATTTACTCATACTCACACGACTTTTTACACCTTATATTAAATCCTCAAAATATCTGCTTATCAATTATTTAACCAAAGCTCATTTCAATAATTGCAATTTTCATTCAATTGCAAATGAATGCAATACATCGACCTAACGATAATACAGATAATTTGCACATTATTTATATTTTATAATAATTTAAATAGTTCTAAAGAATATTTTATAACAAAATTATTTATTATTATTTAGCTTCACGCCATATCCCTTACGGGGTAGCCAGAGACGACGGAGCGCCCAACGCTACGGTCCCTGCATACCTCTTTCTCCTCGGCCACAGACATCAACCTCTTCATACATGCCCTCCGGCGGGTCCTCATGCTTTTTACGTGACCTTCCTCCTGTATCATAGATACTGTGTTTTCGAAGGTCACTCGAGGCCTCCCCCTTTCTCTCTTACCGCTCACTTTTCCTGTATAAATCTTTTTTACCATTCTTTCATCACTCATTCGTTCTAGTGCCCAAACCACCTGAGCACGTTCTTCTTCATTCTCACTGTAACATCTTCACTAATACCTGCCATTCAGTGGATCTCTTCATTGCGGATTCGATCAGCTAGGCTGACTCCGCATATTCTGCGAAGAGATCACATCTCCACATCATTCATCTTTCTTACATTCTTCTTCTGTGTTACCCACGTTTGGCTGCCGTATAACAGCGTCGGTAGCAAAGTTATTAAAATAATAATATTTTGACCCTCTATAAATCTATACACATTATTATATTTTGAAGACAGGCAAAAATTTTTTTTTGTGACCCTCGCAAGATGACCTCGTTCTGTTCTAGGTCTCCTTATCAAAAATCAAGTGTAAATTAAGGTACCCTCAAAAACGTACTCTTTAGCTGTCAAAGGTATTAAACCTTATATAATTTGAACCAAACTAAACACAGTACCTCTGTTTCTTTAACACTGTCTATAACTATTTCATTAATATTCATTTAAGCATTACCTTCGTTGCTCGTAAAAGGAATAATATATTTTACTTCTTTGAACTCGTATACGTAATGTTATACTTAAATAATATTTCAATTTCCAAGCGTTGTTTACTTTGAAAAGAAATGTTCTTTTAACAGTATTTTATGAATACTCTCATCTGTACTCTCCGATTGCTGAAAAGTACATTATTTTAGATTTATTTATCAAATCCAGAAGAAAACATCAATTCCTTCCAATATTTATTTTTTATATCGATAGATATTATGAGAAAATACTTTGTAAAGGTTTAATGTCATGTTTCTGTAGGCGCATAGGGCTTCTATTTATATATTTAGACGTAATACGAGTTAAATATAATAAGTTAAATTAGAGTTAAATATATATATATATATATATATATATATATATATATATATATATGTGTGTCATAAAAGCTTTTACGATACTGGAGTATTCCTTTCTAATTGTGGTAAAGGTGTGGAGATTAACATAGTATGTCGATGCGAAGTAGCGGCCTACATACATTAACATATACATACATCTACATGTATAGTAATTATTTAATTTACATTGGTGTCCTAACAGTAGATTCCTTTGTTTTTTTTATTTATTTCTGTTTATTACATTTACATAAATAATAAAATAACTTTTAATTACCGGTCAATTTGACCGCGTGCGATAGAAACAGGTATACAAGAATTGTCGGTAGGTTTAGTGTTAAATCCTCAAAATATCTGCTAATCAACTATTTAGCCAAAGCACATATCAATGTTATTAAACAAACAATAATAATTGCAATTTTTATTCAATTGCAAATGAATGCAATACATCGACCTAACGATAATGAAGATAATTAGCACATTATTTATATTTTATAATAATTTAAATATTTCTAAAAAATATTTTATAACAAAATTATTTCTCCCGTACAAATTTCATAATGACCTAAAGTGAAGAAGTTATTCAAATGTTTAAGACAAAATAATAATATTTTGATCCTCTGTAAATCTATACATTATTATATTTTGAAGACAGACAAAACTTTTTTTTGCGACCCTTGCAAGATGACCTCGTCTTGTTCTAGGTCTCCTTATCCAAAATCAAGTGTAAATTAAAGCACCCTCAGAAACGTACTCTTTAGCTGTCAAAGGTATTAAACCTTATATAATTTGAACCAAACTAAACACAGTACCTCTGTTTCTTTAACACTGTCTATAACTATTTCATTAATATTCATTTAAGCATTACCTTCGTTGCTCGTAAAAGGAATAATATATTTTACTTCTTTGAACTCGTATACGTAATGTTATACTTAAATAATATTTCAATTTCCAAGCGTTGTTTACTTTGAAAAGAAATGTTCTTTTAACAGTATTTTATGAATACTCTCATCTCTGTACTCTCCGATTGCAGAAGAGTACATTATTTATCAAATCCAGAAGAAAACATCCCAATTGCTTCCAATATTTATTTTTTATATAGATATTATGAGAAAATACTTTGTAAAGGTTTAATGTCATGTTTCTGTAGGCGCATAGGGCTTCTATTTATATATTTAGACGTGATACGAGTTAAATATAATATATATATATATATATATGTATGTGTGTCATAAAAGCTTTTACGATACTGGAGTATTCTAATTGTGGGAAAGGTGTGGAGATTAACATAGTATGTCGATGCGAAGTAGCGGCCTACATACATTAACATATACATACATCTACATGTATAGTAATTATTTAATTTACATTGGTATCCTAACAGTAGATTCCTTAACGAACACCTGGAAGTCATATAAATATCTTGTAGCACGGGAATCGAACCGAGGACCTTCAATTCATATACATTAGTATCACTGTGCCAGAGAGTATCACACTTCTTAATATGTTTTTATATTAATTGTTTCAGAAGAACATAATATTTAAATTAATTAAAAATACTAGTTTTTTCCAGCGGTTCCACTTACTATATATATAAAATAAGTAGTCTTATCATGTTGGATTGCTGTCTTATGGTTATCTTGATATCTCTGGAATTAGTGACTTTGGGAATGCTATTCTGTACCCATAACACAAGCAAAATTTTACGATAATTCGTTAAGTAGTTAAAACGTAACAAACATGCTCACATTACATATTAGTAATAAATAACCTCAATTTGTAAGGTTATATGTAGATAGATAAAAAGCCTACAAAAATTCTTTTCTATTCTTAGAATATTATCATATACTCTTAATATACTTGCATTAATATTACTGACTGTTACGAAATAAGTAATTATTATTTATATAACTTTATATCAGATTATATTTATTTCTTGCTTATAAAAATTTAATTATCTGTATTGTTTCCCTCTTATTTGCCATTTTACACAAACAATACCGAGTACAGAAGAAACATAAAAACATAAAAATTCAAATAGAAAAAAAATATCTGTCAATGGAATCGGAATTGCAAATGTCCCCGCAACGTCAAACGTATATATATAATCTATGGTTTTAACAAAATGGCCGTCTTTTTTTGTTGCATCGTCAGAATTCTTTTATTTATACAACATACATATTCGTTTATACTTATAAAGAACATATACATATTAATACTTTAATTTATAACATTATTTATTTATATAACTATTAGGAAAGTTGTCAAAAAAACAATATTCTATTTCAGTGAGACCTTAAATTATTAAATTATTATAAAAACATAAAATTCTGAATTAAAATATATATATATATATATATATATATATATTAAATTCAATGAACACTAAAAATTACATCCATCACTAAACTTAATACCGACTAGTTACATGCAAATAACTACAACTGAAAATGAATACAGAAAGTGACACAGAAATTTGAATTGTTAATTTTAACTACGAACTGACTATATCTAGATTGTTATTTAGATACGTCAATTCATCTAATAAAAATTAACAGACTGTCTGTCCTATTCAGTAGCCTTAAAAATCATCTGATTATATAATATAAAATATTAATAATTCAATGTATCTTTATTATAAATAGTATTCATTATAAGAGTTTAATAAACGATAATTTTTATAAATAGTGATAAGAAAATGTTATAAATAGTAAATTTTCTAAAGTTTCTGATTAGAAATAGTTCATTTGATTATAGATTTAATCTATAGATTACTAATATTCTATAGATTAAATATAAAATATACTTTTAATTTGTAAAAGAAATTTAGATTTTATATTGTAAGACAGGATTTTTGCGATTCCATCCCTAAGGCTTTAATAGGGATAGGTTTAAATGAGTTAATATTTTTAATGGTACAAAAATATGTGTTTTTATTATTAAAAAACAACTTTCTTGTAACAGGGTAGTACGAGTAAGTTGCAAGAAAGAGCAAGACTATTAAAATTATATTCTTTTTACATGTGAGTATAATATGTGTAGTATTGCTATGTTATACTATACTTGATAATATATATATTAAGATATTTTTTGCAATTTTTTAATATAAAAACATCACTTTGTACATCCCTACTAGTTCAATTTACACGATAGAATTTTTAATTTGCAGAGTGACGAGCTAACCTATATACGTTAGCCTTTATCAAGAAATTCCTCACCGTATGTTAGTTTGAAATTTAATTACTATATATATATATGCATGTTTGTATATGCAAATAAATAAATAGTATGTAAGTATAATATATCAATATCTATACATATAAATAAAATAGAAGTGTATGTTTGTAATTAAAATTAACAGCTTTTGAAAGTATATACGATAGTTACATATATATATATATATATATATATATATATATTTTCATCTGTCCGTCTGTTTATTCCGACTAAACTCTGAGACGACTGGATCGATTTTCAAAACACTTACTTGACATATAGCTAACGTTATAAGAAGTAACTTAGGCTACTTTAATTTTATAAAACAGGGCGCGAGCGAAGCCTGGGCACAGCTAATATATAATAAATAAATCTAAGTGTCAATTAAAAATACTACACATACGAATTAAGATTTTTGTTTCATAAAACAAAACTACTATATTCACAGGATGAGTCAGATATAAACCATTTAATCATGTTGTTAACAAACAGCAAGACGGTTGAAAAATTAAACAAACCAAAAATAATAAACAAAACGAATATAATCAATCGATAAACGAGTGTAAATAATTCAGACGTTTATTTTTATCTATCTCAACCATCAAGCTCAGATTACATAAAGACTGAATATCAAAATAACTTCCTTAAGTTACATTTTCCGTAACTATAGTGTATATTACTACACCCCGAATTCGGGACGACTCGACCGATTACAGAATATATAATAAAAGACTGTTAAAGACCAATAATTCGTTCTTCTTTCCCTTCCCGTCTCTTAATTCGACGGCTTGCAATTGTCTGCTTAAACAAACAAACAAAAAATAGTAACCTTTTCCGGTTTTAGCCTCTTCAATAGTTTTAATACATATGCACATTAAAGCAAAAAAACAAGTAATCATACAAATATATATAATATATATACATATATAATAAGGAAGGATATAAATTACAAAGATCAAGTTGTTAAAAAACATTGAATACAAAGATGGCGTAAGGCGCCATTTTGAAATATTCCGTGACCTCCAACTTCAAATTGCATCAGATATTCAAAACGACTTATTAAAACTTTACTAATCAAATATGATAATGTATCATTTTTAAGCAATTATGCAAATTTTTTAATGTCTTTCCTACAACAATTTAATTCAAAACTTATCTAAATGAATAAAGTTTTTTATATAAAACACATTATTATTTCTGAGATAGAACTGAAATATATACTATACTTGACTAAATCAGCATTTAATTTCACATGATACTGTCAAAGGAATTAATACTTAAGTATAAGTGTAAATTTGTACGTTGAAATAGTTTTATTTTACGGAAAAAATGCATTTTTTGGCATTTATTTCTCCACATTACAATAAGTAGATATATCCGTGTACTTCTTTTATTTTTTTTGGTTTATTATAAAAACTCTCACGACAATTCCTAAATTATTTAATAAGTAATGACATATTTATAATAATAATGTCGTAGAGGAAAAAGTCACTCATAAATACTTCTTTGTATTAACTATCCGCTTATTGTTTCTATTAAAGAAGATAATTTCTATGAGTTTATTACGGAAAGCTTGGGAGTAAAGCCAGTGACAGAAAAATTTAGAGGTAGCCGTCTATCGTGGTATGGGAATATTATGAGGAGAAATGAAAGGTATGTAACCAAAAAAGTTCTGGGTATGGTAGTGGATGGACAGGTAGAAAACGGCCGAAGAAAAGTTGGATGAATTGCGTGAAAGACGATATGGAGAAGAAGGGAGTGTGTACAGAACTGTAACAGGAGAGTATGGAAGGAAAAAACATAACGCACCGACCCCAAAATTGGGATGGCAGGAAGATGACGAATTTCCATGTATATGTATGTAACAATAAAAGTTTATAATACTTAAAGATTCTGTAGAAAAATTTAAGAATCTTTTTAATTTTGTCCGGTTTGTCTTTCTGTTTTACCGCCTTTTATAAGTCGATTCTTCGTATAAATGGCAAAAAAACTATAACAAAACATCAATTTTAAATTCTTCGAAAATACAGGAAAGATCTTTAAAAAATACAATCTAAACATGACATTTTAAAGCAAACTAAAAAAAATCTGTTTTAATCTCGACAAACAAACTTAGTTATGCAGTTCAGAACAAGAGAAAAAAAATATTGTGTGTCGGTTTATCATTCAGATATTTGAAGGCTTATTTATGAAAATAGTGATATTTACAAAATATAATCGGTAACAATTACTAGAATTCAAATAAAAAGTAAAAAAAAACATGGCGCTGAAGTGACATTGACATAAGTCATCCAAGAATCAAAATACTTTCACCAATCAAAAATAAATCAAATATTGATTCATTCAAATTAAATTTAAATAAAAACGTATTTTATTTCGATTAACTCTCATTGTCAATTCTATTACGACTTGAGAACATTTTATGAACTTAATTGAGTCCAAATCAATTATTGCGAACATTTCCTAATTGAACTATTCTTTAAATTAATTGACAGGAGGAGGAGAAGGAGGAAGAGGAGGAGGCATTTTGTGACAAAATGAACTGAATTCTTTTAACCTAGTCTTTATATAATAAAAATAAAATGTATATAAAAAATAAAGCCAGTAACCGTATTTTATATTGATAAACAAAAAAATTATAATATTTTATACAGAAATTAAAATTAATCGAAAAAGGGTCATTAACCTCAAATTTTGCGACTCACACTTAACGTCTTGGAAAATTATTAAAATTAAACATTAACTTTAATATGTTAAAAAACTAATGTAATATAAATCATTTTTATTTAAAATTATACTTACTTTTTTTTTAATATATAATATAAAATTTATTAAAAACAGCAGGACTCGAACTTTTTACATCTGGAAGACCGTTTCTATCGCGAACTAACGGACTAACACACTGTCTTTATTGGTTGATTATTCATTCTGAATTTATTTATATTTTTTTTTGTATAAAAGTTTTTATTTCATCATCTGTTAGCATTATAAAATACCAAATAATAACGAACATGAACACTTATCCTCAAGTAAACTTAATTATATAAAAATATCCTATTTAAATAAATTAAATCACAAGAACCATAATCCCATAACACACAATTTAATACAAAGCGCAACATAATGTCAAATCAAATTCACTAACCACGTCTATTGTTATACAAAATAAGGTTGAAAATTCTTTAAAATATTGAATTTATATTCAGAATATCAAATACAACGTGTCCGTGATAGCATACTTGCTTATTCATGAGCGCTTTCTGTCAGAATGCGATCCAAAACGAATCCAATCCAACTTTGTATAAAATGCAATTTCGTTCTCGAGTGCAATTGCATTTATAAATCGTTCCTTGCAAGACTTGCAAGACTATTCATCTGATTGAGAACATTTCCTTGTTTCAAGAAATATAATTTAAATTGTTTAATATTAAATAATGTTAATAAAACTTGTTTTATAGACATACTTATCGCATAAGGTGTATGAAATTTTAACTTCATACAAACTAGGAGTTGCCTGCGGTTCTGCCTGATAATAATAAAAAACAGTTAATGTATTTATTACTCTGATTGCCTTAATTTTATTTATATTTAACAAATCATTGTATTAACGGTCTTACTGTTTATATATCATTGTAAATGCTTAATTGGTTATAAAAAATATGCATAACTTTACTTCAAACTCTAGAGTTTAGTTTCTGGAGAGTGTGGACACTTTTGAGTTTTGTGCGTAGTCATGGAGATGAATATTTATATATTTACAATCAGTTGATTCTTGATGACCCTCAAACGTATTAGAGCCGTGATACCAAATTGTTTACAGAAGCAGTTCCGTTTTGTAAATACACAATTATTCATAATATTGATAATAATATTTGGGAGTATGTTTGATGTAATAGACAGTTGAATTACTAATGTAATTATGGGTTACGGATTAATTTAATTACAATTTGATTTTGTAATTATAATATAAAATACTGCAATTTATATTAACTAATTTTAGCAACGTGTTCCATCCATTCATTGACGCGTGCACAGATAGACAAGCACACATACAATTATACATCAAAATAACTCTTAATTATAATGTAATTAAAAGTTATTTTAATATAAAAAAATACAAAGTATATGTTAAAATATACATATTTGAAATTACAATGTAATATCGTTAATTATAAAAACTAATGAAGTTATACGAAACACACGAAATGAATGAAAAATTTAATGTATCACACATATATGTCTATATACACACATACGAGTATGTATTCTTTTTATAAAAAATGCGAACATTTAAAAACATATACAAAGTAACCGAATACTGAAGTCGCGTGAAAATTAAAATTTTCCACACTCATTTACAAGTAATATATTCTAAACAAATTAACATAAATACGAGACGATCGGGAAATATTGGATGAAAATTGTAATGTTATATGATAAAATAAGTCAATTCTATTTTAATCTTCTCTACTCTCGTAGAAAACGTACGATTAACGATCTATGTGTAATTGTGACAAAATCTTTACAATTCCGGTGTTTTTATTATTAATAACTGTAACAGTTTCAATACATTAATATAACGATGAGGTTTTTTCTTAATAAGGAATTTCATCAAAATCCGTCCAGCATTTATCGTTTGCATAAACAAATGTCATACCTTTGTCTATGCAATCGATAAATGCTGTATATAACAACAAATACATGTATATTTAAGGTACAGATCTGTCCTTATCAATATTTTGTATCCATATAACATTTGATAACAGCGCCTCTTTCCCAAGATTATTAATTTTCCAACGATAAACGCGATATAAAGCTTAATTCGCAGCGTGTATTAAACTCTTAAACATTTTTCCCGCAGCAAATTGAATAACAGTTCCCGTCGTTTAAATTAACAAATCATATAAATGAAGTATAATAACAAAACTGACCTTGGTATCTTGATAAATGGGAACGATAAGAAGTCATTTTCAATTTGTTAGTCTATTATTTAATAATAAAAATCAAACATATTTTTTTATGTAATAATTCGGTTAACATCAGATCCACCTGGTAGTCTATATGGAGGCACCCATGGAGCTGTTCAAACACAGGAAACATTGAAAAGAAAGTTTGATTTTATGGAATTTCAGTTTCCTAACTCAAGAAACGTAACTTGTCTATAATAACTAGTTCAAGAAGATTTTCTTTAAGTTCGTACTACCAACCAAGTCAACCTACAACTATACTAAAAGTTGAGGTCACGCTAAGTCAATTTAAATATTTAATATGACGAGAGTGTATTGATTGGATATCATAGAGGTCATACGGATTTGTTTTCCATAAATCAAAATGTAGTGATAAAGTTTGTAAGTAATAGCTATATTTTAAATTAGCTCTACCCACGACTCTATTTTGCGCGGAACTTAAAATGCAAAATTTTAGGTAATTTAACAAAACAGTTTCTTAATAATATTTTTATCTAATGTTAAACAAAGATAGTACGGCGATTTTGTTTAAATTGACACAACTTTTTTATTATAATAAAATAATATTGCAGGCGATGGAAATCACTTTCCGTATCAAAGTCAAAGTAGCCCAGAGTACTTTAGAAAGCGCCCAGAATTTGCATTTGCTGGGCGAGTACCAAGGGATATGGCTTGAAGCTAAATTAATAAATAAATAAACGACTAACACATTAGCCTAAACATGTCTATCAGCTGTTGCAGCCTTGACAGACGCATAAAACCACGACCGCGATCTTTCTCCAAGTAAATTCACAGAGCTTGGTGCAAATAGTTCAATGTCCTGTAGTATCACATCAGCTACAAGTATAGCTGCAGCACAGTCATTGGGATCATGGACAGGGAAACAAGTAACAAACCGACACCCATGGCTAGGTAGGTTTTGTGTAATCCGGACGTTGAATAGGCTCTACACTCTGTGAAAGGCCGTTTTCAGAGGACCCTGGAGGGCTTCGACAGCAAAAGATTCAACAAAGAGGGCACGTGGCTGTGCACGTCTGAAAGATGAGTGTGAGTCTTAACCAGCTGGGAAAGACCATCTGCTAGAGAAAAGTTAAACAAATATCCTCGCATAGTCGGTGGCAAGTGATCTTAATCAATCCTCCAAGGACTACAACTTCGGCGGAAGGTGTCTGCGAAAACAGGTCGTCAATCTTCACTTGGACAAGGTCTTTTTAAAAATATAATATAATATATAATGATATAATTATTGTAAAGTAGATAAAATGCCCATATACTTATTATAATATAGTGTCATCAAAAAATTTTTGAATATATCTTAAACGAAGTGCTACTTAATTAATAATCACTTCAAGTCTTGTCTACAGTTTTATAATTGTCTGAGTCGGTCCTGTAATTGTAAATTGCAACAAAAATTAATAATTGATCAGGATTAAATTTTACTACAATATTACCTTTACAGACCAGACAATTCAATAAATGAAAGGTAATATTTCATTTATTGAATTGTCTGTGCAAAACGACGTATAGTTCATATGAATAATATTCTTTGGATTATAGATTTTGAAAACTTAATCCGTTGTTTTTCCATCATAATATCTAACTCCCCAGCATTCAAATATGTTTATTTACGGGAGACACCTCTCACAATCAAATGTTCTTTTATGGTTATAGTATATAATAGACCTTACATTTGGTGGTTATTTTTCATGTGGTTTATTTGAAATTGTTATATAAATCCGAAAAAGCCCCCCACACGTCCACTCCCAACCCGACTGGTACTTACTAGATAAAAAAAATTAAATACTTTTTGTATTATTAAACCCTTTGAAATCCTGTAAAATTCATTAAGACGAGCATCATTCTTTTTCTATTACTGGATGACCATTTTTGTCGCAAGCTGAGATCAAGAGACTGTTTTAATTAGTTAATTATTTATTTGGAATTTAATTAACATAAACATATTGTATAAATTTCCTTTAAACAAGTTTCTTTTTAATCATTTATTAGAATTATGAAATATCAAATAATAACCAATATGAATTATTTATATACTTATTCTTAAATTAACCTAATTATATAAAAATAGCCTGTTTATTTAATTAAAATCACACAAATTACTATAATCCGATAGCACACAATTTAATACAAAGGGCTACACAATATCATTTCAAGTCAAATTCAATAACCGCGTCTATAGTTATACAAAATAAGGTTGAATATTCTTTAAAATATAGAATATATATACAGAATATCAAATAACATATTTGCTTATTCATGAGCGCTTTCTGTCAGAATGCGATCCCAAACGAATCCAATCCAACTTTGTATAAAATGCAATTTCGTTCAAGAGTGTATTGCATTTAGAAATCGTTTCTTGCAAGACATGCAAGACTATTCATCTGATTGAGAACATTAACTTGTTTGAGGAAATATAATTTAAAATGTTTTATATTAAATAATGGTAATAAATACTTGTTGTCTTTTATACACATACTTAATCACAAGGTGTATGGAATTTCAAACTATACAAACTGGTAGTCGCCTGTGGTTCTGTCTGATAATAATAAAAAACTAGACATTTAATGTATTTATCACTTTGCCTTAATTTTATTTATATTTTACAAATCTTTCCATTACCACCCTTAATGTTTGTATATTATATACAAATGCGTTGCCAAACGCATACTGGATTAGAAAATATGTGTTATTTTAATTTAAACTCCAAGCTCTGCTAAGGTTTTGGGTGGATTCTAAAGGAGATGGTAAAATTTTATTATATTTATTATCAGTTGACTTTTGATGACCCTCAAACGTATCAGAGTCGTGATAACAAGTTGTTTATAAAATCAGTTCCGTTTTGCAAATACACAATAATTGACAGAAGAATCTCGTGATTTTTCTATTAAGATGTATGCAGGATATAATTCGGAGTATGTTTGATGTAATAGATAATTAAATAACTCTTGTAATTATGGAATAGTTGAATTATAACTTAAATTACCAGATATATTTATGTTAACTAATTTTGACAATATATGGATAGACAAACAGATGCATGTGCATGTAAATATCAAAATAACTCATAATTAAAATGTTATTAAAAGTTATTTTAATATAAAAGAAGCAAAGCAATTAAAATAATGTCGTTAATAACAAAAAATGAATGAAGTTATACAAAACACACAAAATGAATGAAAAATTGAATGTATTATACATATATGTCTATATACATACATACAAAACTGCGCACTTCTTAAAATATATACAAAGAAACCGAATACTGAAGTCGCGTAAAAATCAAAATTTTCCACACTCATTTACAAGTAATGTATATTCTAAACAAATTAACATAAATACGAGACGATCGGGAAGTATTGGATGAAAATGAAATGTGTTATTTCTTTGAAAATTAAAAAATTAAGTCAATATTTGATGATGTGTACTGTGGTTACTGTTTCTTCTCATTCATTTATATCTTTTCCGCTTTGAAGCAACTCTAGTGATCACTTGTGTACGAGAAATGGAAGTGTCAGGACTATTTTGATACTATATTTATCGAAATAAGCATTTCTGTACTCTCAAACTTAAAATTAAGGCTAAGAGAGTTCCACACGCGAGATGGTAGAAAAAAAACACCCAACACACTCATCCAAGTAAGTCAATAGTTTTATGTTTTGATGTGGCAATAATGTTTTTTAATAAAATAAACCATTGAAACCAAATTGCATCATAATACGTCTAGTAATTTTTAGAGTCATGTTAAAAAAACATAAATTTTTTTTTTATTTATTCGGTATGTTTATATATATATATATATATATATATATATATATATATATATATATATACATTTAATGAACAGGTCTGTCCCTGTTTATATTTTATATCCGTCTAACATTTGATAACAGCGCCTGTTTACCAAGATTATTAATTTTCCAACGATAAACGAGTAGGTAATAAAGCTTAATTCGCAGCGTGTATTAAACTCTTAAATATTTTTCCCGCAGCAAATTGAATAACAGTTCCCTTCGTTTAAATTAACAAATCATATAAATGAAGTATAATAACAAAACTGACCTTGTTATCTTGATAAATGGGAACGATAAGAAGTCATTTTTAATTTGTTAGTGTAAATTTATTAAAAAAATTAACAGTTTTTTTATGGAACAGTTTAGTTAACATCAGATTTTCATGGTGGTCCACATGGAAGCAACATAATACTTGCATAATACTTGCAAATTCGTTGCCAATCTTCATGTATGGAAGATTAAGAAGAGGTTGAGAAAAAGTTATAATTTGGGATTCCAGTTTTCTAGCTGAAACGAAACCTAGCTGTAATAAGTTCTTGTAGAAAATTTTCTACAACTTGGTACTACCAACCAAGCAGACTTACCAATAATTGGAGCCACGCTACGTTTATTTCAATATTTAATATTTCGAGAGTGTATTGATCGGGTATCACAGAGGTCATTCAGATTTTTATTACTCCGTAAATCAAAACGTAGTGATAAAGTTTGTATGTAATAGCTATATTCTAAACTAGCTCTACCCGCGGGACCGTTTACGCGAAAATTTCATTGGTAAGTAAGTATACCTAATTCAACAAAACAATTTTTTAATAATGTTTTAATTCAAAGATTAAACAAAGATAGTACGGCGCATTTAAAATTAACACAACAATTTTATTTATAGACTGATTTAAATTAAATAAACACTAAATTTTAAGTAAAGATAACAACAATACATCCGTGAAATTTAATCGGATTTAATCGGATAAGCCGTTCTAGAGATAACACTCACAAACGCACAGATAAGCAGCCAAACAGACAGATAATAATTCTAAATATCATTGTTTTGGATTGTATTCGGCAGTGCAGACCCTAATGGTTTCTTCCAAATATCTTTTATGTACAGACAATGATAAGATACTGAATTATTATTCGCATATATTGGAACTTAACATATACTTTTGGTGTATATTGCACACGCTATAGATATCTTGCTATATATTTGAGCCGTGCAAGACTTTTTTTATGTTAGAGGAGCAGGAGGAGGACAAACGAGCGTGCGGGTCACAGTTGATATATTATTAACGCTGCCTACGAACTCTTGAAACGTCCAAGGACTTGCAAGTGTATACGCCCTTGAAGATAGCATATACCTTTTTGAAGATACCCATATCATAGCGATCCGGAAATATGGTCGACTTCGTTCCACATCTTAATGGGCGGATGGTATTGCAGACGTTGACGTAATGTGCGGTGCTGAAATTCGACGACAACCATCAGATCAAACAGCTCTTCGGAACGCTCCCTATTGTAATTTCCGTAGAAGACGCCAAAAGGCTCTCCGTTATACTCGGTCAAAGTTTAAAAGCTGATGTTGATCCGTGTGCGGCCGGACCTGTTCCTTATAAAACGCAAGTCTTTGGCTTGAAATACAGCCCTGCACTACTGATTACTCCCAATTTCATAGATTTCAACTTGACTTTGTCCTCTAGGTGACTATGAAACTGACAGTCGCTCGAAATGTCTAGGCCCAGTATACTGATACTTGGCGAGACATTTCGAACGATTAATTAAAGATTTCTCTATAGAGGACACAAATATCTTTTAGCACTCGTTGACGTGTTCCTGAGGAAGGTTTGCATGTCCCGAATATACCGTATCCACAGTGCTGTCATCCGCATAACAATGTGATGATAACAATGTCATTGATATGCATGAGGAACAAAGTTGGAACTAGCACGCAGTCTTGGGGTACACTAGCGTTCACGGGCTTTGGATCCGAGCAAAATTATTATCTTTTTTCGCATTGAGGTCTGACATAGTTGGACGGTAGGCGATATCTTCCGTCTAACTAAATCAGACCTCAGGTATTGGTAGGTAAAAGTAAAGAGTGAAGAAAATATTATATGCATATTCTAAGAATTGTCATGTAATTTGATAACGATATTATAACGTTTAAAAATGTGTAAGTTTTACAAAAGTTTAAGAACGGTCAATTTGACCGGTACTTGGTAGGTTTAGTGTTAAAGAATCTGGAGGCACGATTATATTTCTTTTTCAGAACTTTAGAGTTCAGATCCTAAGTGACTAACGCGATAGCATAAGCTTGTTACGCATACCGTTTACCAGCTGCTGCAGCCCTGACAGACGCATCAAACTAAAACCGCGATCTGCCACCAAGTGGAAGCACAGAACTTGGCACAAATAGTTCCATGCCCTGTAGTATCACATCAGCTATTGCCACACCGCAGTCAGTGGGATCAATGGAAGTGAAACAAGAAACAAACTAACAACAACAACATGGGTAGGATGCAAAAAAGGATCGCATTGCATCCCAATCCACTATCGTGTACTGTCTAGTAGTGCCAAACGAGTCTAGACGCAAGTTCTGTGCGAGTCGGACGTTGAATACACACTACACTGTATAAGGCAATTATCGGAAGATCCTAGACGGCTTCGACAGCGATTGTATATTCCGGAATTTGTAGTCAGTAAAAAATCCAACAAAGAGGGCATGTGGGTGTGCATGTCCAATAAAAGAGTGGAAGTCTTAACCAACTGAGAAAGATCATTTGCTAATCATATGTTAAACTCAAATCTCCTCGCGTAGTCGGTGGCACGTGACCCTCTCCAATCCATGACTTCAGTGAAAGGAGTCTATGAAAGCAAGTCGTCAATCTTCGCCTGGACATGGTCCAAGAATTGATCCGTTTCTGCATTACCTATTCTATAGGACCTGTAGAGGCACGTGTAGACCGTGACATGATCTTCAATGTCCACGCGTAACCAGAGTACTGACAGGTCCCGACTTTCAAAACTCTGAAGCAGCAAGATAGCAGATATCCTCCCTTACGATTACGAATAAAACGATTACGTGTGTTATAAAATGATGTTCAAATTTATACCTGGGGTATAATAGGTACGCTGTGTCGCTAAGTTTGTGGATAGCGTTTAGGTTGGAGTGAAGTTCCCGAATGTTGTAAAAGCTCTCATTTACAGTAGAGTGAGGTGCCGCTGCGTTGCCCAGTAGTTTGAGGGCAAATAAGAATAAATATAACACGTGACACTTTGCCAGCCCCAGATACGCAGCCTGAGCAAAAAAATTTGCTCGGGGAGAGGTTCTCTGACTTCATCACAGCCGGTACCCTTCTGGGGTACATTTTTGGGAGGCATCGCTTTCGCTTTTGTGCGGAGGGGAGTTTGGCCTTCCGGATATTTTCATTCACCAAATACGGAATATAATCAAATTAATTAGCTTGCTACACTTCGGTTTTTTTGAGAAGATGGTCCTTCCTCGTTAGAGCCAGTCCAATACGAGCTGCAGTCCATAACACTTAGTCTCTACCACAATAAAAATAACGACTATTATCCATAATTAAAACTATTTATAGATATTTTATCGAAATAAGGAGCGGTAAATACATTAACGTCCTATCATTCATAATTATCAAAGGTCACCCTATTAGGTCACCTATATATCTTAATTGGGATAACCAGTAAACTTGACCCTTCGTTTTATAACTTTGAGGGAGAGGGAGTAATAATTAATCAGAAACTTTGAGAATAACTAATGATTGTATACCTGGAGGACTTAAGATGTAATTTAAGTTTCAGTGTTGTAACCACATTTATAATTTAGTAAATTTTACACCAATATAAATATTTAATACAAGTGCCAGCTAGTACGCTTCATTGCAGAATTAATGATTTTCATTATTTTTTTTATTTTTTAGGTTTATCCTTCCCGTTAATATCTTATAAAAAGAAACTACTTCAATTTTTTTGTTTCAGATCGATAGATTAAGAGTGATAAATGCAGCAATTTGAGACCTCGCGCCGGAGGCAGCCGACAAAAAATGATCCTGAGCCGCCATTTTGTAAAAAAAGAAAAAAAAATTTTTTTGTATTGTTTAAAGGTTAATTAAACTTGTGTTAAAATTTCAAAACATTATAATTATTTTATCACCTTTAAAAATACGTTTAAAAAATAACCGATTTTGAGGCTTCTTCATGGACTTCCCCCCTTAAGAGAAGAAATCTTACGTCATATAATATTTTATTTAACTCTACATTTTTTTCAATATCAAAACAACTAACTGTCTTTGAAATGGTATTCCATTTTACAGTTATAATCTTTAAAATATTTTCTTTATTATACAATTAAAAATAAGATTTTCTCACATGATGTTACAGAATGGGAAAGTGAAACAACTATTGATTTTTAACTAAGTAACAATGACTCAAAGTTATAACTTTCCTTCATTGTTCAAGTTTATTAACACAGTCCACTACCACCGCTTTTGATCAGATTAAGTAAGTTAGAAGTTTAATATTTAAAATAGTAATTATATACTTATCACAATATAAAGCCTAGAAATATTTATTTATTTATATCTTTGCCATTTTGAATCACACTAATCAATTGTGTATCAAATGAAAGTGACAGGAGGGCTTATTATGATACTATACTTATAGAAGACATAACATCTGTGAAGACACTCCAAATTAAAATTAACACTAAACCTACCGACAATTCTTATATACCTGTTCCTACCGCACGTCGTTAAATTGACCGGTAATTAAAAGTTATTTTATTATATAACGCAGGTAATATAAGTTTAAGAACGGTCAATTTGACCCGTATTTGGTAGGTTTAGTGTTAAGAGTATGAAGATTACAAACGCGCCCTGATTTGAGTAGAAACATACAACAAACTCAGCTATTTCTTTATTGTTTTCACTATTTCATAAACCTAATATTTAGTGATCAATTTACTAATAACTAAATCTAACTTGCAAATGTACTTATCCACTTATCTCTTTGATGTAAAAAATCGCTTTGACTTTGATGAGGCATTACGTAAAATTAAAGAATATTTAAAGTTTGTATACTAGTTTACAACTTTTTTATATATATAGTATAATATAAAGTAATATATTTTATATAAAATGCCTAGATATTAAAATACAGTGTTGTAAAATTTAAAAAAATGGTATATCTTGAACTAAGTGTAACTGTCACTTGTCCTCTACAATACATAAGTGTTTGAGTTAATCCTTTTATTGTAAGAATCGAAATTAATAATCGATCTTTAAATTTTACTATTAAAATATATAAATAATTGTGCAAATACCACGTGAATTTAGTTTATATGGTGTACCATTTTTAATAATTCCTTTTTTTTCATTATAATATCTGAAACTGCCAGAATTTAAATCCACAAGAGGCAGCTCTCACAAACAATTGTTATTATAATGGACTTTATATTTGTTATTTTTCATGTGGGTTATATAACTTTTATGTCATACAAATCCCAAAAATCCACCCACACGTCCACTTTGAACCCGGCTGGTACTACGAGATAAAAACATTTTAATATTCTTTGTATTAACCCTTTTATATTCCGGGAAGGTTGGATTCATTACTTGTATTTTTAAAGGGTAACTATAACTACGATATCTTTTGAACATTCACATTTATTTGAGACCTAGCTTTTCAACGTGACTTCACTCGAACATATTTTAGGTACATTGGTTAGTAGTACCTTATTTTTTTATCCCATCTCTTATGTGGTCTAAAATTTATGTCATCACATATTCTTTATGAAGTTTTAAGTATTTTTTATGAAATCGATCAAATAAGTCTTGATTTATAAATCGACATACAGACAGTCAGAAAGACAGAGAGACTGACAAAAATGAAAAAAAATCGAATAAGAAGATTATGTATCATAAAATGAGGAAAATAATCAAAAGTACAGACGGAACCAATAGTTTTATATAGTATCGCTAAATACATAACTATTAGAAATTTGTGGAAGGTTTTAAAGAATAATCCTAATTAGTTATAGATATAGATTTATCACTCACATAAATAGACAAATCGCTTCGCGTGTCCAAATATAATAAACGTGACCAGTTTAATTGACCTCCGCGTTATGACTCGAAATATATAAGGTCAAGGTTATCCATAGTCCAATTTATTATTAACAAAACAAATCACAACGGGATAATTCTTAACTGTCTCATAAAAATTTGTATTATTTTCGTAACTTTCTATAAGAAAACAACATTAATAATAAGCCTTCAAAACATTATTAATACTAGCTACTCCCACGACTCTGTTCGCGCTCTGTTTTAAAAAATAAAAGTGGTTTAAGTTCTTGCAACATCAGCTATACGCCAGTGGAAGTCTTATTAAAAACATTCCAGCCGTTTCAGAGATTAACCGGAACAAGCAAACAGAGAAAAATTTTATAAGTATTAAGTGAAAATTTGATAATTTGAAATTACCGACACCTCAATTTTATATATATATATATATATATATATATATTATTGTTTATGGAGACAGTACATGCTTATTTGACTTTTGGACATTTCTTTTTATATATTTTATCCACATCACAAACTTTTCCTATACATATTTCAAACAAAGTAGGGTAGGAAATATTAGGTAAGTATCGAGAGTATAATATAATATATTATCTGATTATAAAAATGGGGAGGGGGGGGGGTAAAAACTTTGTGATCATTACTTAAGGTTTATGTGAAGTTAATTTTAATTCAATTTATGACATTAATTTAAGAAACATTAACATTGGATTCAATATTTACGTTCTATGAAAATTATTATTATCAATATTATGGTATCTATTGGGATGTTTGTGTTTCGATTTTTTTATTCTAATTAATTTATAATTAAAAATCAGTATAGTACTGTAAAGCATTTATTGAGCGAACCGAGCGGAGCGCTCAACTTGAGACTTTTTCACATTCTTTGTCACGAATAGGCTCGAAAAGTTCTTGACGGAAAATTATGAAATTGCAATCAAAAAGACGTACAGTAGGCGATAGTTTAAAAAAAAGTTTTGAAAAATGTTATGTCGTTGAGGAATAATCGTCAAAAAACTGATATCCCATTGAAGTCAATGGGAAACGCTGAGTCATTACACTGGGCTCGCCTAGCTCAATATGCAAACGGCAACCGAGATTTTACGAGCGCAGCGAGTCGAAATCAAGGGTCTATTGGCGCCCCTTGTTTTATTTAGTGGTCGAAAGTGGTCCAAATTTATATAAATCATAGTTTCAACCGTAAGATGCACGTCTATAGTCTCTTAACTCCCATTTTATTTTAATCTGTTATGTCAGTGACAATCTACTCTGTCAAATTATATTTGACATTAACAGTATTGACATTGAATTGTCTGTGAAAGGTATGGTAGTGTGTGTGTGTGTGTGTGTGTGTGTGTATTTATTATTAATTTAATGTATTATTAATAACAATATGATATAACAATCCATCTCCGTATAAACTATAACTGTGCCAAGTTTCATACTCCCCCTACCGCATTACTAAAAAAGGGATACAAAGTTTTTCTTTTAAATATTAATTATAATGAGCGAACCGAGCTGTTGACGGACAGAATATTTTAAACACAGACAAGACGAAAAATAACTAACGGAAATTGAAAGTTTATTATAAACATACCTATTTTAGACGTAAACAAATAGTCTTACCGGATCAGTTTTAACACTAAACCTACCAAGTACCGGTCAAATTGACCGTTCTTAAACATTTGTAAAACTAACACATTTTCAAACGTTATAACATCGTTATCAAACTACATGACAATTCTTAGAATATGCATATAATATTTTCTTCACTCTTTACTTTTAGTTATTTCCATTATTACCTGCGTTATATAATAAAAAAAAACTTTTAATTATCGGTCAATTGGACGGCGTGCGGTAGGAACAGGGATACAAGAATTGTCGGTAGGTTTAGTGTTAAAATTTGATATATTTCAAAAACTTTCTTCATAAATTCCACGTGAGTTTCAAATTCATTATTAATATATTCAATAGATAATTAGAATAGAATATAGAACTATTTAGAATATATAATTATATATTCTATTAAAACAAATAATTGTTATTTGATAATTCTATCAAAATCGCTTCAACCGTTTTAAACATGAGCCTAAATAGAGAGACACAAATAAAAAATATATATTAAGGTTTAAATAAAATCCATACATATAAATAAAATTGTAATGTCTGTTTGTTATAACAAATTAACAGCTGTTCATTTATTGCATATGAGAGTACATACATACGTTAGTTACATTAAAAAAATCTTATTTATTACTGTCTGTCTGTCTGTCTGTCTGTTTGGTCCATCTAATCTCTGAAACAGCTGGACCTATTTAAACAAAACTTTCACTTGCACAGCTAAATTTAGAAAGAGCAACATATGCTACATTTATTTTAAAACATATTCTGCTCAAGCGATCGTAACCACCTAGTGTAATATATAACACAGACACATTAACATATATATATATATATATATATATATATATATATATATATATATATATATGTAATAAATTAAAGGAAAGTATGTAAAGACCTTGACAGATGTAATATCTATACACGTGGTTGTCTTAGCATTAATTGATAACTCGTCGGAGCCACGATTTACGTACGAGAGAATTGAATGGCAAATTGCTATAACATTCAATAAACGAAGCCAAGGCGAACGTCAGAAGACTACCTAAAACTTGGGGCACACTACCTAATTTTTAAGTAAAACATATAAATTTTGATATATGGACAAGATTATGATCAGAATTTAATTTAAGATATCAAGGTTATTGACACCTTAAATATCATTAAGTCACACACCAAATAAGTTAACCAATATTAACCAATATTAAGCGATATTAACCTAATTACCATTTATAGTTTAATTTGCAAGTTTCCTTTAATAATTTAATATTTAACATATATCAAGTCAAGTCAAGTGTGCTTCCACCTTAATATTTCTTACATAGAGTTGGTAATTATGTAATCGTTACGTCTATGTGATGTAAATATATTATATTAAATGCAGAATATAAATTTCTATACATTTTTGATATAAAGAACAATAAAAATATTAAAAAAAACCAAGATATATTGATATTATATCATATAATGACAAGTACGAGTGTGATTGTGTGTGTGTGTGTGTGTGTGTGTGTGCGTGTGTGTGCGCGTGTGTGTGTGTGTGCGTGTGTTGCTATATTACATGGTAATAATTCTCTATATTGTTATGCATAACTTGCATAACATCACACTATGTTGTTGGAATAAGAGCCTTATAATCATTGTAGTAGGATTCAAATCGCTTTCAACCTTTACTACTTAATAAATTATACAATATAATTATTAACAATTATTATTTATAGTAGACACGAATGAGAAGACTCATCAAGAATATTGCCCTTTATAGAGGAAGGGGTAGATTTCAGTAATCTAGAATAATACACTACGAAATGATGGTAAAACTGATATTTAACACTAAACCTACCGACAATTCTTGTATACCTGTTCCTACCGCACGCAGCCAAATTGACCGGTAATTAAAAAATATTTTATTATATAACGCATTTAATAATGGAAACAACTAAAAGTAAAGAGTGTAGAAAATATTATATGCATATTCTAAGAATTGTCACGTAGTTTGATAACGATATTATAACGTTTAAAAATGTGTAAGTTTTACAAAAGTTTTAAGAACGGTCAATTTGACCGGTACTTGGTAGGTTTAGTGTTAAGCCTTACCATACAAAAAAAACAAGGAAAAAGAACTATCATACTAAAATATTAACACTGATTATAATTACGCTGTGTTATCTATAAAGCTTGTCAGATAGTTCACTTTATCCCGTCGCTGTTATCAGTGGTTATCGGACGTTCTCGACACCAGTAATTGTAGATTGAGTTATATCAACTGATAACGGGATCAAATCTACATACGGGTTTTGTGAACATCAATTAATATTGTATATCTAATGTTTGTATGTATACAAAACTTGTTAATATATTTATATATATATATCACGAAATCTCCGAAACTATCTGTACGATTAACTTAAAATTTTACATAGTTACTTCTTTTGTGACGTAGACGTCCACTAAGGACGGATTTTACGGAATTTCTATCCCAACGGATTTCAACTTTTTGCATTTGTGAGAGTTACTATAATAACGGTTACCATAGCAACGGTTACGATGACAACGGATAATATGACAAAGGTTACCATAGCAACCTAAGTTCACATTAATAGTGTGCCCAGCGAAGCGGGAGGGAATAGTTTATTTATATACGATAATAATATAATAAGGTGAAAAAATCCTCTAAAACACATCCAATTATAAAATCAGTTATTAAGAGTATTTAAGAGACATTCCCGATAAATTAATATGACAGCATCCAACAGTTAAAGCTTGTTGATATTGGGTTTCTACAAAACGATTTATTAAATTTTCCTTGTATAATCAATTGATTAATTGTAGTAATCTATAATGTATTAATAGTTTAGGTACACATAATGAATTAAAAACAATAAAATTGCCAATACTAAAAACTTTCTTTAAAGATAATTATAAAAATTAAGTGTATAGGTGCTACTACACATATTATTATTATATATTTATTTATTTAACTTTACCCCTGGCGGGGTAGCCAGAGACGACGGAGCGCCAAACGCTACGGTCCCTGCATACCTCTTTCTCCTCGGCCACAGACATCAAGCTCTTCATACATGCCCTCCGGGGAGTCCTAATGCTTTTTTATTATATTCTTTGTTGTATTCCATCCAAATTATACAAAACTATAGTATCAATAGAACAAAAAGGTGAATGATGCAAAATATCACTTATTACTAAGAGCGATTTCTTCCAGACAACTTTAGAGACTAAATATGAAAATATAAATATATATACACATACAATACTTATATTACAATCAATCACACTCCCACAACAAACAAACATACATATTTGTTATATACACATAATATTATATATATTTATCTTAACATTCTTATCGACGGCATACATACATACATACATACATATGTTATATAACACATATATATATATATATATATATATATATATATATAATATGTGATAATTGATAACTCGTGTTGCTTTAAACATAAAATTATAAACATATCAAGTTTCTCTTAGTTTCAAATGGACACAGTTCCAAAATTTTAAAATGAAAATACACAAAAAATATACCAGGCATTGTGATTGTGCGTGCGTGCGTGCGTGCGTGCGTGCGTGCGTGCGTGCGTGCGTGCGTGCGTGTGCGTGTGCGTGTGCGTGTGTGCGTTAATAACTAAAATAACATTTTACCGGGATAAAAGTCATGTGGAACAAATAAATAACAAAGCCTAAACTAGAAGTGTCAATGAAACGATATTAAGGATAGCTTTCTTTGATAATGAAAAATGTCTTAAACTTGAATAAAGATTCTAATTTGATTCATATTGAACGCTTTTGATATAAAACAAGTCATTTTGAAATGTTTTAAGATAAAAATGGAGCGATTGCTAATAGTATACGCTCCAGATATCCTAACATCCAGGCATCTTGAATTAGTGTCTTCAACAATAGGCTGTATTCATGATTCAGCAAGAAAATTTCAGTTCATTGTTGATCAACAAAGGAGAAAGAATGCTTATTAACACTAAACCTACCAAGTACCGGTCAAATTGACCGGTCTTAAACTTTTGTAAAACTTACACATTTTTAAATGTTGTAATATCGTTATCAAAGTACATGAAAATTCTTAGTTATGCATATAATATTTTCTTCACTCTTTACTTTTTGTTATTTCCATTATTACCTGCGTTATATAATAAAATAACTTTTAATTACCGTTCAATTCGACGGCGTGCGGTAGGAAAAGGTATACAAGAATTGTCGGTAGGTTTAGTGTTAAGATTAAGGTTCAAATCTAAGCGACCACTATCTATCCTAAATAACCAAACATCTCATAATTGGTTTGGGATGCACTTTTAGTAATACAAAAAATATATGGATTTCTTGACTGGAATTATGATTTTGGTTATAAATTAGGTGGTTAAAGTCGGTTACGATAACTAGTATCCAATAATATACAAACGACTAGATAGATAATTGAAATTAATGTTTAAAATAAAAGTGACAAACAACCCTATACAACAAAAATATTGACCATCTTTAGGAAATGCGAACTGACCGACAAATGACATCAGATATTTCGTATTAGTTTATATATAATCATTTTATATGTTGTGATAGAAATCTATAACAAGATAAAAAGCTTAATTTTCATTTTAATTGCAAGTTAATACACTTTTTAGGTCTCTTATTTTTATCCTTATTTTGCAATTACATATATTAACGTACAAGTCAAAAACTATCAATAATATTACTTTTAAAAGTTAAGAAGAATACCACTTTCCATCTGAAATGAACTCCTCAAGTTAGCTGGTCCTGATTCTAACTAGCTTCTCCATCAGGAATGTGGTAAATTATAAAAAAACAAGATCAAGTGTCTTTATTGAGCGAAGCGAGCGGAGCGCTCTACTGGAGACCTTTTCACATCCTTTGTCACGAATAGGCTCGAAAACTACTTGGCGGAAAATTATGAAGTTACAATCAAAAAGACTAATTAGGTGACGGTTTAAAAAAAATGATATATGCAATCAAAAAGACACTCATTAGGGGATGATTTAAAATCTTTAAAAATGTTATGTCGTTGAGGAATAATCGTCTAAAAACTGATATCCGACATTGTCCACAACGATGTCACTACACTGGGCTCGCTTCGCTCAATATGCAAACGGCATGAGTCGAAATTGAGGGTCAGTTGGCGGCCCTAGTATTTTTGAACCATATATAAATCCCAATCTCGGGTAGTTAAACTATGAACATTGTATTGTAAAAACAGATAATTGTAGTCTAAATTTAGTACTATATTTATATATTTTCCTTGTTTTTAGATTAAGTATGTAAAGTTTATTTGAAATTGTTAAATACATAATTAAATTAACGTCTTTTAAAACAATGGCTCACCATGTTCGGTTGCAGGTAACTAATCCATCTAAACAATACAGGAAAACCTTCAGAATATAACTAAACTTATTTCAATATATTAAAACAAAAACAACTCAACAATACATCGCTAAATTATCATCAATAAATTCATTACACTCATCGAATTTGATGACATAATATTATAATGGATAATTTAATCTTTGACCCAAAAAGTTCGCCCTTTGTACCATACAAAGGGCGAACTTAATGCTACAGAAGACTCCATACGAGTCAATTAAAAAAAATCATACTAAGACTTCCAAAAGAATAACTTTCACGTTCCCAACACATTTCCGAGTCAGTCCGCACAGCTTTTCAGCAGTTTGTATTTGATTGAAACGAACCCTGCTCGTCTGGGCATTATTCCAAGAATATAAGTAATTATTTATGTATAACAGCTGTTATACTTTTCAACTATTATAACGTCCGTTTTGAGTGAAATATTACATAAGAATGTATTAAAATATTGCAAGCAGATAGCCAAAACAAAACAAAAGACTTTTTTTACATATCAACAATATATAAAAGATCGCAATCAGTAAAAATTATAACTTTATTTAACTTGTATAGTTTCTTTACATATTTAATCTGATTTACTTCGCTCTGACGCTAATTTCTATGTTATTGTGACAATTTATGTCAATATAAGTCATAGGTCCGATGGTTGACGTTGGTGTGACGTGAGCGTTCAGTGGAATAATATAATCAAGAGAATGCATGTCATCTTTGAACGCTATTATAATAAAATTAACTTGTTTATATCCTCATATAACTGGTGACATAAATTTTGTATCATAATAATATTTTTTTACCCTGTTTGAATTAGTCTTGGAATTAAACTTATATAACTAAGAAGCTTACCAAAAACATTAATATTTTAACACTAAATCCACCGACAATTCTTGTGTATCTGTTCCTACCGCACGCCGTCATATTGACCGGTAATTAAAAGTTTTTTTATTATATAACGCAGGTAATAATGGAAATAACTAAAAGTAAAGAGTGAAGAAAATATTATATGCATATTCTAAGAATTGTCATGTAGTTTGATAACGATATTTTTTTTATTTTTTTTTTATTTATTTTTTTTTTAATCACCATAGACATTTGTCCATGCCTTTCATTGTAATTTTAAAACAATTTTGTTACGATTTTAATTGTGATGGTAGTGATCTTCGCAGGAAATTGTACACCTGCACTAGTTTACGAAAGCTATTTTAAAAATTAATAGTAATAATAAATAAGGTAAATAGTAGTATTAGTAAGCTAGGATGTTAAGTTCACTAGCTTTTTCATAGCCTCGGAGTCACGGTGAGATATCGATATTATACCGTTTAAAAATGTGTAAGTTTTACAAAAGTTTAAGAACGGTCAATTTGACCGGTACTTGGTAGGTTTAGTGTTAATAACATTAATTATAGAGCGCTTATTTTTATTATTATATCGTATAGAAAGAATTTCTATCATCAGATAAAGTCCTCTGTGGTAGTCTTACATTGATTTGACAATATAGTATTGGAAACAAAACACTTCGCTACCTGTAGTAATACCAAGCTTTTATGAAATGAAGGACGAATCAGTTACTTTTATTTTCTTTTCAACTTATTTTTTCCTTTCTATTTATCCAGCGGCTATAAACCTCGGTTTACTGGACCATAACAGCGTTTATGTTTTAACATATACGAACTTTGACTTTACCTTGATTATTTTATACTAAACATTTTATCCATGATGTTTTCCATAAAAGAACATAGTTTGCTACTTACTGTATCTGCGGAAAAACATTGCTTGCTATTTTATCTGAGGAAAAGCATTGCTTGCTACTGTATCTGACGAAATGCGTTGCTTGCTACTGTATCTGTGGAAAAAAACATAGTTTGCTACTTTATCGCCTGATAAAATAGTGCTTGCTACACTCTATGCGGAAAAAAATTGTTTGCTACTGTATCTGCGAAAAAAACATTGCTTGCTACTGTACCTGCTAAAAAAAAGATGCTTGTCTAAACCGAAAAAAACATTGTTTGCTACTATATCTGTGTAAAAAACATTGCTTGTTACTGTATATGCTGAAAAAATCATTGCTTGCTACTGTATCTATAGAAAAACTGCAAACGAACGAACCAACAAACACTATTTATCATATACATAACAGTCACCCTACATATGACGTCTTGTCATTCATTCAACACACAAAGCATCTATTCTTGTGTGTTATATACATATATATATTCGCTTTGCGTAAACAAACGCCTGTATGGAAAGAAGTACATATTGTGATTAAAATAGATAAGCTAATTAATAACACTAATATATTATTTATGAAAAAACATCTTTTTCAATTAAGAAACATTTTTGCAATAAGTAAAGATTTCAATAATTATGTAAAATGCTATATTTACGTACAGTTATCTAATCGTCTGTACGTCCTTGTGTCGTCAAGAGCAATGTCATCCCGCAATAGGTTTATAAAAAGTATTCTGATAAGTTGCCAAATAACGAAAATATGTTGTCATTACTAATATTTCGTTATGTATAATTCATGTGGTAAGACATTTTTACATTTAAATTATATGTATTCATGACAAGAGTGTGTATATTATTAGTATTCATTTATTTATATAACATAGAAAGTACATAACTGGTTGGCAAAAAAAATCGTTAAACAAAAACTTTAAGACACATGAGTCAAAATTTCTGAGGCCCCTTTTGTGTGATAATCTAACACCTCTTACTTCTTCAAGGTTGAAGATTCACAAATAAAGCTATGCTACTTCTCATTGCCTAATACACGAAGATTTCACGGTCGTATGACGTATTTAGATTAACTGCCTTTTCTCTCATATTCTGCCTGAATTCAGGAGTTTTTGATTAATCGAAATGTGTGGGACATGGTTTATTGACTCATTTGCAAGGTTATATAATATATACATCAAACATTGTTAATTTTCATTTAAGCTAAATTATTAAGCTTCTATTTCTTCTCAGCAGAGCAGCATTCCGAGCTGTTAGCTTATAAGGGACTGACTGCACTGATCTTTATAATGTAATAAATTACGATTCAAAAGTGCGTGTAAATGACTGCACGAATAAATATATTTTGGATTTGAACTTAGTCCACACACTCCACAAGAAAAGGGCATGGTGACAGACACCAAAAATTAAATGACAGTGTCACAACGGAACGCCCTCTGGTGATTAATTTCAGCACGTTGTTACGGAGAGAAAAGTGTGCAAAAATCCATCTTACCATTCCTACACGATGGACGTACGAACATGCAAATATCATATATATAAAAACATATTTAGAGTGTGTAACTTATACATGTATATCACAATGGTACTCAAATATTTTAACGGATCAAGATTTCATATAAACGTCACATTCTAAAATCTTAGTTAATAATGTAACAGAAATAATAAAAAAAAAAAGAGTTAATATTTGGAATATTTACATTATATGTAATCTATATTAAAATATTTAAAAAAACTTACTTTTCTCCAACAGACACCCTTATATAGCAGTACCAACCTTGGTAGTTTTTTATATGTTCCAAAGTTGGAAGTTTGGATAAATTTCTTCTATTCTCTCATAATAATGACTTTACTTTAACTGCCTTACCTTAGCTTATAAAACTAAAACTAAATTTAATTAATCACCAAAATAATATCTTGTATCTTAGACATCCAAAAATTTTGCGTAAAACGAAAAATTGAGCCATTTACTAAATTGTATTAACATTCGAACCTTATAAATAATTGACAAAAACATTTACTTCTATCAGATTACATTATTTCCGGATGAATATTACATATTAATCTATTTTAATCAAAATAGATATGCAATAATATTTTTAGATATAAATTATAAAGTTTAATTTAATGATAACAATATTCACTATAAAAATGACATCATTTTGGTAACAAATAATTTGATTAAAAACAAAAACCAAGTCATTTCCAAAATACAGTTACACCAAATTATAAAAACATCTTCCAATGTCCGCGTTCATACTACGGCACACGAAAATATGCGGTAATGAATATAAAATTTGATGTGAATAATAAATTTATTTATAATGGAGGTTGTTTTAGATGATTTCGTTGTAAAATATCATTTAATGATCGTCTCGTTTAATTATATAATTGCAATAACATTCAAACGTAACGAAAATACATTCACACACACATCCTTACATACATACACACAATCATATTTAAAGACGAGTCAAGATTAAAAATTCTGCTATAGAAAATAGACAGTTATCAGATTTTTTCTATCCGTACATATTGATTAACATTGTAATATTTAATATATATAATAATTAGAATAGTCTATATATTTATATATTTATAATACTACTGTATTGTTGAAGGAGTCCTCCATATAATTTAACACTAAACCTGCCAAGTACCGGTCAAATTGACCGTTCTTAAACTTTTGTAAAACTTACACATTTTCAAACGTTATAATATCGTTATCAAACTACATGACAATTCTTAGAATATGCATATATTTTCTACATTTTTTACTTTTAGTTATTTCCATTATTACCTGCGTTATATAATAAAATAACTTTTAATTACCGGTCAATTTGACGGCGTGCGGTAGGAACAGGTATACAAGAATTGTCGGTAGGTTTAGTGTTAAGCGTGATATCCTGTCGTGGTTAATACATTAATTATGGACAGTCTGAAATAAACATACATATTATATACCATGTACCTATTTATTATATTTACAAATCAAACTCACAGTAGTATATACTTATAAGCAATTTCCTGTATATTATGTTTATTTTGAAGCTTGTCATTACTACATTTCTTGACATATAATAACATACTGTATTGATAACTTACGCATTGATTTATTACAACAAATTATCAGAGGAAAAATGTCGTAGTCAAAATAATATAGACGAACGGGTAGCGTAGCCGTATAACAAAAACCAACTGATATACCCTTATAGATAAAAAATATATAAAATTCAAACCAAATAATTTAAATTAAATATGTTATTGTTTTTTTCTAAACCATAACAACCTGTATGATCAATTATAGTTATATTACATCACCAAACTTTCAATTTCATGACAACTTTTTAGCACATTGTTGTACCAAAAATGTGTCTCATTTCCATACATGATTGTAGAATATATTGGTCTAGTTAGTTAGTTAGTAGGTCTAAAGTATGTTTATAAAATTCTTTGTCTTACGTGGCGACACATCATCCTGTCTTCTTCAATTTTGACAGTTATGCCAACTTCAAAGTTTAGAAATGCTTAAATTATTTTAAAAAGCTTTAAGTAGTAAAAATTTTAATAAATGTTTTTATTTAATGATATTTTAAAGTGGAATAAACTATTATAATATTTATTTATTTTTTATTAGTAATATTTAAAGTTTCGTTTGTTTGTTTAATGTAAAAAAAAAACAAATAGTACCAACATTAAAAAAATCGATACAAGTTAATCATGACCTATGTTAATAAACTGAGTTTATATATTTATTTACTTTACAACGGATTCAGCCGAAAAGTATAACAAAATTCATCGCATGTGGATTGTTGTTTCGATCATAATTACATTCGTCTCCATGTCAACGCCATATTTAGCTTTTGACGTATTAACATGAAGATTGATGATAATAGCAGTTACCACGATATTGAAGTAAAAAAAAAAATTCATAAATTGTTTATACATATATTATATCAAAAATACACCTCTTCCTTTATCCTATGATATTGAGGTTTGAGAGATCTCCTTAGCACTGAGGTCTTTGCAAATTTACTTTCTATTGTAAAATAAAAAAAAAATTAACAATTGACAGGTTAATAATATTGGAGGGAAAGTGAAGAAATATCTCTTGTCATTGTTAAAGATTGAGACGGTTAAATTATCTCAAGGTCGCTAAGGACCCATCCCTTACGATCAACCCTTAAAAGGGTCGCAAGGCCGGCATGTGTGTATCTTGAACAAGGTAAAAGGACGTACCCGAAATAAAAAAAAATGCTTCTTATTTAACACAATGCGTAAACCTTTCCTCCAACCGCTTTCGGTAGAACGGAATTTCTGTAAAAAAACAGCAATTATTTACAAGATCCGACAGTCGTAACACAGATTATTATATTTGAATCCAATATTATTAATACTGCAGTAATACTATTTGTTTACTTTAACTTTAGATATATATATATATTAATTATATTGTAAGACCATTGTTTCTTAATACCACAATAGCTAAAAATAAATGTTTGCTTAAACAGAAAATAAATACCTCTCTCTGTGAAATTCTCTTCAATCGATGATAGTTCACAAATACAATACAAATATTACATTAATTATTGTTTAATTATAATGATAATACACTATAAATAATAATTACACATTCGATTTTCTATCAAACTAAAAATAATAATTATATATATATATATATATTTATACAGTTTAACAGATATATATATATAGTATGTATATATATATTAAGTAGATTTTGCAACTTTTATTAATATTCCGAGTATACCCACCCATACATATATACATATTTAACAAAACATAAAAGATAACAGGTTTTGATTGATAAAAGAAACATAATATCAAATTCTTCTAATCCGTTCGACTCGAAAGCGATATCCCTTATCGGTTAAAATTTTCTCCACGTTGATATTTTGGAGGTTTTTTGAGGAGAAATGGATAAAGACATGTAAAACGTTTATATGTATCCTCGCTCCCTCCTAAACGAGTTTTCGTTATTATAATATAAAAAAATAACATATCTTTATAATCTTTTAAAGACAACTTTCTAAATCTTTGACATTGACATTAATGAAAATGCATCTGACACTGACATTGACAATTAGTCTTAAACAAGACTTGCAAATATATATAAAAATATAAACTATTATTATAAAACAATCGCATTTTGAAACATTAATTTATGATTACGAATTTCCTTTATCATTTTAAAAGATACAGAGAATAATAGAAATAATAAAATCACAGATAGCTGTACCATAATGAGATTACTGCGCAATTATTTATTATACTATAATTTATATGACAGTCATTTAGTTTTTTATAAACGAAACGTTACTATGATTATTTTGCAATATTACAATAGATACAAAATTAATAACTTTGAGTTAAAGATAACGAATTTCTGACTATTATCTCAAATACGTGCATTCAACTCAAAACATTGAAAATTTAAACTGCGGCAAGGACGGACGAGTCGAGTCGTTACAAATTTATTCACCTGACGTAAGCTACAAGCGATTTTAAACTCTCCTCTCATACATATAACTGTTTGAATGATATCAAACATTAAAGATAAGGTTATCACTTACAATCTAATAGGATTTCATACTTACCGAATCGCTTTTATTATTATATTTTAAAACACGTCCTTGAAGTGACACGATCGTGTACGTCGAGCGTATAATTAAAAATAAAAGATGATTGTTCTTTTTATATGTCTTCTCTCTCTCTCTCTCTCTCTCTGTCTATCTCTAGACATAAATTATATCAGCCAGACACACCCAGCTGTTTTGAGATTCTATCTTTACATTTATCATAAAAATTGATACGAACCGGCTGTTACTGGTTTGTGTTAGAGAACAATGCCTTATGCAGTTTATAGATGAAAGCTAATACCACTTGTTAGTTTCAATTCACTTCATTCGACCATGTATTATAACCTTCGCATCCACATACTAGAAGACGTCTTAACGAAAATACGTAGAAACATACTTGACGTCACATTCAGGCAAAAATTAGATAGACCACTTACCATATTATATATATAATACAGGGGCGTAGGAACGAAAATTTTACTGGGTGGGCAGGTTTGAAATCGTACCCTCCCCCTAGTTTTTAATAATGTCAAAGAAAAAAAAGTTCTACAGAAAAAAAAAATTTTTTTTTTTTTTTAAATTTAATATCGTTTTTACGTATCACATCAGGGATTATTGAACAATATTGTGAATTATCAATGTTTGTAAGTCAATTTTATTTATAAAGTTTTTCTTTATACGTTAACAGTATTTTATTCTATTATACTATATACATTAAAGCATGGGTGGGCAATGCCCACCCTGGGAAATTTCTGGGTGGGCAACTGCCCACCCTGCCCACACGGTTCCTACGCCCCTGATATAATATATGTATACGCTGCTGCTTTTGTTGGACTGTGACGTCACATTCAGCCAAACAATAGCAATGTTGGTTTCGAACTACGGCGTGTTAATGCTCGAATAATACCACGAAACACATCTAAATCAGCTACGTTTTCGGGCCATATGCAAAACTGTCTGCTATAACCATAATACGTAACGAATATTAAAATTTATCTCTTTACAAATATTTCACTTCACACGTTTTGTTTAATAAATATTAAATATTTCATTTGTGCACGCATTGAGACAAAGTATCATGTATTATTTACGAAAATATCGACTTAATTTTAATCTTAACCTATTTTCTGATTAAAAAAAAAAGATTACTAATTATAAGATTCCATGTACGTCTAATAACAAGTCTTGATACATTGAGGTGCTACTGGGAGATTAATAATAATAAAGAAAAAAAATCTATTGTAATCAAAGAAGTTTCGATACCGCTTACCACTTTTGATTTATATATATATACTTATAGAACCTTTTGAAATAAATAATATATTATTTCATTATATTAAGGTTTATCTCATATTGAATCCTAAGTATTATTTTACACTCACCTAAACTAGAGATCTAAAAAGTAAGAATAATCTTTAAAAAAATTAATTTAAAAATACCCGTCAGAATGACGATAAAATTTAAATATTCAAGTTAAAAATAGTGTGTGTATATATATATATATATATATATATATATATATATATATATATATATATAATGTATGTACGTAGGAATGTTTGTAAAATCAGCATCTAAAGGCATGTTCATAAAAGCCTTCTTGTGTTTCCAACGTACAACACATTAGCGGCACTTTGTCGTCTTGTCAATATAGGTCTTTGAAAACCCTTTCTTCATCGGCACGTTTCAATAAACTTACATTGTTCTCGTTAGGTCTTTTAAACTAAAGGCTTTTTGTGAAAAAAATAAACTCTTTGATTATATTTTCTCTGTAAAAAAAGTAATAAATGTATAAAACATAAATGTACTCTCAAATAATTAAAGTTAAGTTTTATTTAAATTAAATAGAAATAAGTTATAATTGTTTTACATTAAACTACTTAGTTTAAATACTGTTTTAATGATAAACCTTCGACTAGTAATGTTTAACAACTTCATTCTTTAACGTTAATATTATATATAACCTTGACGTTTATTAACATATTTTTCATGAAAATTAACAAGTATCCGTATCGAATGGTTTTGAAAACATACCAGGAAACCATCATGTTGTTCTGGCCAGCTCTTCCCAACAGAGCAGCATTCCAAGCCGGTGGTAGCTTACTTACGAACTGACTACACTGACCTTTTTTTGTATTGTAGTAATTGACGAATCAAAAGTGCGTGTAAATGCCTACCTGAATAAAGATATTTTGAATTTGAAAAAAAAATAAAATGTATATATATATATATATATACCTATATTGTAATTTTATTGTAGTTTGGGAAAGCATTAAGTTAGTTATTTACTACAAGTAGCAGGTGGCTTGGATGCCACGAGATAATTATATTAATGTAATTATAAATATATTACAGACAGACTATAATATATATATATATATATATATATATATATATATATATATATATATATATATATATATATACCTAACTTTCTCGTCGTTCAAGGTTGCGTCACGAGACGGCGACACTCGCATGTTTTAAATTTCAACTACATCTAATATTGTAATAACTATATACTCTAATAATATTATTACAATTTACAATTATTTTTAATAAATAAACATACAATAAAATATGCCAAATCTATAATTTTTTTTTATATTTTTAAAACTAATGTACGCGACATTGAACTAAATAGAATAATTTTTGAAAAATTTTATTTGTATGCTCGTGAGCGTCACGCAAATTTTTTTCGACAGATTTTGATGGAATTTCGTATATTAACAGTTTATTGCCCCCGTGTACATATAGGACATAATTTATATGGGAATATTTTGATTAAAACAAAAATTGTACTTATTAGTACTGGGCGCCTTTCACACCGGAAAATTCTATAATTTTCACTGGATACCACTTAAAGTTAATCGAGATATATATTGTAATATTAAAACCAAAAAACAAACAGCCGGATACAAAAAAAATGTGGTATTATACTTTTCACTTTCGAAAATTTTCAAATTTTCACAATTATTTTTAACAATACACCAAAAACAAGCGGGTTTTCATGAAATTTGATTTAATTTTATTCGTTATAGTGATATATTTATCTTTCCGAAAAAAAAAATACATGGAAAAACACAAATGTTTTGACCTATAATAACAAAAAAAAACTAAAACATGAATTTATATCAATTTTTAATGATAGCTTACAGTTTAAGGCGGAAGGGATACAGTACAAGGGCAGACAAAGTCACTGGTAAAATTACTTTTATTTACTACATAATAATTACTATAAAAGCTACAAATAGTAACTATTATAATTTATCTGATTAAATTACTCAAATAATTAGAAAGAGATATTACTCATTTGTTGCCTCATTAAATGAAACTTTAGAATATATTATGGTTTCCTGTCCCAGGTCCAACATTCGAGTGGGTTTGTGTTCAAAATGTCTTCCCAGGGTTAGAAGTGCTCCTAACAAGCGACCTCCGGTACAACAAACCACCAATCTCCAGCTAATCCTCTAAATATTTAAATTCAATTTATATAAACCAACACCCGGACAGACATTCAAATTAGACTACACGATAATATTATACTGAAACAATGCGTGGGTGTGAATAAATGAGATAAATAGAATATTTCAAACTCCAACGCAATTTGGCTCTTACATGTATTACGTAACTGTTATTTTGTGAAAATAACAAAATACAAATTGTCCTGTTTATTACAACTTTAATTAGTACCAAATAATCGCTTTACAGCGCTTCAAGCGCGAAAATATTAACTTGCTATATATATATAGAAATCATGACGTCACATGCCTGTACCAAATATTATAATATCGAATAAAAACTGAAAAACTTTTTCGGAACATATTTCAAAGTTAATATATATATATATATATATATATATATATATATATATATATATATATATATATATATATATATATATATATATATATATATATATATATATATATATATATATATATATATATATATATATATATATATATATATATATATATATATATATATATATATATATATATATATACTCAAGCTAAAAAAGTAATGAGTGCAATATTTATAACCAGTAGAATTTGAAGGAAAAGTAGTATTAATACGCTTACCGTAGCGTTTGGCAGAAGAATAACGGACGGGATAAGCCGCTTTATTAGGAAGCCGCAAATTATCTCGGTCGCCCCACGTGCATTTTCCCGAGGCCTGCCAAATGTGCTAACAGACACACACACACACACACACACATTATACATACACACATCCAACTCACACAACCACAATCAAATCAAGGTCCACTAAAACTAAAATCAAACAATTTTCCACTGTTACATCAATATTTTTAATTTCATCGTAATTTTATGGAAGATCAATACATGGTGACAAATAAATTAATATGAAATTAATCAACTTTTTACATATCATATCATCAATGCTATAGGCACTCAATTAAAGGTCTATACGTGAACATTTTAATTATTATTAATTATTAACTCACAGATATAAAAAACGACTGCTCTCAAACTACACATACCACCACTTAATTGTTTATATAATATCCATTTTAAGTTTTTTAAAATGTTCACATTAGAACATCAAACTGGATTACAGAGTTAAGCAAACGGAATGAAATACTGCATTAATTTAATCATGCAGACGTCAAAAACTCCTAAACATTACAAGACAATCACTCTATTTATATACAATAATATGAAAGGTACACATCTTTTAATTTTTATTAAGAATTTATTACAATGCAATAAAAAAAAAAACATGATAAGTAATAGTATGTTGAACCGAAACAATGTCCAAATGGTGCTTTCATAATAGATTTTATATTAACAATGGATTTTTTCAATTTACTATTGACATATATTAATATATTTTTACAAACAAACTTACAAATCTTGCCGTGATATATATAATTGTTTCAATTTCAAATTTAACTTGGATATTTGTGAATTTATTTACTTAAAACTAATTCGAGTCCTCGGACACAGCTAAGATGATGTTAACTTAATACGGTAATAAAAAATATAGCAATCCTTGTATGAAAGATCAATTAAAAAAAATAAACATTTTTATGAGACAATCAAATTATTTATGGCACCAACCACTAAACTATTTATTTATAACCAAATTTAACAACAGATCTGCATCCACATAAGATAAAAACTACAATCCATTTCATGGGTTATCGGTACCAATAACCAACCAGAGATTGAGTATCTTGAAAGCCATCAGAAGAATACAATCTTGGATTGCAGATCTATTTTTAATTTCGGCCGTGAGCGAGTAAAACAAATAAATTCTAACCTACACTTAGCAACACCACTAGACATTGTTCTGTTAAAGGAATTAGTAAAATTTAAGATCTATATTGCAAAGAATGTCGTATAGTTTAAAGGAAAGCGCTACTAACACTACAAGTTCACGGACAACACTATTAATATAATTTAGAATGATTACTTTATGATTACAGCATTGATATGAATTTAGCGTTATCTAATAAATCTATAAACGATTTATTATTATTAAGAACAAAAAAAAAACAAAATGTAACGTACACAAGTGCAATCAAAGTGTCATTTTAATTTTATGTGTAGATATGATTTAAATAATCATTCCGTTTATTAAAATCTAATGACTATAACCACATATGCGTAAAGACATGCTACAGAACTAATTTTCATTTATTTGTACAACCAAAAAATTCCTACGTCTAAGCGAATAAAAATTTATTGTAAGTGACTGACTGACTACAATCTGACCGTCCGATTAATTTCTTTCAACGTTACATAACTTTGTATTAATTGCATCGGTCGCAAAAAAAGTAATATACAACTCGATAACCGTTGCTCTCAATAAAAAAACACCTATAAAGACAATTTCAACGTTAAACATAACGTAAAGAATCGTTAAAAACACCCACATATTAAAGATTTAATTTCTGTAAACCGATGATGGTAGCGATAAAAACATAATATGTCATGATCTAGTCCAGTGTTTACATAATTTTTCCGCAATTACAAGTTATAATTATAATACAATAAATCTACTACAAAATAAGGAACTATACACTTAATAATTAAATCCAAACAAATCCTGGCATCAGATCACAAACAAGATTGAATTGCACAAACGAACACAACTACGTATGATATATAATAATAAATTAATCTCATCGTTATCTGATGTAGTTAATTAATTAATTAATTAATTAATTTAAAAAAAAATATCAAATGATTTAACAATATTATATTTTTAATAAAAACCAATAACAAAACATCAAAAAAAAATAATAATTAAAAACTTTTACAATATAACACTGCAAAGTTAATAATAATATAATAACTAGTAAAGACATTTAAAATTAGATTTTCCCTAAGTTATAATATTTTATCAACCGACAGAATGTAAGTGAATTTTGCAGATATATATATATGTGTATGAAACTCTTTGATCACTATTGCGTGAAGTCATAACTAACAATTTAAAATACAGAATGAATATTATATTTCATCTATTTATTGAGGAAACTTATCATGATTGAGTGATGCATTTATTATTATTATTATTGACGAGAACAAATGTGAAGAATTGTTAATTTAAATAAGCATTATAAAGGACCGTACTGTATGTATTATGAAAAACAATTTGAAAGTCTAAAGCTTACCGCGATCTCATCACTAACAAAGGCAGACTACCTAGTAAAAAATAAAAACACTTAGTACTGACAATGGATTCACTTCTACGCTATCAGTAGTACGCTTCTTAGAATATCACCAAAACTGGAGCTACAACGTACCCGGGGATCATTATATTTAAAAATTGAGAGGGCACTAAGCAAATGAATGCCACAAAAATATCAGAATCAGTTCTACAATCATTTCACCTATACTCCAAGTTTGATACACCTCAGGCAACTGGGGGTGTTCTAATGTCTTTATACACCCAAAGCTGCACGCAAGATGCACTCACAACTCTCCATGAACACCGCCATAGAAGATTCACTAATACAATATACCTACTCACGGATTTATCCGCACGCAGGCTCCAACCAAGCGCTCAGAACTCTGCAAACTCCTTCGCACACTTCTCCGTCGATGAGATACGCAATGCCTCCTCCTCGTAATCGTCAAAGTTGCTAGTGTCACCGGGACCTTTGCAACGAGGGATGAAAGGTGCTTCAATTTTCTTCTGAAAAACTGCAATCCAATCAGTGCTTGCAAACCACTTGTGTCCTTTAATGTCGTTCACTCCTGCTTTAAGGTTACCATAGCGCTTTGTCAAATCCACTTGCAGAAGGTTGCGCAGGAGGTCTTTCAAATCAGATCCGAAATGTGAAGGGAAACGGACTTTGCCCGAAACAATTTTTTCATATATTTGTATAGGTTGATCAGCAAAGAATGGTGGATATCCTGCTGCCATTTCGTAGACGAGGACTCCCAGCGCCCACCAGTCTACGGCTTTATTATATCCCTTAGAAAGAATGATCTCGGGCGCGAGGTACTCGGGAGTGCCGCACAGTGTCCACGTACGACCTTTAACGCGTTTGGCAAATCCAAAATCCGTGACTTTAAGGTAACCCTGAGAGTCTATCAATAGATTTTCAGGTTTGAGATCTCGGTAAATAAGATCTAGGTAGTGGAGGTACTCGAAAGCGAGAACTATTTGGGCGGCATAGAACCGAGAATGAGGTTCGGAAAACCTTCCAACTTTTCGGAGATGAGAGAACATTTCACCTCCCGGGACATATTCCAAAACCATATAAAGGTTGGAATTATCTTTAAAATGAAACTTAAGGCTTACAAGGAATGGGAAATTGATTGCCTGCAAGATACGTTTTTCGTTAAGCGTATGCTCCACTTGCTTCAATTTTACGACTTTCTGCTTATCTAATATTTTCATAGCATAATATTCTTTTGTTGGTTTATGTTGTACTATCATAACTCGCCCGAAAGATCCCGTACCAAGAGTTTTTATTCGTTCAAAATCATTCAATCCGGCGGTGTTAGTAGGATTCTTCTTCCATTTCTCCTCGAAGTCTTCTTTCGCCTGGTCAAGAAATTCCTTGACGCTTTCGGCGGCATCCACCTTTTTGTTGGCGGTGGCAGCATTGTTGCCCATGGCGCACCCCACAAACTATTCCAATAACTCTAGTCGCCGTTATAAAGGCTGCCTTCTGTACTAATCGATGCCTGCCTGTAGGTCCGTGTAAGAAACGGGCAGGTCAACACAAACCGATATTAAACACGTACATTATAAACTTCTTAAATACGTATCACGTCACAAATAACACTTGTAGGCACACATTGACACTATTAGTCCAAATTCGAGATAACTCAAGAATATTTTGTCACATTCACAAGAATAAAATGGCTTCCACTGAACTCGATCGACAGAGCGAGAACGAGCGAACGATTTGCTCACGGGTGGCGGTCAATTACGACAGTGTTGCCTTTCTACATATAAAAAATCTACCTATTCTTTTAAAAACTACCAAATAATAACAGCATTAATAATTATTTTTTTTATAATTTACGACAATTTTTTTGAGAAATTATTATATTAAAAGAGTTTATAGATATTACCGTCCAGAGATGGGAGATATGAATCGAATATAACATTGAAACTATTGTAATTAAACCAAAAATTCAACCACAAACAAAAATCTTTAAAAAAAAACGCAGTACGCAGTGAAGCAATATGTTTTACATAACACAAAATTGATATATCTGTTAAATATCATAGTAGAGTATGATTTATGTATCGGTATCATTAACATAGTTTATATAAAACTGTTGGTTGGAATATCCCTTTCTCTCTCCGAGTAAAGTAGGATTGGTATTACATGTCGCTATTGTATATTTTATTATATTTATTTTATTTAAAATGCTATATTAATTTAATTTGTTTACCTTAATATTTAATACAAAGCCGTGTGATAAGAAAAAATATAAATATTAAACAAATATAAATTAAATTTACTTATCTATTTTAAAATAAAATAGGAGTTTTTTTCTATTCTGTAAAGTACAACATATTTTTAACTTCAACCCGGGAAAAAAAGATGTATAATTATAAAAAATAGTACCTGTAAATGTATTGTATGCAAAACGAAAGCTTCTTTGCTATGAAAATTATTTTGTGAGGTTGTTATTACAAACTGACAAACGTGACAAACAGTCACAGATAAATTTGATCTAAAGATGAGGGAGTGAATATTATATGGAAGAATGGATTTTTAATGTGACTCTTAATAACTTACATAACAATTCTAAAGAAACTAAAAAAACTCTCAATAACTTTAACTGTTAAAATACTCACACTCAAAACCTCTAATGAGAATTACCTTATTTTTATGACCAAAATATACTCGTATATATGTCAATGAGATCAAAGCGTTGTATGTCTTCGTGTAACTTTTTGTCAATGTCTCTGTCTTTCTTTCTCTCTGTCTCTTTCTCTTATATAACATACAAATAACAAATTTTAACTATCGTCCAAAGTCGGCTGTATTTCCTCAATCTAGACGCTTGGAAAATCTTTCTTCTGTTTAATTTTTTTTTTATACGTTACAAATAAATTATTTAGCCGAAATGAGACACTAAAAATTAAAACTAGTCATTGAAACCCATATATGCAAAGCATACAGCATGCATTATTAAAAGTAATATAAAATAATAATACTAAATAAAAAATATTTTCAAAAATGCAGTATTTCATGCTAATATAAATGTTGTCATTGTCTATTCTTATATCGACTTTAAGAAATCTACCATAACCTCTTCAAAATAGATATATGGCAACACTAAAAGATGATTTCTATTTTTATCTCAGAAATCGAGATGGCGCTATTAGCGATCCAAAATAATTGAGGAAAAACCCGATGTCATCCGTGAAAGAACCTATAAAAGCGACCAACATAGTAGTAGGTATTATGGAAATATATAGCAGGTCAAGTATGAATTAATTATAAAACTGATGATTTAATACTTGGAGCTAAGGCTATAATATAGATTATACTCTCTGAATATTTGCTAACAAAATGTTAGAAGGTCTCTCTTTAGTCAAATTTTGCAACTTTATCCGTAAAGATTATCATTTTTATCTGTTGTATACCAATACTGCTTCACTGCACATACAGACATTCATTTCGTCAAGAAATAAACATGTTTGATATTAAAAATAGCAACAGTTAAATTAATTTTTACATGGTCGGAGACCGATTATGTATTTACCTACTTTTTATCAATTCATTAAGTGTAAAAGTATTTTATGATTTAAAGTTCGTTTTCTTTAGTTAATATATATGCTAAAGTAAATTACAAAAAAAATATATTTAATCATATTAAAAGTGTTAAACACATTACACTAACATATTTCAAATAATTTAAATAAATATTTCTACAAGTTAATTTTAAAACTATTTATAATTAAATTAAAAGTTCGAAGTGCTAATACATCAACAAATATATACAATATTTCTTAGAGAATTATAGAAATAAAGCGACCAACCTAAGGTGCACGGCACCATGAAAAGCATCCGCCATATACGCAACGAAAGAGATGGCGATATAAAACTTATATAACACCATCTCTTTCACAACACGGACCGATGACCGTCATACGTTCCGTTGTAAAGGCCACAGTATAGTGACGTCGTAAACATTAATATTAAATATTCTCAACTCTATTTTTATAGTAATAAAGTTTAAAATCCAACAAAGTTAATATTTACCAACTACAGCATAGCAACATAGGTATTTGAATCTTTAAAAAAAATACAGGAACTTGTAAAAAATTAAGTATATTTTAACATGAAACAGCACACATGCTTAATTTATTTTCTAATTAATAATGAAATATTGTTATGACGATGAAAAACTTTCTAGAATTTTCTGTTAACATGTGTATTCACCTTGAGCTAAGCGGCACAGGGTTGTTGGACGCGTAAGTAAAAACCTATAGACTGTGTCATTTAGTTTTCTGTTGCTCGTTAAAAATAAAAAATATATACCATAACTTAGATCTCTAATCTATATATAAAATAAGATATATCCGATCAAAAATATTACTAGGATCTGCCAACCGTGCGCGGCGGGTGTTCAGCTGAGTCCCTCTCCTTTCTTCTTTTCTTGATAACTTTTGAGTGGCTAAACATTTTTTCAATCTGTTTTCGCTATAACATCCGCGTCCGGTTCAAACATACATGAGAAAATTTTTAGCTAATTATCTCGTCGCATTCTGGAGACAACTAAACACAAAACAAAGGTCTCCCAAACGGTTAAGAGCTTCGCTTACGCTCAGCTCAATTTAAAAGAAAGCATTGCTCCGTGTTCAGTATATAAAATATAAAACAATTTATTTTACTGTTTGTTGTTGTTCGCATGATGCAAAATCTCAAAAACAACTCGACTGATTTTGATTAAATTTGTCATAAATATGGGTCATTGACCCGTTCAAAATATTTAACACATTTTATTTTGACGAAAAAACTCGTTAACACCAAAACTTATAGATGGATAAAACAAATGTTTTTGATTTTTTATTTCAACTTTTTTTATATAGAGTAAAGTTTCAAAATTGTTGATAAGGTTTCTTGCACTATATTTTAAGCATGGTTGGATTATAATAGTTTAGTAACATCTTAATAATTAATACAATAATTACGCGAGTCAAGCTGCTAGTAAACTAACGTAATACCTACATAATGTATTTACTTATATTATATACTAAAATCTAAAATTATTATTAATTTGTTGAATTTTTATATCTATTCGACTTATTTACAAATGCTTCAAATCGCAATCGTATCGTAGTCGAATCGTCCTAAGACTATATATATTCATATATATATATGTTGTTACTTGTATAGTAGGTAAATTAAACATCTCAATAAAATTATGTTACTTGACATAAAGTAATAGGAAGTGTAAATAAAAAATAAAACTGAAAATATACTTTATATTGTTTCATATAGCGTCGGAAATTCAATGAAAATATATAACATAATAATTAAAATCGTTACAATGGCCGGCGATAAGAATAATATAGCAGCAGGCAACAACGAAAATGATCATAAAATCTTATGTACTAGAAACAAACCAGGTTATGTGCAAATACCACAATCTGATATCTGTTAGTGTTTACTTTTCCCTCCAAATTGTGAAAAACGTTTAGAAATATATATATATTTTTTTTATATAAATTTTATTACACGTGTTAGATACAATATAAAACCTTTTTACAAAAATTAAAAACAATATATCCATTCAAGGTTTTTACCTGACTAATATTAAAAAATGGCAGCCGGATTGTTCTGGTAAGCGTATTCATCTGACGAAATCACCGACGAGTGCCAAGATTTCTTTCAAAAGCCAACGACCCAATAATATACTTACCACTTTATATTTGCCTCAAAAACACCTAAACCGACCATTATTACATTGATTCAGAGTTCAAGTTTGTATGTTTTATGTATAATGTTTTAATGTACTATTCACAAATTTTAGATTTTCTGGCTGCAGAGGTGAACTGGAATCGCTTTTGCGGAAAATAAACTAGCAGGTGAAATAATATAAATTTTTAATGAAACAAAATTATGAAAATAATTATAGATGTTTTTATTTCTGTTAAAAACACATTTTTACTATTAAAAAAATCAAAAGCCGTATTCCTGTGGTTAAAAGCTTAAAGCTTAAAAGTCTTATTAGCTATAGCTAAACTTGAAAAGTTTATCATTTTATTTTACTCAATAATATTGTTTTATTTTGTTATTAAGTTAATTATCGTACGTTACAAGTCGGGTATTAAAGTAGATATTTATTATGACTTCTTGAGGACGTTTGCTTGAGGCAACGAACTTCAAAAATACACGAGTACATGTAAATAAGGTTAGAGTTTACATATAAAATATTCATTGTGCTGAAATAAATAAATGTTTTCTGTGTAAACGCTACTTATTCACACAATTATACAAAGATTATTGTAACTCATCTGTTAGGACAGTTATTAATACCTTCAATTAGAAAAAAAGCATATAATTATTTCAATTATTTACTATATATTTGTAAATGTTAACTTTATTAGTATTGTTACAAATGGTTCTCAATTTAATTATCAATCCAATTATATGTAAAATATACATTTTATTTTAAATACCTACCCGATTTACTTATTGGATTTTCGTAGAGATGAAAATTACACATAACTTAATAAGAATTTACAGGTTAATAATTTAAGGTTATTTTTAATGTTTTGTAAAATAAATGTTTGAGGTTTCATTTTGAAACCATAATAATTTAACGTTTCCTCTTGATTCATATTTTTAAAAGAGACAGAGCATTGTATATTTTGTCTCCGTCTAGATACTTGATGGAATTCAAGGTTGCTTGAAGTTGTACCTGCAACTATATCTATCCTTCTTCAACAGATAAGAATTACAATAAAGCTTTTTCATGATGCGAAGTTAGCTCCGCTTCAAATTCATGACCCCCGCAAAACACCGCGCACATTTTCTTTCTTTCTCCTTCATTTGGTCGTCAGTGTTTGTGCAGTGAACATTGTTATACGTTGAGCGTAGCACGTGCCGGCTATTTTTTTATTTCTCATTTCAAGTAATCTCGAATCTTAACTAAACAATGGCAGACGCAGCAGTTGAAAAGAAGTAAGTTTGAAGTGTTTTGTTTTTAATACAGTTTATTAATGATATCCGTATATTTATATTTTGGCGGCTTTGAAAACGTGATCAAAATGGCTTCCTTTATTTTGTTTTATGTTTTGTTTATTGTTTGATTTTCTTTTAAAAATAGTTCGGCAAGTTGTGTTTGTATTTTTTTACGACTTTATAGTTTATTGACGTAAGAAGCCGACACGCGGGAAAATTTGCGGCAGACAAGCATATTATAATAATAGATTTATACTTAATATTTTACAAAAGTATAATAGATTTGAATTGCTAATAAGTGAATAAGCGTGTAACTAAGTATATAATAGTTTCCGTGCATTTAATTAACGGGAAAATTGAAAGCACGCCGGTGAGCGCGAATAGCTTGTCCAAGATGGCGCTGTGTGCGCGGCGTGCCGGCGCGGTAGCGTCATCGGCGCGCGCTTGTTTCAAATTCGCTGAGACTTGCGAGTTTTGCAACTCGTCGGTTACGTTATCGCTTACTCGAGGGCCGCGTGTTGTCATTAGTTATTTTTAACACTTTCAAAGATTTCCAACTCGAAGCAATTACTGGAATGACCAACTTATTCGGTCCGTAATAAGGCTTACGTTCATTTTCCTGGTGACTTTCCCACATGAATGTAGGTAGTCTTGCGCAACAATTGCCACTTGTTTTTGTTCCGGCACACTTCCTTTCTATCGCCCCCACTTGTTAAATGTGCGTGTGTACGTCGGTTAGGTTGTAAACTACTATATACCGTAATGATACCAAGTACCTTGACAGCCTAGTTGGTAATAACATTTTATTACTTCTGACGTGGAGTGAGTTCAGCACTACAAATAGTACAAGGCCTTGCAATTAGATGGACAATTCTAGTTAGATAATTAAATAAACCATATCGTGTGTACTCAAAGCGAACATCGATATTACAGCGACGCCGCACCCGAGGAGGTGACTTCAACGGAGGCGGCAAAAGAGTCTCCAGTGAAAAAATCACCCGCCAAAAAAGTAGCAGAGCCGGAGAGCAACGGTAAAGCTGAGAACGGGAGTGGTGATGCTCCCGAAGAGGAGACCCCAGCAGAAAACGGAGACGAGAGCAACGACGCCGTAGAAAATGGCGACGATACAGGTAATTTATTATTCTATTTACATACATAAACATAAAATCGACTTAAACTTTATGGTCATGACAAAATATTAAAATATTATTTTTTTTTACAGAGGAGAAGAAAGAGACGGGTGTAAAGAGGAAATCCTCAGCAACGGACAACGGGGACGCAGAGAAGACCACACCCGAGAAGAAAACAAAAGTAGCAGAGGAAGCTCCCCCTGCAGAAGAAGAGACGGCCTAAAGACACGGAAATGAAGTAGCTCGGTTTACTGCAATGCATTCTAATACAATAGGGTTCAACTCTTACATATCCTCTATACATTTACAATACCAAAACTATAGTTTTTATACATTGTTACATATTTGTACACTTTATATAACCGAGTTGGGCCCTCTTGTTAGCTCACTAGTTTAGGTTATTAATACAGAATGTATTTAACATACCCGTGGAGTACCTGTGAAGTGTAAATTTGAATTCAATTGTGCATCGCAGTTAACCGACCTCACAAGATTGGGTTCTGTGTTTGCTGTTTGCGTGTCGGTGTTACATGGGTTATTGAATTGAAGAAAGAACACATTGGTTATGGAACAACCCGGTAGGTACTGCCAAAGTAATTCACTAAGCGTGAAATCAATTCGAGATCCGTTCTATGAACGATGCGATACAACAGCTTCCCCCAGTAATTAATACAAGGATTTTATATAAAATTAAGTTTAATTAAAGAGTTAGATAAATAATTCATTTGTAAATTTAAGTTAGAAATAAATGTGGCACGTTTATACTAAATAGGCATTATTACTTAACAATTAAACGTTAAACATTCCTTTGACTTGGGTTGGATTGTGAACTTGCAGTTGTACCGCCGGTGTCAATAACGTATCCGTAATCCGAGATTGAAATTAAAGTTAGATACAAAGTCAGCGCCCCGTTAAGTTCAGACTGGTTGAAAAAATAAAATTTGGATCGTTTATTAATATCGGCGGTAGGTTAACTAACTGCAATACATTATTCAAGTTCACTTTGCATTAGTAATATTAGGAATTGAAAAATTAAAAGTTCAAAGTTCAAAGTTGACAAGGTGATAGTTCATATTGACATAATTATTTTGTGTGCTATTTTTTTTCTTCATTTCTATGGGTCTTTTATTTTGTTTATTTTTCTAATTTATTTCGCTTCTCATTAATGTGATAGAAACCTCGAATGTAAGATATTTGGACGTTCCAAGCGAGGAATATATAAGATTTTGACTAACTTTTTTCAAATGATTGTTCAGATAATGAATTCGGAAGTACATATAGTATTAGACAACTGTCTGTTTGTAAAAGGTTTTGAATTCTGGCAATAAAATAGTATAATAAAAATTGTTTTATTATAAAATATCCCACATCTTTTGTTATACAAGAAATATTAAGTGACCTTTCCTTATTGAAATAAAGTTCAAAAATCAAGTATTTGGCTTTAAAAAAATATTGCTATGGCAAACTTGTTTCTACAACATATAAACAAATTTGAATATATACAATTATACATCAAAATATATACATACAATTATACATCAATTTAAACTTACCTAAATAGAATTATACATCAAAAGAAACTGCTATAAAGAAATATACATCATGTACATACCTCAAAATATACTTTCATACATCAAAATAAATGTAAATACAATTATACATCAAAATAAACTTACCTAAACAGAATTATACATCAAAAGAAACTATGCATACAATTATAAATATACTGACAGTATACTGAATACTTGGAATAATTATTTTAATAATACTGAAAACAAAAATGATTACGATTATTATCCCTCGCTTATAAAGTTATATAAGTGATGAGCGGACATATTGATGTCTGTAATTGTACTGAGGGCGGACCAAGGCCGTCCCCGTGGAGACTAGATAGTACACAAGGAATTACATTTCAACTCACCCTGATCAGTTGTACCAATGATCGGAAATATGAAAGTCTCACTCACGATTCTTAATATATTTTCTTTATTTAGCAGCTCCTTTTCTCAGACGACACAAAATATTAATGTCTGTGAGTAAATAAATAACTATTTTCACAAAATATAGATAGATATGAGTTTGATTGATTTTTTTTTAGTGTTGATTAATGAAGAAAATAACGCACTGGCTGAAAGAGCGTTTGAAGTAGCCAAGGAGTATGTAAGGCGAAATCCCAGCTTGGGTTTAGCCGTCGATCCCGTGATCGTTGTAGGAAATAGGACTGATGCTAAAGCATTTTTGGAAAATGGTAAGCATTTAAATCAAGGGATATTTCATGATTCATTTAGAAATAGAGTGCGAATGTTGTGCGTTATATATAATCCTAGTTTTATTGATATGTTTAGCTAGAAACGATTAGTGGTTTTTTGAGTATTTTACAACACGTTGCCTGCATACATATGTTTGTCGACACAAGACAGACAAGTTGAAAATCTATTTCTTATGCTTCAGTATTATACCTTGCAGTATACGATATGGTATGTATAAAATTACGGTTTATACTTATTTGTTTTGATCAGTTTGCAGAAAATACAATGATATGCTATCTGCGAAGAAGACGCCTCACGTCGTATTAGATTTCACAATGACAGGTGTCGGTTCGGAGACCGTAAAGTCATTTACCGCGGCTTTGGCATTGCCGACTATTTCTGGATCTTTCGGTCAGGCGGGCGATTTGCGGCAATGGCGTTCTCTTAATGTTAATGAGACTAAATATCTGCTGCAAGTCATGCCTCCAGCTGATATCCTACCGGAAGCCATCCGCGCGATCGTCACGAAGCAAGATATTACAAATGCCGCGATTATTTTTGATGAATTCTTCGGTTGGTAAATGTTGAAAAATATTTGTAGTTTTTGCTATTCAAATATAATATAGTAAACGAACATCTATTTTTAGTTATGGATCATAAATACAAGTCTCTTCTCCAAAATATTCCCACCCGGCATGTGATAACTCCTGTCAAAAGTTTTAGCAAGGACGAGATAAAGACCCAGTTGAGAAGCTTACGAGAACTCGACATTGTTAACTTTTTTATCGTGGGTAGTTTGAGGACCATAAAAAATGTACTGGATGCCGCAAATGAAAATCAATATTTCGGTCGAAAAACAGCTTGGTTTGCGATGTCTCTAGATAAAGGAGATATCAGTTGCGGATGCAAAGATGCGACTGTGGTTTATTTGAGACCAACACCGGACGCTAAGAGTCGGGATCGTTTGGGAAAAATTAAAACTACATACAGCATGAACGGAGAACCCGAAATCACTTCTGCTTTCTATTTCGATATGTCATTGAGAACATTTTTATCTATAAAGTAATAACCTCTAAACGTTATACGTAGTACTTACTCTGTTTAGTCCACGTGTTACGTAGTGAATCTAAATATAGTCTGGTTTATTCCACGAGAATAAACATTTTATGATGTTCTAGATCGTTGCTGGACTCCGGGAAATGGCAAAACGACATGACTTATATAACGTGTGATGAATATGATGGAAAGAATACTCCTAACAGGACTTTGGACCTCAAAACTCCTTTTCAGGAAGTACTTATGATTAGAAAAAATATATAAGATAATATTTTCGATGCTAAATTTTTTTATATACTTTCATAGGTTAAGGAGACGCCTACGTACGCATCGTTTTACATTCCCGAGGACGATCCAATGAATGGCAGGAGTTATATGGAATATAATACTGATTTAACAGTTGTTACAATTAAAGACGGGGCGTCCGTGGGCAGTAGGTCGTTGGGGTCGTGGAAGGCTGGACTATCCAATCCCCTGATATTATCAGATCAGGATAATATGAGCGATTATTCCGCACAACTGGTGTACAGAATAGTGACAGTTGAGGTGAATAACCTCGTCAATATTTGATATTCTTTTGATAAAATTCAGCTTGTTTAATACAGTTGTGTAAACAATTTTCTCATTTTCAAGTTATCATTGCTTTTATTAACGGTAAATATGTATATTTGTTTTGTTTGTAGCAAGAACCTTTCATTACGAGAGATGACGAAGCCCCAAAAGGTTTTAAAGGTTACTGCATTGATCTAATAGAGGAAATTCGACAAATCGTTAAATTTGATTACGAAATAATGCTCGCTCCCGATGCAAACTTTGGCGTGATGGACGAGAACGGAAACTGGAATGGGGTTATTAAGGAATTAATGGAGAAAAGAGCTGATATAGGATTAACTTCTCTGTCTGTCATGGCGGAGAGAGAGAACGTGGTGGATTTCACGGTTCCGTATTACGATTTAGTCGGAATAACTATTTTAATGAAACTGCCGAGAACTCCTACATCATTGTTTAAGTTTCTGACTGTATTAGAGAACGATGTGTGGTTGTCCATTTTGGCAGCGTACTTTTTTACAAGGTAAGTCGTTATTTGACCTTGGTATGGCAACAAAAAGATAAATAGGTAATTATAATAATGCGTGTAGCAACAATGTAGAGTAGTTAAAAGTTCTCTAGGACACATTATCTAGCTTTAATTAAGTATTCGTGTCATCGTCACTTACGCAAGTAGGAAGTGAAACTACTGATAATTAAACGTTACAACTATAAATAAAATATAATTCTACCTTTAAGAGCTGAATGTACCTACATTGTAGAGAATTATTTCCTCTGCACAAAAACCCCCCATCATTTCTTATAACACAAATATATTTATAAATTCCATCAAAATAAGTCCAGTTAATTTTTAATGGTTTCTGAAGAAAGAGACAAATAAAAATAGAAAAAATTTTCCATAATAATTATGATTTATGAAACTTAGATTGTCTTGAAATTATAACTCTGGTCATATATTTTTCTTCCTCAGTATACATTTCAATTATATTACTTTAATGTTGTTAAAACATTATGTTAGTTAGTTGGCAAACTTGTTTCCAACGAGGTTGAATCTGACAGTGACGGTCCATCGCAAGTTGAAATCTAGGACTTATAATAATGAAATATAATATTAGTTCATTCGTTCCTTAGTTCGGGTGTTATTAAACATTTTGATTTAAATTTACTAGCGAAATAAACCACACTTTATATCACTTTTTATTTTAATAAATTTTTGCGATTTCATTAATTTTATACTTATCTGTATATGTCTATATGTGTGTTCCAGACGCCCGCGTGTGCGTAAATAGGTCGCTAGTTTGAACCTTCGTTCAAATACATGTTCAGTTTAAGTTCTTATCAGTCCTAAATTATGTTTCCTTCTTTGTTGATTTCTTATAACTTTTTAATAAGTATTATTATTTCTGTAAATAGTAATAGCTCATAATATTTTATTGAGCGAAGCGAACGAAGTGAGCGGAGCGTTTTACTGGAGACTTTTTGCATTCTTTGTCACGAATTGCCTCGAAAACTACTTGACGGAAAATTATGAAACTTTGCAATCAAAAAGACACAAATTAGGTGATGGTTTTAAAAAAAAATTGAAAAATGTCTTCAAAAAAAAATTTTTTTTTTATATCTTGTCAAAAAACTGATATCCCATTGAAGTCAATGGGAAACGATGAGTCAATACACTAGGCTCGCTTCGCTCAATATGCAAACGACACCCGAGATTTCGCAAGCGCAGCGAGTCGAAATTAAGGGTTTGTTGGCGCCCCTAGTTATTATATACAGACAAACGAAATATACAATTAAATTGCTTTAAAACTGATATTAATAAACGTAATATGAGAATTCGTTATAAATTAATTTTAATTATATAAAAATACATCTAATTGGTAATATTATATAACGTAATAGTTGTGCGTGAAGTTAAAGTAAATTTATTAAGCTACTTTATATATTTCTTTTAATAATGTTATATAAAAACTTGTGGAAATTTCCTCGTTGATTTCATGATACAATATATATTAAGACATTTGGTAAAGTGCCAATAGTAGACGTTATTCAATGTTAATCTTTGTTATATTAGTAATCAAAAAATATAGATTGAAATTTAATTTAATTTTCAAATTAATCCAAAATAGTATGCGAGTTGTTTATTTCATTCATTTACTCACACAATAATCATAAAATTATACATGATACAGAAAAGGATCTTTCGGACGATCAGTAATAGTTTAAATAAAAGGTTAGAATTGTAAATTATTATAATAACAAAAGTAAACAGCGATACAAGCGCCTTAATGTCTTAAATGACAAATCGTGTTTTTGAATTGACGTTACTGTCATTTGTCAAACAAATATTCAAATACAGATTAAAAATCACTACTAAATATATAAATATATATAAACTATTTATTAAAACGTCACTCGGGATTAATTAGGTATTACAATTTTATTCCTTCTATTTTTTTCAACCATGTTTTTTTGGGTAAGTCGGTCAGTATTGATTAAATAATAATTTGATTTTCTTGTTTTTCGTTTGTAATAATTCAACACATGACATTTATATACGATCGATAGGACAATCACCTGAATCTATTATTTCTTGATTTATTTGAGGTCGATACAAACATAAAATGATAATAACTTCAAATTCATGTTATTCCAGTAAGGTGTTTCATAAAAACAAAAAGTGATTTTAGGAAAACAAAACATTTATCAAATATTTAAAATTACCTTAGTTTTGGACGAAGATAAAGTGAATATTGGATATTATCTTTTTAAGGACTTATTAATTATTATCTGTGATGTCTGGTACCAATTACATATGATTGAAGATAAAAATATTATAAAACAAAAGTATAAATAAAAAGATGAGTCTATAGTAAATTGTTAAATATTTTTATTTTCTTGACAATCAAAATTTAACATTCTTTTTAATCATACGTTGTATCTATAATTAAGGTTTATTAAATTATTGTCATGGATTTATATTTTAACAATTTTTGAAACGAAAATTATAATCGTAAACGTAAATCGATGATTTTCATGTGAATGTATGCGTTATATGTATATATATATATATATATATATATATATATATATACCTTAAATAATTACCTACCAAGTGGCTATAAGCTATTATTTGCTATCATATTTTTATATTATCAGACTATTTTTCTAGTCTAATTCCATAATTTCACAGTAAATAAAGATATAGCGATTGGCCTTACGCCAAATTAACTAGGTTACTTTTGAATAGAATTTTAAACCTTATCACACGGTAATAAAAGATAATAAAACTATCATTACTTTTACTTTTTATAAACGCGGATATTATTTTAGTCTTGGATACATTAACTTACATTATTAGATACAAGATGTCGAAAGTTTTATAATTATATTTCAATTTACTAGTTTCCTGATGTGGGTATTTGACAAATGGAGTCCGTACAGCTACCAGAATAACCGTGAAAAATATAAGGATGATGAAGAAAAGAGAGAGTTCACTCTCAAAGAGTGTCTCTGGTTTTGCATGACGTCATTAACCCCCCAAGGTGGGGGGGAGGCCCCAAAAAACCTCTCCGGAAGGTTATTAGCTGCTACTTGGTGGTTGTTTGGGTAATTTCATATTAATCAAATTAAATATTTACGGTATATACGATTGCTTTAATCCTATTTTATTGAACAGTATTTAGAATAATATTTATGTTTTGGCGTCGTCACAAAAAAAATCAAGGCTAACCCCTATAACTGTTATTGGTTTATTTATAAATAAAAGTAGGTGAATAATTTAATTAGTTTTTACAAAGTTTGTTTTTATAGCTTCAAATTTAAGGTATTAATAGGAATAATTCAACATCCATCCGTGTCTTATAGGTTTATCATCATAGCCTCGTATACTGCGAACTTGGCTGCATTTCTAACAGTGTCTCGTCTGGACACTCCAATAGAGTCTTTGGACGATTTGTCCAAACAGTACAAGATACAGTACGCACCTCTGAACGGTTCTGCCGCCATGACGTACTTTGAAAGGATGGCCAATATTGAAGTTCGGTTTTATGAGTAAGTGTAAGACATTACCAGAAATAACGTATAATTTAATCAAAATAAAATGGAGGTTGGTGGTCAAAGTCATTTGACTACAGTATGTGGGATAGGTCGGTAGTACTCACACAAGACGAATATCTGAACCTTCTCCCTCCATCTTCCATTCTCTTCCGTTCATCTCCTGATTCCTGAAGCATGAAAAACGCTATTCAGTTTTCTATATTTGCAAAATCCAATATCACTACCATCTACAATTATATAGAAATAAAATGGAAGTTCATTTGACTTATTTTTATTTTATTTATGTAAAATTGTAAAAGTTTACATAAAACATATTTTGTTTTCCTGGTATCAGCATCAAATTTTATCATCTTAAAAACTTATCAGTCAACGAACTCGAGATAAAAGATTCGGCAATATCAATCTTTGTTTAAGACGGATGACGAAATTCTTGTAAAACTAAATATTAAGTGTATTTTTGAGACGATTTTTAAATAAGATAACAATAGAACATTCTGAACGGATATATATTAGTCAAGGTCATGAGCATTTTATTTATTATAATATATGTTTATTTAAAAATATATTTTTTTAATTTTTATAAGTTCAATAACACCATTGATTAGGATTTGGAAGCAGATGAGTTTAAACGACAGTCTTAGTGACGTGGAACGAGCAAAGCTAGCGGTCTGGGACTATCCAGTCAGCGACAAATACAGCAAAATGTGGCAAGCCATGAAAGAAGCCGGTCTACCCAACTCCATCGAGGAGGCTATAGAGAGAGTCAGAGCTTCAAAGAGTTCCAGCGAGGGTTTCGCTTGGTTAGGAGACGCGACGGACATCAGATACTACGTCTTGACCAGTTGTGACTTGCAAATGGTTGGTGACGAGTTTTCTAGAAAGCCGTACGCCATCGCCGTTCAACAAGGGTCGCCTTTGAAGGATCAGTTCAATAACGCGTAAGTTATATAAAACTTATCTTAGAACTAAAACATAATTAAATTCATTAATTTTATAGTAATTCCTCCATAATTTATATATTTATGGATATAAATATCTTTATTTCGGACGTAGCATGTAGATCACATTACAAAATAAAGTCAAGTTCTAAGTAATAAAGTAGAAGAGAATGTAAAGTGACATGATGACAAAAGGACCCATTTGCAAAACAACTACACTTTATTTAAAATAGATTGTTCTCTAATACAAGCTAATTATTATGCAAATTGTCGTCTACTCGTCTAAATTTAAATCTAAAAGTGTCGTTAAAACGTATATAAGAAAATTATTAGAGATTATCTAGAGATGATAGCATATTCTCATGATATAATTGAGCTGAGCGTAAGCGAAGCTCTTAACCGTTTGGGAATCAATTTTATGTCGCCACATCACATAAAAATTACTGGAGCGATTTCAGTCAAATTTGGCACGAATGTAGAACTAATAAATAAGAATCTACAGAAAAAAAAACAGAATGAAAATAGTTTGATTAAATCAAAAGTTATAAAAAAAAAACAAGAGACCAAGATTGTGTCGCTCATAGTCTAACTTTCATGCCGACAAACTTTTTCAATTAATTATTTTTTATTGTTATTAAATATTTATTTCCTTTTATTCTTTTTTAATGAATTTTCCTGCGCTCAGCTCAATTCCCTCCACGCACGATGAGCGGATCCTAGTTAAAATTTTCCCAGAAAGTACATACGATAATACATGGAATAAATTAAATTGTAGAATACTCCAGCTGTTAAATAAGAGAAAATTAGAAAAGCTAAAAGAAAATTGGTGGAACAATAATCCGAAAGCTATTAAATGTGAGAAGCAGGACGACCAGTCGGACGGCATCTCCATACAGAATATAGGAGGTGTCTTCATAGTTATATTCATGGGGATAGGGCTCGCGTGTGTCACTCTGGGGGTGGAGTACTGGTGGTACAAGTGGAGAAGGAGACCCGCTATTGGAGATATTACGCAGGTATATCATAGAATTATTATATATGTATGTAACATTGTTGAAATTAATTGAATGTTATTTGCAAGATAGCAATTTTAACGTCAGCTTACTTTGCTATTCGTTTTCAAAAGGCGCTCTGTAATACTTTTTGTTTCGCGTTTAATAATTTTAATTAAAACTTGTAAAGAAGTTTTCAATTATTATTTTTTATTTAGTGTAAAATATTATTTTCTGTGATATTCAAACAGAGACAAAAGATGTTTGTCTGAACAGTTTAGGGACATACATCTAACACTTTAAAGTATAAATTTTTAGGGTTCCTTTTTTTAAAAGGAAAATATAACTTTATAATATCCCTTTGTTGTCCGTCTATCTTTCTGTCAAGATAGTTTTTGAAATTAAAACCATATATTAAGGTCTAGTCTCGCTATGAAAAGATATTTTTTCTAAATTTACTTTTACTGCCCGTTAACTTATGAAATTTGGCATACAATATCTTATAATATAAGTTGAAGAAAAAATCCAAAAACTATATATTTCTAATAAAATGATAAAAATATAGATAAATAAAATTAAAATTAAAGTCACTAGCTAAAATAACGTATGAAATGAAAGGCTTTATGTGGAAATAAAAAAAAAAAAAATTAAGCTAAATTCTTATTTATAATCTCTGAAATCTGAAGGGAAAACTACGATTATTAATTTATTCGGAACCCTCGGGAAGGGTCCGACTCGTACTTGTCAGACTTTATAATATATTTATTTTATTTTATATATGAAGTACTTTCTAAAATTCATAAAATACAATGAATAGTAACAAGAAAAGTAATGATTTTAAATTAGTTTATTAATTAGTAATATTAACTTTCAGGTGGAACCAGCCAAGGTGGGGGACGAGAGACCCAAAGGACACCCTGGACCTTCCTTCCGCTCCAGACACTTGGGATTATCATTGAAGCACAAATATTAAACAAAAATTTGATAAAAGATAATTTCTTGACAATTATAATAATAATAGCACGTGTTCTTAGATTATGCAAATAAATAAATAAAAGAAAAATAATTAAAACTTTTTATTATCAAATATAATTTACAAATATATATAATTATATAATATGATTACAAACTAACAGACACGGCAAGAGGCGCGTATGTACAAAGCGTTAATAAATACTATACTATTTGGTGTCACAGCTCTATGGTCTTGTGGTTGATGGTCTTGCAGAGCTCCAGCTGTAGTCTCAGTCCGTCCACCTCGGCCTCCAGCGCGCGGGACCGCTGGAACATCTGCACGTAGTTCACTTGCAGCTGCTTCTGGTATCTCAGGACTTTCTCCTTCTCCTCGTACCACTTCCTCTTCTCGTCGTTGAACTGACTCTCCTTGGTCTCCATCTCGCACTTCAACCTCTCCACCATCGCGCTCGTGATCTCCGAGTCCGGCAGCTCCCCGTTCAGTCTCTGTACTTCTGCGTCTTCCAGCGCACTGTCGCGGGCGGACCAGTGGTATTCGTTAGTCTTATCGTAAATCCCTCTCAAAGTCCTCCCGCACTCGATCCCCTCGTATCCGCTGAGGGAGACATCGGATAACTCCTGTCTCAGTTCTTTTATCTCTGTCTTAAGCTTCTCTATCTCCTTCTCGCCGCTCTCCTTAGTCTTGGTCAAGTCCGTGACGCTGGTCGTCAGCTCGTGGTTCAGTCTGTCCACCTCCGCCTGCAACCTCTTCACTGATTTGTCCTTTTCCTCCGATTCTGATCTTATTCTTAATACTTCTTTATCCTTCTTGTCCAGAGCGTCTCTAAGTTGTCTGCAGTCCGCCTTCAGTGTCAGGTACTCGTGTCCCTTGGCGGTCTGTTCGTTCTGAAATATTTAATAATAATAATAAGGTTTATGGAGAATTGTTTGTCGAAACCCACGTCATTACATCAATGAAGGTACCTGTGCGTCCTTGAGCTGAGTCTTGAGCAGAGCGATCTCCCCCGCCCGCTGGCACAGACTCCACTCGGTGTCTTCCAGTCGTTGTCTGAGCAGTGCTCTGTCTCTCCTCAGTCGTGATAGTTCCAGCTCTCGTTCGTCTCGTCTATAACTCTGCAGCAGACGAGGACGGGCGCGCTCCACCGCGCTGTGAGCAATACCAGACCGCCAATATTATTATCTTTAATACATCCTATCCTATCCAGAAATCAGTTACGGATTGATTCTATCCTATGCTATCATATCCAGAGATCAGAGTTGCGGATTCGTTGTATCCTATCTTATCCATCCGAATTCATTTCTATCATTATCCGAATTCTTTTTATTTCTATTCTCTCGTTATTTCGCTAAACCATCCGAGGTGTTATATAACTATGATTACAAAACTTCACCTATACTTTCTTGTTATATTTATTTCAATATTTGTGTATTATAACAAGTAGAGAAATACTTGAGTTTGTTGTGTGGTTTGAAGGCAGGGTTTAAGCTGTAGTGTTAACAGAAGGGTTTATTTCTATAATATGTAATCAGTAAATTAATTTTATAATTCTTATTAAAAAGAAAGTTAAGATTTGTAACTAAATAATTTGTAAGGAAATAATTATAGATATAATTCTCTTCCTATTTCCACCTCACATCACGGTTGTTAATACTTCACGGTATGATGGATGGAATAAATCTAATCTAATTATCTATTATCTAAGTATTTCATACAATATAACTATCTTAGTCATACATATAAATAAAATTTAAATGTCTGTTTGTAATTCTATATTAAATTTTCATATAAGTAATACGGGAAAAAATAAGGGAAAAATAATTTTTTTTGTCTGTTTGGTTCGGCTAATCTCCGAAACGGCTGGACCGATCTGAAGTCGTGGGATAAGATAGTCACACATATAGACAAACAAATTTTTATATATATATTAGTTGTTCCTTTACCTGTAGTCGTGGTGGTCTCGCTCCAGCTCTGAGACTCCAGAGTCAGCTGGAGAAGGCGCCGGTGCCGGCTCCTTCGTCTCACCGAGCACCGAGCTTGACTTTGTCCTGGAATTCAATAGGCTTGAATGAATTAATAAATACTAGTCGTTTCCGGCGTCTTTATCTGCAATTTCTCAAACATTCCAAAAATCCTTTTTTTTATCTCAAATTAATTGGCTATTTAAATATTCGTTTGACCCAGATGATAAAACTAAACTTTCAAAGCAAGTTGTAATATCAAAATAGCTCGTAATGGATTTAAAATGCAAATTGATTTACATTATCTTATGATAAGGAATCATTGATGCAATTTGCTGATAAGTTATATTTTGTAAAAGGAATTAAGTTTATATTTTCCCGACTGTCCTTGTTACATAATATGTTATATATATATATATATATATTTAACATTATTACATTAATTTTTACAAAGAAAATAATGTTCTAATTTGTTAAAATTGGTTATAATTTATATATATATATATATATATATATATATATATATATATATATATATATATAAGCTACATCTTTTTTAGTGACGATAGTTCAATAGTCAGTGCGATGAGACGGTTCCCTAATTCGCTAGTTCGATTCCTGCTTGTGTCAATGAGTTCTTTATTCTATATAATAACAGATAATATATTTACTAATTAATAATTAACGAACCAATTTATTATGGAATTGAATTATTTATAAAAATTCATTGATTCCTTGATTCACCGTTTTTATAGTGACTGAATTTTGTTCCGACATTTTAAATATTTTATTGGTTCCTTGCTATCTTTTCTTTTTTATCTTTTAATCTTTATAACGTGTAATGTTTTAAGTGTTTGAGGACATTTGTGTCGATTTAAACTTATCAGTATATAATTGCTCATACTTTATATAAATATATACCATTTCGAATGAATATTAGTGATTTCTTGTGTAAAACAAAAGGGAGCAGGAGGGCCTTTTGATCCATACTCATCAAAATAAGCCCTAGTCTAAAGATACACCCCAACTTAAAAAGACTACGAGGGTTCCAAACGCGCCCTGCGCTCTTTATTGTGATCACTGTATCACAAGCGGAAATAAGTAGATATTTTACAAGAAATAGTCGTTGTGAAAGCAACCTTATTAATTTATTGCTAACAAAATAAACAGACTAGCAAAGTATAGAATTATAATATCTTAGAAAAGGTTTATGATGGACGTCTCGCTCGAGGGCGCGACACGCTCTGGCGGCGGAGCGTTAAAGTACGATATGAGTGAAGCCTTCTTCACTCACTTTACATTATATACTACCGTTATTTTATTATTCATCTGCAGCTGGATCACCTGGACCTCTGGAACCGTTATCAATACTTAAAGTAGTAGTAATATTGTTTAAAGAATGACCCAATTATAAGATTGATTTCATACTAGCAGGTTAGCTTCGCGACGGACGGCGAAAGAGAAGAAGAGAGGGAGCGGGGGTAAACTTTGCAGTTTTTAGCTGTAACTTTGGAACGGTTTGGACATTTGCAAAATCCTTTCTTATTGCACCTATTCAATATGTCAGGAGTCTTGTGTCCAAATTTCAGCTTTCTAGATGTTACGGTTTGGACTGTAGAGCGATGAATGAGTGAGTTAGTCAGTGAGTGTCTTTGTGCATTCCTGCTAGTATAGTTAGTAGTAGTAGTAGTAGCATGTATAGTAAGCTGGTAGCTTACTCACGGACTGACTACACTGATGTTTTTAATGTAATCATATCATAATAATAGCAGTATCCTTTAATATTCTTACATTTCGCAAGCTATGAAATAACAAATTAATTTTAATTACAAGGTGAATCTGATGCGCGGAGAGCGTGGTTCCTGATGTTTGACCAACATACTATTTATTGTACAGCCTCTGATATACATTATATATTGGTTAGTGTTGTCTGTATGTTTAGTTGTTACATTATTAATATGTATGGTTATTTGGGGTCAGATCAATATGTTTGTTTTGTGGTTTTTCTCAGAACAGTGTAACCCTTGTAGCCTTAATTTTAAGTTGAGTTTCTTTACAGGTTTATTTCGAGAAGTATAGTATCAAAATAGTTCTGACACTCCCATTTAATACAGATATAATCACTTCTATTTACTCAAAATGGAAATGATAAAAGTAAACGTCAAGTCATTGGAGACATGCTTATTCGTTATAATTTTTCTCTCTTCGTCTTTAGATGTCGTCTTCTTTTATGAACATTCACACTTAACTCTTATAGTTTCATGTTTTTCATTACGTATATTAAAAGATATAAGACTTAATATACAAGTATAGGTGAATACTAGGGGCGCGAACCGGATCTCGATTTTAACACGCAAAATCTCGGTAAAGTTCGACGACTAGAACGAAGCGAGTAACCCATCTTCAATTCAGCGTTCAAAGCTGAAACCGACAGCACAGGCTGAATTCAACACACTCATCCCATTGTAAACCAAATTTTTACTTAAAAGATAATTTCTTAAAATAGATTTTTCACTACAACTTCTCCCTAACATAGTTTTCAAATGTTCATCTTTCAATTCTCTTTTTCTGTATCAACTTGAACCAAACCATCTGCCATTTTATTTAAGAAACACTCGCTTTAACAAAATAAAAATAGATTACTTATTTAAGTTCGTGTATCACCCACCGCGTGGCGCGAACACGTATCTGTATTACAAAATAACTGACACGAATACTAATGAATATAACTAATAAATTAACTTTTATTTTGATATGAACGTGACTAAATATAATCATAAAATATTTGTTTTTTTATTATAAAAATATATTAATCTAAACTCAATTTCATAATTATAACACAAATTCAATAATTACCAAAATGTTATCAAAAATGCAATATCACATGAAATAAGACCGATCAGGACTATGGAATAAGACAGAACAAGACTATGAAATAAGACAGAACAGGACGATGAAATAAGATAGAAAAAGACTATGAAATAAGACAGAACAGGACTATGGAATAAGACAGAACAGAACTATGGAATAAGACAGAACAGGACTATGAAATAAGACAGAACAGGACTATGAAATAAGACAGAACAGGACTATTAAATAAGACAGAACAGGACTATGAAATAAGACAGAACAGGACTATGAAATAAGACAGAACAGGACTATTAAATAAGACAGAACAGGAGTATGGAATAAGACAGAATAGAACTATGAAATAAGACAGAACAGGACTATAGAATAAGACGGAACAGGACTAGGAAATGAGACAGAACAGGACTATGAAATAAGACAGAACAGGACTATGAAATAAGACAGAACAGGACTATGAAATAAGACAGAACAGGACTATGGAATAAGACAGAACAGGACTATGAAATAAGACCGAACAGAACTATGAAATGAGACAGAACAGGACTATGAAATAAGACAGAAAAGGACTATGGAATAAGACAGAACAGGACTATAGAATAAGACGGAACAGGACTACGAAATAAGACAGAACAGGACTATAGAATAAGATGGAACAGGACTATGAAATAAGACAGAACAGGACTACGAAATAAGACAGAATAGGACTATAGAATAAGACAGAACAGGACTATGAAATAAGACAGAACAGGACTATGGAATAAGACGGAACAGGACTATGAAATGAGACAGAACAGGACTACGAAATAAGACAGAACAGGACTATGGAATAAGACAGAATAGGACTATAGAATAAGACAGAACAGGACTATAGAATAAGACGGAACAGGACTATGAAATGAGATGGAACAGAACTATGAAATAAGACAGAACAGGACTATGGAATAAGACAGAACAGGACTATGAAATGAGACAGAACAGGACTACGAAATAAGACAGAACAGGACTATGGAATAAGATAGAATAGGACTATAGAATAAGACAGAACAGGACTATGAAATAAGACAGAACAGGACTATGAAATAAGACAGAATAGGACTATAGAATAAGACAGAACAGGACTATGAAATAAGACAGAATAGGACTATGAAATAAGACAGAACAGGACTATGAAATAAGACAGAATAGGACTATGAAATAAGACAGAACAGGACTATGAAATAAGACAGAATAGGACTATAGAATAAGACAGAACAGGACTATGAAATAAGACAGAATAGGACTATAGAAAAAGACAGAACAGGACTATGAAATAAGACAGAACAGGACTATGAAATAAGACAGAACAGGACTATGAAATAAGACAGAATAGGACTAAAGAATAAGACAGAACAGGACTATGGAATAAGACAGAACAGGACTATGAAATAAGACAGAACAGGACTATGGAATACGACAGAACAGAATTTTCCAAAGTGTATATAAGGCGTTAAAAAATACCTACCTCGTATTAGTCTAGACAATATCAGCATTAACTTTATATTTAGTGAAGGTACTGAGGGTTTAAAAATACTGCATCCTGTATGTTAATATTGTTACTCGTGTATATGTTTATTGGCTTTAACCGACTTTAGAATAAACTATTGTTGTTATATAGCACTAAATGTATTTATTTAAAACTTTAATGTTTTTTTTTAATTCAAATTATTAAACGGTAAATTGACATTGTCCTATTAATTAATCGCAACTTAATGTTAAATATCCGTTAAATATAATATATAGTTATAGATATATAATTATTATTCATTCTACATTCTTCTTGGAATGAAATGAAATAAACATATGGGATAGTCTTGTTCACGTATGTATTTGAAAAATGTGTGGCGGGCATACAATTAGAGCTACGCTTGGTGGTGTGCGTGCATGTGCGTGTGTGCGTGTGTGCATGTGTGTGTGTGTGTGCGTGTGTGTGTTACCGTAATATCGTTTTCGCGGAATTAAACAGTCAAATAATTCTGTAACGACTTGAACATGACAATGTAAAAATATAGTTTTCTAAAAGTTGTTTTTAATTATTTTTTTTAGTGACAAGCGGAACCATTGTCACAAGTAACTGTATATATATATATATATATATATATATATATATATATATATATATATATATATATATATATATATATCCTAAAATTATTTAAGTTTAGTAGCAGTTTCATTTTATGTAACTATAAAAAGATATCCCTTAATAATAAAATAAACTTTTAATAATTAATATTTTTAAAGGCAAAGATAGATGGCAGGTATATGTCACTAAGTATTACTGCAACACATTCTAAATTTAGTTCTTAGTTATATACAAATAGAGTTCATATTACAATATGTTTAATATGACAAGTATAGTCACGTGAAAGCAATGAATGATAATTATTTTTGTTAAACGCACAGCTATCAACATTCGCTACAATATATAATAATAATAATGTGAAATTATTCAAAGATTTTAAAAAATGATTTTCAAGAAGTTTTTTATAAATAATATAGAAAACAATGGCTCATTTTTTCAGAAGTTTTCAAAATAATAAAATTATATTATAAAAAATATGTCAGACAAAAAAGAAGAAGAAAAATATATAGACAATATTAAACTGTAATGAAAAAAATAAATTTGTTTATTACTTACACACGGACAGATTACACAGATTTTTATATAATATTTGATTAAGTAAATATAATTTAATATTTATATAACTTACATATACATTATTAATTCCGTAAACTCATAACTTCACATCACTAACAACACGAGCGCTCCCGCCAGTGTGATATCACTGAATGCATTCAACAATATGGCGCGTGTCCTACACTAAAATGGCGCTTACTTTATTTTAATCATATTTTTAATTAATATATCACAACCCTGACATGTTTAATCAATTTTATTAAAATGTGTATATTTTTTTTATAAAAATAAAATTGTGTATAAATAATTATTAAAAGATTTTTTTTTTTATAAATATAATATTAGATTGTTTTTCTTCATAATATTCTAGGTATAAATTTGCGTTTTTTTTATAAGTGGAAATGAAATATTTAATATTTTATGATATGCACCATTTTAGCGGCCACTAATTCATTGAGGAACGAAACTGTAATCAGTCTTGTTAATAACTCTAATTGCTATATGAGTCAATGAATCTTTAGGAATTATATGCGAACCATCCTTAACTATTGGGTAAAAGATATAAAAAGATAAAGATAAAAAATAATATATTATATATAACACTTTTGTACTCGACTGTACTAGCAAATGAACTGTTATTTCACTATTACTCTTTACTATTTCTTGTCATATTATATACAATTTATTTAAAGAATTAATGCATTTATCGCACGATAGTACCGACATGAAACTATATCTATTTGTTTTCATTATTACGTTAAAAAAATATTTCATAATGTGAAAAAAACTGGTTAAAATTATAAAAATAATATTATATGAAATTTCAATTTATTATGTGAATTAAATTTATTCAATTGAAGTCAATAATCAGGTTATTATGATATAAGAAGAGCTATAACTTCTAAGTAATCATATAATTCTACAGACCGACTAACGAAGTTCAACACACACATACACACACATACACACACACATACACACACATACACATTTTTTAAATAAATTTATTTTTAGTATACACGATATAAAAGAAAATAATATATACACTAACTATATTTATATATATTTATTATTATTATTATTTAGCTTCACGCCATATTCCTTGCGGGGTAGCCAGAGACGACGGAGCGTCAAACGCTACGATATATATATCTATATATGTCAAATACTTCAAGGAATTTGATGACCTAACTCTTGAATTATTGATACAAGTATAATAAAATGTATACAGACATACATACGCATACATTCCAAGTATTTTAACAATATTTCTAATATATATATATTATATATATATATATATATATATATATATATATATATATATATATATATATATATATATATATATATATTCTTCTAAAATAATTTTAGAAGAAGAATATAAACGTCAGTTAATAAGTAGTTATAGTAAATGAAGTAGTAAGTAGTAAAGTTATTTATTAATTATTCTTTAGAGGTCGCTTTGGTAGCGTTTAATTTTATTTAAAATTTTAAAATTATAAAGCAGGACTCGAATCTGAGACAACGAATATTATGTTTATATAATATCGTGTTGATGTCTCAATTAATTTGTGTCATCTAAGAGCAAGATGTTAAGTTTCTTGCCGGCTCTTCTTAGCAGAGCATTCCGAGATGGCACACTCACGGACTGACTACACTGACATTTTTAATATAATTGACAATTCTAAAGTTCAAAAATTCTAATGTAGATGTTTACTTCAATAAAAATATTTTGAATTTGAAGTTAAGAACTTTATCATGTCACTAATTATTAAAAAATTTTGTTATTATACCAAAATTTATTTTTAAATTACTATTTTTAATAAAATATGGAAGCCATTGTCAAAAAACAGACAGTCAGTTTAAATTGAATGCGGGTAATTAAACAATTAAAAATATATAGGAAGAAATTATACTCACATGATAGCAGAGTGATGCCTCTGATGGATCGGTCCAGGGGGTAAGGCGGACAGCGACGCCGGCTGTGGGGACCCACACCAACGAGCTTCACGGACATCCGACGAACCTTTAAAATATATTTTTAGGATTTAGTTTATGTGTCAGTGGGTGGTGTTAACTAAATCATTTTGAATCACCTATTTTACATTTATATCACAAGCGGAGGCGGTTACTAACATTAAATAAGACATTATATCTGTTTGGTGTTTCTGAATTAAGATCGGCCATAAAATGAATTGAGGATACCATTTATATATAAAGAATTTCAATTGGACGAGATTTCACACTTTCCTTACAAGTAGAAATGAGGGTAGAGCGATAAAACATTATCTATATAGTAATGCTCTATTAGGTATTACTTACTACCGTATAAAGTCATGAGCGATGGCGGACGACTCGCTAGCACCGGTGTGGAGCCATACCGCTCCCCGCCCGCAGAGAGGCGCCCGCCGAGCGGCTTGAACGCTATAGGACGGATCACCGACTTTCCCTGTAACAATTATTATTAAATTTATATAATATACAAAATTATAACCAAACGGAAGTTCAGCCTGACTTTAATACTAAAACTACCGACAATTCTCGTGTACCTGTTCCTACTGCACGCCGTCAAATTGACCGATAATTAAAATTTATTTTATTATATAACACAGGTAATAATGGAAATAACAAAAAGTAAAGAGTGAAGAAAATATTATATGCATATTCTAAGAATTGTCATGTAGTTTGATAACGATATTATAACGTTTAAGAATGTGTAAGTTTTACAAAAGTTTAAGAACGGTCAATTCGACCGGTACTTGGTAGGTTTAGTGTTGTAATCACCATCTCAGTTTGTCAATTGTCAATTGTTAATATTATTCAAAATATTATATTAATCAAAAGCTCCAATCTTAATTTATTACGCAAGTACCTACTTACAATAGATTTTATTGAAATAAGTTTTTAATAAGGCCCAGCACGAATTCGGCATTTTGGACTCCAGAGGTCCAAATGTCAACACGAGGTTATAACATGAAAGGTTATTGTTATAATATATATTGTGGTTAGAAAGGTAAAGATTTTTTTAAATGTATCATTCATTAATATTACTTCCTGGTGGGATATTATGAAACAAAATTTGTTAGTTTATAATTAATTTTAACTTATTTTCTGGTTTAAAAAAACTACTAGTGGGAATTCAATGTTTGAAATCTAGATATCTGCTGATATGCTAACTGAATATTTTAAGCACTTATAGGTCTATTTTAAGGCACTTTTGACCTTAAAAATTTATTGTCAAAAAAGCTCCCTAAAAGCCTTATCTCTCTAGCATAGCATACTAATAGTATGCTAGTTGACCTAGCGCTTGATAAATTGTATAATAAAATGGTATTACATTTAATATCATATCGTGGTCAAGAGACGTTCATTTAAATTATTCTAAATTGAGTGATGTGGTCAAGTTACGCAAACGGACTTACTTATAAATATTGCACAACTTAGATTTAGATTTTGATGTAAGTACTACCAAATATGCATTTACTGTTTACGAACTCCAAAGTCACTGATGATTCTACTTTGAGATCAAATGTGACTTATTGAGCGAAGCGTTTTACTAAAGACTTTTTACATTCTTTGTCACGAATTGGCTCGAAAACTACTTGATAATAATGAAAGATAATTGATAATAAGGAAAATAATGAAACTTTGCAATCAAAAAGACACACATTAGATGATGGTTTAAAAAAAATAAAAAATGTCCTCAAAAAAAAAATATTTTTTTTATATCATGTAAAAAAACTAATACCCATTGAAGTCAATGGGAAACGCTGAGTCAATACACTGGGCTCGCTTCGCTCAATATGCAAAACGGTTTGGGAAGGAGATTTCGCGAGTGCAGCGAGTCGAAATTGTGGGTTTGTTGGCGCCCCTAATTAAATTATATGATTACGAAATATTTGATAGAGATTCTTAGTTTATTATTAAGTATTATATGTTTTTATTTTTAACTTTTTTTAACTAAAAATATGCATTTAGTAAGTGGGAGTGTTCTGATAGATTTTATATTATGAATTTCATTTGGCCTGCACATTATATTATATTATTTTGGTATTTTAATACATGCTTTCTATAACTGAAATAATTACATAGTTTTCACAGATTTCAACGTAATAAAAATAATTATTATTGTATCAGTAAATAATTATATCATATGAAATACGTTTTATCATTTTTATTATTGATAAATTAAGTAAATAACATAATAAAACAAAATAAACATATATTTTTGCGTAACTGAAGTTGTCAATGATGCGTTAATCATAATCGTCGCTCCATAGAAATACCTCGTCGCCAACGAGGCTGAACGACAAGTAGGAATGTCAAGTGATAAAAACCGCTCAAAACCGCTACAACCGAGCGGTTCTTGAAACCAATAGCTATGCGACCTTCCTAATTGATACCAGGGTTGGCACGTATACCAAAAAAAAAAAGGGTTGCCACGTATACCAAAAAAAATAATATCAATACATTTTTTTTTATTGTCAAGTAAAGAATACAGACTCTGACATTTTCCACAAACATTTTCAAGAAAACTAATAATGATAAATTACGAGATAGCGATTTCGATCTGTTTAGATCTTTTGTTTCAAGTTATTATATTATATATATATATATATAAACAACGCAATGATTAAACCACCAAAAAAAAAAATCTATGTGGAAGATTAAAAAAAAAAACTACTAATAATACTGAATAGGTATAACTATACAAACAATATATACAATATTATATAGTATTATAATATATATATATCTTTCACTATACCCATATGTTAACTAGAAGAGTAAGTACATAATATTAAGTTCGTGTTATAATTTACAATTAAATACAACGAACATACAGAAATTATACCAATATAAGTGTAATGATCGGTAAATGTTGTTAAGCGAAAGTGTGTGTGTGACATGCGATTAGTTTACGTGAAACTTTAATTTGCATTGGCTAATACATTGTATTTATATTTATAACTGCGATTTCATTTTGTAACTAATTTTTAGTTCAAATTTTATTTTACGAACTATATATGTATATAACGGATATCCGGTTAATATTGTCTTTTTTTTTTATTTATAAAAATATTATTTTAAAGTTATAAGGTTATAATTATATTATTGAAATTTTAAGACAATTTTCTCTTTCTCAGAGAGGTATGGTTGATATATACATATAACAAAAAAGTGTCTGTTTGTAATTCCAAATTAACAGCTTTTCACAAAATGCATATCAAAGTATATACATAAAAAATATATTTGTAATATTTTCTGTCTATCTGTCTGCTTCAACTAAGCTCTGAGACGGCTGAATCGATTATAACAGATAGCTGATGTCACAAGGAGTAAGGCTACTTTTTTTTTACGAGTGAAGTCATGGTCAGAGCTAGTTAATATAATTAATATTATGATAATATATTATTATAAGAGCACGTGTAATAATTATCTAGTAGTACACCTATATCAGAGTAGGTTATCCGTGTGAAAGCCTTGAAGTATTTTGTTGTATGGACTAACTTATAAGAGACAGCGTTTTAAGATATATAGAAGATGTATAACAATAAAAATACATTTTATATAGTATTGCAATTGATGACTTAGTTTTTTTTTTCTGAAAGTTTTAGTTTCAAATTGAAAGTTGCAGCACCTACATCTATGACAGTATTCTTACATAGTAAGTGAAGTTGATATATTGTTGGTACATAAAATAAACAAGACACTAATCCTTGTAATCTTGTTTTTTATTTACTTATATATATTAGAGGTAGCCGTCTGTCATGGTATGGGCATGTTATGAGGAGGGATGAAAGGCACGTGATCAAAAGAGTGCTAGGTATGGTAGTGGAGGGATGGACAGGTAGAGGACGGCCGAAGAAAAGATGGATGGATTGCGTGAAAGACGATATGGAGAAGAAGGGAGTGTGCACAGGGATGACGAGTAACAGGAGAGTATGGAAGGAAAAAACATACTGCACCGACACCAAAATGGGATAAGGGCAGGAAGATGATATTTTCTACTTTAAATCAATACCAGTGATCACTTGTGCATCAAATGGAAGTGACAGAGCTATTGATATTGTACGTAACTACGAGTAAAAGAATGCTGCGAGGGTTAAAACGCGCCCTGGTCTGAAGAAACTATTCCTTTATTGCATCTCAAAGTCTAGCAATTTATTAAAATATACATTTGCTATGTTTTTAACATCTAACACAAATTAAACTAGAAATATTTATATTTATATAATTTTTTCTAGGAAATAAAATATATATGGGATAGAAAAAAACCTGGACTTTTATACTTTTAATAGATTACTTATCGCTTTTGTAAGTACCACCGCCAACAGGTAGAATACTTGCAAAACGGGACAAGCCTTCGTTGCTTTAACTATATATATATCTTAAAACATATTGTTTGTTTGTCTTACATGAAGTTACATTTCCAAAATGATTGATAAAATTTATATTCTTTCTGATTTATCATCGTGATTTCTGTCCCAGTTGAAATTATTGGTAATAAAATTAAATTAAATCGTACCCACTGGAAAAACTGATAAGTAATTATTAGTTCCAACGACAGCTTGTAAGTGCTCGTAATCACAGCTTAGTAATCTAATATTTAAGACGTATAACCCGTCTTTATTGTATCATTAGGAATAATACGCAATTTTTATAAATTTACAACAATTTTTTAAGGGTAATAGGGTAATACAGGGTAAAAGGGTAATACAGGGTAATAGGGTAATACAGGGTAATAGGGTAATACAGGGTAAAAGGGTAATACAGGGTAATAGGGTAATACAGATACGGACAACGGCTTCAAACTTCTATATATGTAATACAATAGCCACAATATAAAAGCTCTGAATCCGAGTGAAATCTGTCTTATGAAAAGTAAACCACGGACCCTTCACTTCTAAACAAGAAATATGGTCGCTTTGTATGTAACTATGTTAGGATATAGTCTTAAAGTTTGTTAAGCGAAGCTTTATACGGTATATTTTATATAATATATAAAAAAATAACACAAGTAGAACAACCAAATTACTTTCTAGAACATGAATGTTCTTATTTGATATAATAGAATAAGTATGCAACTTCAAATTAAACACTTAATGGTTATAACTCTAGCAATGGATATAACTCTAACAATGGATATAACTCTAGCAATGGATATAACTCTAGCAATTGACACAGTTAACATATAATATATATAGTGTGAAAAGTGGTGAATCTGAACGTATGCGGTTAACCCACACAGACCTGCTGGGTGGCTCCTGTGATTTATCACAACCATACCGGTGGCATTAGAAACTATTAGCATTCATTCCAGGCAATTAACGTATCTAAACCCGTGTCCGAAGATCCATATTGGGTTACAAGAACCACAGATCTGGAAACTGTTGAGTGTGTATTTGAATAGGCGTCGAGTGTGCATTTATTACTTTATTAGTCTCGGCGTTTAGTCTGAGATTACAGTTACCGCCGACTAGATATAGATATATATATAGATATGGCGGTATTATAAGAGGTTTCCTTATCCAAGTAAAATGCATTGAATATCTTGAAGTGTGAGGAATATTGTATACCATTTGTAGTTTAGATTTATGGGTGTTTAGGATCAACGGGATTTTATGTCTAATATATCTAAGGCTATCTAGTTTGTTAATGTTTTTAGATATATAGAAAAATCTGTCTATGAATATTGTTTCAAAATTATTTATTTATGCGTATATATATAAAATCTTATAAAGATGGACGAAATCCCACACACTATATCAACGTTAGTACATAATTCAAATCACCTTGAAATTGGCTTGTTATATTGAATATTGGGCATATTTTATCCTCAGTGAAGCAAAGCTCCGCCCACGTTGGGGCGAAGTCCTAAGCGATTGTCAAGCAAATTACACCAGTTCGTCACCTCGGGCTGTTTCCCACAGCTCTACACGCAAGGAACACGTGTTTTCTAAATTAACTTTATTATGATTTTAAGATTTTTTTTTTTCAATATGATACCAATTCCCACGCAATTTCTGCAAATGTTTATTTAAAATTAATTATTTAATTACCGTTACGTTAAATAGGTTAAAAATTATAAGAAATTTTCTGGTTTAATTTATTTTTTATATATATATATATGAAATAAATCAATACTTATAAATAAAAATGAAGTGTCTGTAATTTCCAATGAGCATATCTTCACTAAATATAAAAATGTCTGTCCGTCTGTTTGTTCCAGCCAATCTCAAACTGGGCCGATTTTAACAAAAACTTTAGCGGATAGCTGATGTTATAAAGAGTAATTTAATCAACTTTTATTTTAACAAACACATTACGGGATAGAGTCCTGGACACAGTATACAATATACTCGTAAATAATTTTAAATTCCCGATATGAATAAACATATCAATCCCGATATGAATAAACATATCAACAATCCTTTAAAGTTTTCGAGTGCAGGTAAATATTGTCTTGTAACGGCCGGCGGCTGTTCCCAGGGTATTGTTTGAACTAAATTGTGTGGAAAGCTTGCACGCATTTTTGGGAACATAATCATATACGAATTCCTTTATGCAAAAATTTTATTAACATAACATTTAGAACAAAAATATATTATATTTTGACTTATTATATTAGTGACGTAATTACACCAATTTCTTTTTTTTTATCATTATTTTTTTATTTTTTCATTGTTATATTTTTTATTTATGACATCCTCCTCAATATTTAAAGATGACTGTATCATGGGGTATTAACAAACAATTATTATAATTAATCTATGTTAGATTCAAACCTATTCCCCCTGTCCTGTTAGTCTCCAAGGCTTTGTCTGATCTGTTCGACTTAACCCTGTCCTGGTAGTCCTGTTGGTTTGTTATAAAAATCAGTAAGTTCCAGGTATAATATCTAATTAAAACCGTGTTGTAATTGTAATATAAGTTTCATTGCGACGATCGTAAATTAATCGATACGATCGGAACAAGCCATTCACGAGATAAAATCACAAGATATCAACAATACGGGTATATATCTTCTAAATTATTAAAAAGTATGTATAGAGTTGATTAAAACATAAAAAAAACACTTATTTTATTATAATATTTTTTAATATATGACAAATAATTATAGTTATATAGTCATATATAAAATATAGTTTTATTTGGATGATGCTCCATAGCTAGGATCTAAGACCGAGATATAATCGAAATTATTAATCAATCCTGATCCGTTTTTGCTAAAACAGATTGAAATTATATTATACTTCCTAACAACTAGTTTAATCTAATTTTATCGATCGAGTGAATAACTATTAAAGCTGGAGCAGATGCAGTTAACATATAAATTATATTTTAAGCTCTAAATGCGTTACATAAGAGGGTAAAGCTCACACGTGCCAGGCAGATGTGAATACACGAGGGGTCGCAAACCTGGCCCTTATTAGGGTTTAAGGATTTTTAATTCAATATATTTACTATAATGTATTGACTATTATAGTCAGTGATTAAATAAGGTTTATAGTTTTATTATATCAAATGTATTCATTCAATTATTTATTATTAAAAAACAGTTTTTTTAAACGCACCTTATATTACTGAGTTTTATGAAAGCCCAATCCTACTATATACAACTAGTAGAGCCAAGTGCTTGAAATACGACCCTATTAAATATTCAAATATATTATTATTATCTTTTTTTTTTTTGGAAAAAATATAAACGTTTCCCGAACTTTATAAAAAAATATATATATGTTATAAATTAAAACAGAATAAAATAAAAAAAAATAAACAATGATTTAAACGTTTATTTTTTTTATTTTATTCTGTTATGTCAGTGTCAATTTCCTCTTCGTTTAAATATGTTTGACACTGACAGTATTAACGTAAACAATTAATAATTGAATTGATTTGTGTGTGTGTATGGTAGTGTGTGTACGATATTTATTATTAATTTTTATTACATTATTATTATCAATACTTTCTTTCTTTCTCTTTCCATCCTCCAATAATTGTGCCAAATTATACACTCCTACCGCACAATAAGTAAGAGTGTGTGCAAAGTTTTTTTAACATTTTTTTAATGCAAAACTTATTTTTATTGTTTGCTTGCAAAAATACTTGTTAAAAAAAGATAAACATGAAAGTGTGTTCATTAGTTTATTAAACACTTATTTGCAAAGATGTCTAAATATCCAGCCAATAGATAGACGGACAGATCGCATGTCAATATTATTGGGACAGAGAAAGTTGTCGCTCAAGTTTGTTGTAGATACACTTTGCTTAAAAACGCTAAACTTTTTATTTTATTATTTAGATATAGATTGATTTATAATAATAATAATAATACAACTCAAATCACACGGCTTCGACCATGACACAAATGTAGATCACAAAGCAAACCGTGCTGAGATCGATACAAAGAAATTATATTATATTGTCTGTATTGACGTTAATACGTTCAATCAATTGAAGATATTACATTCAATTGACCAATCAAGTTCTATTTAACTCTTGATTAGATGGAATTATTGTTAACTCTGTATTTCTTGCTTTAGAATTATGTTAACTTTATATTTCTTTGTTTGGTATTATGTTAACTTTATATTTTTTGTATCATTTTAAGATAAGGTATTGTAAAAATTAACATTTATAGTAATCTTGCGTAATCCTTTATACGATTGTTGTGTGTGTGTGTGTGTGTGTGTGTCAAGATTACATTATGAAATTATAATTAATTAGAAACTCTTATTGATTTGCAAAACTAATTGTATTCTTTGGTTTGTGGGCGTGTTGGTACAGCATCTAACGTATGATATGTGCATGGTACGTTGTCTTGAAGCTATAATGAGTATGTAGTACCAAGTCACGAGCGACTTATCATTTCAGTAAAATTCCCTTTTGGAAAGACAAGACATTGTCCTCTGTAAGACGACTCTAATTTCATAGCCTTATATATATATATGGTTTAGAACGAATTTAAGCTTTCCGATATACTAGGATCCGCCAACCGTGCGCGACGGGTGTTGAGCTGAGCCCCTCTCCTTTCTTCTTTTCTTGATAACTTTTGAATGGCTAAACATTTTTTCAATCTGTTTTCGCTACCATCCGAGTTCGGCTCAAACATACATGAGATTTTAGCTAATTATCTCGTCGCATTCTGGAGATAATTAAACACAAAAAAAGGTCTCCAAAACGGTTAAGAGTTTCGCTTACGCTCAGCTCAATAATACGCTCATCTCATAACTTGGACCAAATTGATTACATTACATCTAATCGTGGAACAATGAGCAAATAAATGAGTTTTAATAAAACAACCTCCTTATTAAACAATAGACCTTAGAGTCATTTGTGTTTTGAAAAACAACTAGGAACAATGGACCCTCGCTAAATCAATACACCAACAAATCAACTTTACATAGTTAAATGTGGGCGGAATACTCTATGAAGAAGTGATAAGCATACAATATTTTTATTGATTCAGTATAGGTTGGATAATTAAAGATAGGTCCTTATAACTTGAACATGAAAGCCTAGCCTATGATGTATAAAACTAAAGATACTCAACAGAATTCAATATAGTCTTAATTGTTTCATTTCATTCAGTGTTTGAAGCTTTTAAATTTTGACGTTGATTATTTTTGAGATTAACCTCAAATACACTTTTTAGATCCCAACAAAATAAAAGATTGGGTTTAATATCTTATCCTTTATTGGTATAACCACCCACTATTTGATATTGTTGTAAATTGAAATGTTAATTATATTAAATAATGTTTATTGCTTTGAAGGCTTCATAATTTGTAATGTTTGGACATAAATCTTTGCCATTTTTGGAATTAAAAAAATATCTTATCCTTTTTTATAATTAAAAATAACTATTCTGATAATACACATACGTCAAAAAGACAATAACACTTGGTATAAAAGTAATAAAAAATATTCAAATAAATAAATTCCTTCGTTACGACAAAATTCGTCCAATAAACGTCACTTGGGATTTATAATATTGGTATACGCATCCTTATACAGATAATAAAATGAAAATGGAGACATTTCAATTATTTTAACGGGTTACGTTCGCAAACATCATGAAGATTTAAACTGATATTTTAATTTACAATTTTTTATGTAATTTTATAACAAAAACAGCTTTTTCATTGAGTTGAGCGTAAGCGAAGCTCTTAGCCGTTTGGGAGGCCTTTTTTTTCTGTTTAGTTGTCTCCAGAATGTGACTAGATAATTAGTTAAAATTTTTCTCATGTATGTTTGAGCCGAACGCGGATGTTATAGCGAAAACAGATTGAAAAACTGTTTAGCCATATATATATATATATATATATATATATATATATATATATATATATATATATATATATATATATATATATATATATATATATATATATATATATATATATATATATATATATATGTAAGCGATTTACCTCTCATTAACTTATCACGAATTCTCCGAAACAATCTGTCCGATTAACTTAAACTTTTACATAGTTAGTGTTTTTGTGACCTAGACATAGACGTTCACTAGGAACGGATTTTACGGAATTCCTATACCAACGGATTTCAACTCTTTGCATTACGCAAAGTTTTAAAACTGTAGGAGCTATACACTTAACGCGGAGATAGGAGTTCCTATAGCAACGGTAACCGTAGCAACAGTTACGATGACGACGGATAATATGACAAAGGTTACCATAGCAACCTAAGTTCACATATAAATTAATAGTGTGCCCAGCGAAGCGAGAGGCAATAAGCTAGTATATATATATATATATGTTTTATATATATTTTTTATATTTTATATTTCATAATTGAATGGCAGATGAATAAACACATCACATCCGAGATTTATTTGGTATGTTATAAAAACTGACGCTTATAAGTGCTCCGAACAAACTTGTGTTAAATGGTAAGTTTAAAAATTTTCGATAATATTGTTTTTGTGTCTTTGTTGTTCGCCTTGTGTGGAGAGATTGAATTATCAAGGGTTTAAGTAAAAAACATATGAGACGAATACACGAGGTATACAGAGGAATACAGAGGTCGCAGATTCGAGTTCCATCATATTCATGATTTTATCAATCTCTTTATATAAAACATTAATAATTGTAGACTATATTCTAATGGAGCTTATACATAGGCTGGTATTACCCTTTCAAAGACCGGCTCTAATTACGATACAGATCAATTATAATTTAATATAAAAGTTATAGTATTTTTTTAAGTCCAAACTTTATGTAATTAACAAATAATTATTTTTATTTTATTTTTATATTCATACTTTTTAAACGTTGCATTACTAATGTTACAATACTGTTATTGTAATTTTATATATAAACTATTAATTAAATACAACTAGGATCCGCCAGCCGTGCGCGGCGGGTGTTGAGGTGAGCCTCTCTCCTTTCTTCTTTTCTTGATAACTTTTGAATGGCTAAACAGTTTTTTTATCTATTTTCGCTATAACACCCGTGTTCGGCTCAAACTCAAACATACATGAGAAAATTTTTAGAGACAACTAAACACAAATAAGGTTTCCCAAACGGTTAAGAGTCAATAAAGTTTTTTTTTTTTTTAAATATAAATGAAATAATTCACTTGCAAATATTGTAATTGAATTATTGACGCAATTCTATATATTATGTTGAAAAAAATGTCATCAAATTTTAAATACATTTAGACAATTGATATAGAATTTTTTCCACAAAGTTTTCTGGATAAAATCTCTTGACGTCCGCGAACACCCACTCTGTATTGAGGTCTGACGACCACTGAATCCACAACACGGACGCCAAACGAATTACAATCTTAGCTTCGTGAAAGTGAGAGTGATAACGTATTATCATTTCGTATAAAGCCTTTATTAGAATGTGAAAATAAAAGATTAATTTTATACTATCAGAAACAGAAATAGTATTGGTTTACAATTATTATCTGAGACTTTCTAAATACAATTGTAATTTATAAATTGAATTGAAAGTGTGAATGCGGTTTAATACTAGGATCCGCCAACCGTCGGCGGGTGTTGAGCTGAGCTCCTTTCTTCTTTTCTTGATAACTTTTGAATGGCTAAACCTTTTTTCAATCTATTTTCGCTATAACATCCGCATGCGGCTCAAACGTACATGAGAAAATTTTTAGCTAATTATATCGTCGCATTCTGGAGACAACTAAACACAAAAAAGGTCTCCCAAACGTTTAAGAGCTTCGCTTACGCTTAGCTTAATTAAAAATTATAAGACCGTGTATACACTGTATTATCTGTGCATAAAATGACAAGGAGCATTTAATATTAAATCACATCTCTCGCTGCACACCGACGGAGCATGAACGTCAAAACTGGGATCCGGTACAGGTTTAAAATGTCAGCAAATGTATTTAAATAAGTTAAGCATCAGTTAATCGTATCTTCAGCATAAAATAAACTTGTCAGCGTACGCTTAAAGCGCTTAAAACGTAAAGCCTATCTGTAATCTCGGGCGACAGGCGTGAATGATTCTAAACCTTACATTATAGGCAAAAAATCCGATTAATACCATTAGTATCAGTTCTTAATTTGGTGCAAATGCCACCTGAAACTATTATATAGTCTGTAAACGCCTTTATTTTATTTGGAGACGGATTATGGATTAATTTATCTCATACAAAATTCGTTTTCTTTTACAATTCTTATCTTTATATCAAGACATCACAATGAATTATTTTTGTTTATATGTACACACCTTAAACACACTAGTTAGTATTGTACTTATAGTACAAATCGACAGATTTCGAAATAGGAAAAAACAATAGATTTTGGTATCATATTATGTAAATGCAAGACAATATTAAAGAAAAAGCAAAAAATTATACATTTGAATTACACAAATGTAAACGTAATTGAATTGTATAATTGTATAAATTGTATATGTATATATTCTCTTTATAATTGCCGAATAATGGTATTTAGTATTAACAATTAAAATTAAATTATCAAACGTATACCACAGATGAAATTATTTGAAGCAAGTCTTGTAACTTAGATGTTATAGAAATTATTTTAACCACACCCTTAATTTATAACAATAAATATTAAAACATCAAACGTTAAAATTCTCATTTACAAGTTATTATAAATTAAAACAGATATTTCAAATTAAAAATACAAAGTTAACAAAAGTTAACTAGCGATTAACTTTTTAAGCGTCAGAACAGTAAGCGTTTTTAGGTTTATTTATTTTTAATCATAAATACAAAGTTACCAAAAGTTAACTAATTAGAATCGTTAAAAAATTATGAGTATGCGTTTTTAGGTTTAATATTAATTAATTCGCAATTAATCTTAAACAAGGTTGGAGAAAATTGATAAGTAAGATGGAGATACAGGTTCATACATAGTCAATTGTGGAGCCCGGGACAACGGGGTCGATTAATAAAACATTCAGGCTTATCTCGGATGACCACGTTTGTGGGTCAAACGGTAAGCTTTCAGACACATACTTGTACGTGAGATATACGTAATTCTATAAAATGTGGATGGATGAACGGGGATAAGACGTGGATGGATGGACGGTAAGACATGGATGGATGGACGACAATCAGTGGATAAAAATAGTTTTTTGTTTATATATTAACTAAAATAAATATATAATAAATGTAATTCTTTAAAATGTGGATGGATAGAGGGACGGGGATAAGAACTGGATGGATGGACGGTAAGACATGGATGGACGGAGGACATTCAGAGGACAAAAAGTGTTTTAGTTTGTATTATTCAATTAAAATATACATAAAAATTTATAATAAAAAAGTGGTTTAATTAATAAATAAAAAACGTCTAACGGACTATCAAAGCCATCATCAACTAAACAAGTTTAAGATGATCGATCGATATTTCTAAATTTCTATTTGTTCTTATATTTTTGAGCGAAGCGAACGAAGTGAGCGGAGCGTTTTACTGGAGACTTTTTGCATTCTTTGTCACGAATTGGCTCAAAAACTACTTGACGGAAAACTATGAAACTTTGCAAACAAAAAGACACACATTAGGTGATGGTTTTTTTTTTATTTTAAAAATGTCCAAAAAAAGTTTTTTTTTTAATATCGTGTCAAAAAACTTATATCCCATTGAAGTCAATGGGAAACGATGAGTGAATACACTGGGCTCGCTTCGCTCAATATGCAAACGGCACCCGAGATTTTGCGAGCGCATCGAGTCGAAATTGAGGGTTTGTTGGCGACCCTAGTTTTATTTTATTATTTACAGTTTACATAATTGTTTTTTATATATAAAATTTCATAGATTTATGTTATAGAAAATTATAGAGGATAAGGATGGAGTGAAGAAGCATATCCACTGAGACGTGACATATTGTTTAACCCCAAATAATTAGGATAAGGATGACTTCACTTTCAAAGCAATAATTCAATTAAGTCCAAGTCAAAGTAAACCAGAACCAGTCGTGACCGAATATCAAATCCGCAACCAGGTGCCCTTGGACTATTTCTACACACCTTTATCAAAGGTCAGTTAGAAAGTCCGTGGACAAAAGACTTGCCACATTAGCAATTATTACCATTAAGATATTATCTACTTATTAAATTATATGATGTAAGTGTTGCAATTAAAAAAATATTTATATTATTTTAAATGTAGGTGAAATAAAACAATGAAAAATGGTATTTTTAGTTTATGAGATATACATATGTATGTATGTTACATCCTGTATTTAAATAACATTAAGGATATAAATAACAATTAATATATGCGTATAAGATATTTATGCATGCGTGTCACTTAAGTCTGAGCGTGACTGACTCGAATCAATTAAGTCATCGCTATTTTTTATTTGTATCACAAATAGATTATCTACAATAATTTGTGGGCGACGGAATCCGGAGATGAGTCCAAATTAAGTCAGTCAATGGGCGAGGTCGGATTGTTTATGACTATCGAATTCTCGAATCGATTTTTTTCTATCAATCTCACAAAAACCCAATAAAATCTTTATGTTTACATAAAAGTTATAAATCATTTTAAAACAAAGACACAATCCTTATAAAGTAGACACTAAATTTATATATTAAATTCAGATTACAGCGGAATATTTATTGGAAACCTTAACTTATAACAATTTCACATATAAATATTGATCCATTATACTCATATACAGATAACATTGAATTTAATATATATAATAAATCCATGATACTATTTATCATTGAATGTTATATGGGTTGCTTAATTCAAGTTCTAAACCACTGGAGCATAGAGTGGAGAATGACCTCAGACCCCAGACTTAATGTAAAACGAAGTCTTCATATACTTGTTACTGTTTACTTAAAGTGTATTTAACAAAACGCTTTATAAATTTGTTACTATTTACTTAAAAAGTATTTTAAAAAAAAGGCACTTTATAAATTTGTTACCATTTACATAAAGAGTGTTTAACAAAAAGGCGCTTTATAAAATTTGTTACCGTTTAAATTAAGTCTATTTAACAAAAAGGCGCTTTATACAACTGTTACCGTTTACATAAAAAGTATTTAACAAAAAGGTGCTATTTCCTTGATTCTTAAAACATTAAACATTTAAATCTCATAGACATTTTAAAGTAAATTACTCAATACCGTGATCTGTTTACATCTACCAATACAATGCGTTTCATTGATTAGTTCTCATTGGTAAGATCAGTCATCCGTCTCGTGTTGAGAACTCTCCCACGTCTAATTGTAAATATAGAACCTTGTAACGCTAGACGAACCACCCAATATCTTTAGCTACCAATTGCTCAATGATATCACAATCCTGTCTTATTATACATATAATATACGTATTTCTTTACCATTAGGTAGCTCATCGAATCGATTCTAGCTCGTACATTGCTCACTAAATATTGAGACAATGATCACAAACAAAAAATGTTTGTGAGTTTGTTGTGTGGTTCTTGTGTTCTTCTTCTTCTTGAAACACTTGGAATCTTGTTTTAAGTTGGAGTGTCTTTATAGAAGTTTTGATAAGTATGGTATCAAAATAGTTTATATAGCATTTGATACACAAGTGATTGGTATTGATTAAATGTGAAAAATATATAAATAAATATCAGTAAACACCTCTTTAACACTAAACCTACCGACAATTCTTGTATACCTGTTCCTACCGCACGCAGCCAAATTGACCGGTAATTAAAAGTTATTTTATTGTATAACGCAGGTAATAATGGAAATAACTAAAAGTTAGAGTGTAGAAAATATTATATGCATATTCTAAGAATTGTCATGTATTTGATAACGATATTATAACGTTTAAAAATGTGTTAGTTTTACAAAAGTTTAAGAACGGTCAATTTGACCGGTACTTGGTAGGTTTAGTGTTAAATACCTTCTAGCAACACACAGACAATAAATCAAATGTATGAATGTAAATAATTTCAAACCATCATAACATAATTTCGCAATATTGTAATTTGGACGTGCCTTCCAAATTCGGTATAATGAATGTACGAAATTCTCAAGTGACTAGTAAGGCTTCATTGTGGGTTCGCAGCAATGTGAAGGCTGTTTTTTATGACTCACAAAAAGGCTGTTCTAATTGTTATAATATCTTTTTTATTTTATATTTACCTCCTTTTACTACGCTCGCTGACTTCGTTTGTAATTTTATTTAATTTATTTACGAGTGTAGAATTTTGGTAATAATTTATGGTGTAATAATACAGACTATAGTTTCATTCTATCTATCATCTATTTATCTAGTTATAAGTATTCAAAAGTAAACCACGTTTCATATCACAATGATAAGGATACTTCATTATCATTTAAATGTTGTTGCGATAAATGTATATATTATCAAAATAGCAAATATATTTTATATATATAATTTGTAACTGATTAGTTTATACGCAGCAATAAAAATGTAATGAAATCCATTGACCTGAAATCATAAATACTATAACAGAATAATCACAAAACCGGATAAGAACGAAATGGAACTTTGTTTTGAGGTTACTGTGCTACATGTATTAGACTTTTAACATAAATTATATATATTTTTTTATATATTTTCAACTTGCATATCAAATGGGAGTGACAGGAGGGCCTATTTTGATACTATACTTAGCTAAATAAGCCCTCGTGCCCTAGTCTGAGAAGCACATAACAAAACCAGCGGGTTTTTATTGTGATCACTTTTTCACAAACTATATGAACAACTTGAACAAAACAATTCGATGAGCTACCTAATGATTAGTTAATAATAAACTCAAATATTTTAAGTTAAACAAAGAATAAATGTAACTTTTAAGTTAAAAAAACATTCATGATAAAATGGAATGTTGAAATAAAATTAAACATGTAAAATACATGTCCATACATACATTATGGGTCAATTTAAATACATACATGTACCGATGATCGTAAATCATAAATCTTTTGGACCCTCCGAGCATCTGGCATGAGTCATGATGACGTCATGCAAAAGCCATGACGGGTTCGCCATCATCCATATATAAGACATTTTTAATGGTTGTATTTATTTCAATAAATAACTGATTTGCTGATTTATTGCATAACGTATTATTAATATGCTTTCAAAAGCTTTTTTACAACATTATATATATTACATAAAAGCCAAAAGAAATATTCATATATTTAGTTATAAATAATCTTAAGTATATTAACGTGTGGACGAAATATGACAATTATTGGATACGGACAAAGCATGGAATATTAAATAGACGTAAAGGAATGTTAAGGAATTCGACAGGTTATGATAATTAATTAGTATTTTATTTCAATATATATTTATTAAAGAATTTTCGACATTTTGTTTCTATTGAATATATACATTTCGCAATTATATAACAATATATAGATATTTAGGTGGAAAATTGTTTATATAAAAAATTTTCTACTATTAAAGTTCCAAGGTTATAAAGTTCTTGAACTTGTTAACAGTATTGCATAACAAAAAGCGGTAAAAATTAACTGTGACCTTGTAGTTATTGAATTTATTATTAACTTCATCTGAACCTTATAGGATAATTTTTTCATTGTCATTGTCAGAGTGACAGCAAACAACCTACCTAGCCTTATAAAATGGAGGAAGGAAGCTAAGCAAGACTGGCGGGAGTTTAGGCTATCCTATATAAAATAGCTACTTCATTCTGATAGATAGAACACGTCCTAATGACCACAGCTGGACTCTAACCGATGAAAGCTGGGACTCTATGGAGTCTATGGACTCTAACATCAAAAAACTGATGAGATTCATCAAGATCAGTAAATACAATGTGTATTAAAACTATAATAACAGTGAAAGTAACAGATGTACATAAATAACGAAGAGATGACAGGTATTGCACGTTATCTGAGGTGAAAGTTTGGAAGCAGGTCGCAATGGGTTCATTTCGACTATGTATTTTGATTTTTGTTATATATTATATTAAAAATAACTGTTCATTTGTTATTGTATATTAAAATAACTATTTTACTTTTTATTTTAATTAAAATGTAATCAATTAATGATAATTAAATAAAAATATGTTATTTTATAAATGTTCAGGACACTTATACCATTTAAAATACCACAAGCAAATATTGATAACAGAATATTCACAGCTCCAATATAAATAGATAGAACGGATATCGATAAGATATCTTATCTTTCCTTATCAGCTTTAAACCGTTGGATATAATCTAAAATAATAACTTCATAGTGAATGTCTTGTATGTATATACAACAATCATATATACATTACAACAAAATATGTTTGTAATAAACGAAAAAACTTAATTTAATCACCATATTAGGAAACCAAGTAACATATCCTTATAAATCAAACGGAAATCATGACAAGAATATATCACAAGAATACTAAACGCAAAATAAACAGTACATAATGAATTCCTCATAGCATAGCACTGTAAACAAACTTTGTCAGTATAAATATAAATAGGTGCAATGCACTCAATAACCAGCAACCCAAACAACGTTACAACGGATTTGTGTTTAGATTTAACGTAAATTTTGTTCACACACACAAACACACACACACACACACACACACACGCACACACACACACACAAATAATACATTCTGTATCTGTATCAGTTTCAACAATTATAAGAGCCGTCAAAATAACTGCATTTACTTATTGCCTCTCCGGGGACAGACAGACGCCATAAATAGTTATGGACCGCATTGTTATTTCGTGACACCTAGATTATCTATTGACTGCGATGTTGAAACCAAATAAAGTTCATTCAAACCTTTGTCGGATATTCTGCGAGCGTTTTGCAATTGAAATTGTTATTTGAATCAATTTATTTCGCTTAGTGTTGTTATTTATTTATATCGTCTAAGCTTGACTTCAATGTTACAAACATTACAATTTACTACTAATATTATAGATGCTTAATTTTAGTTGATATTATTAACACGATTTTCGTGGCGATGTGAGTAATTAGCGGAAAAAAATAAGAGCACTTGCAGCGGACCAGTTCACAGAACAAATTTGAACAAAAACTTAAATGTCAAGTGTAAATACCGTGCACTCACCTCGTATATCGACGTCATTTCGGAAGTTTACAATATCAATACGATTATACATACACTAAGCGCACATATCACAAACAAACAGAACAAAAACAAACATAAACTATTAAAAATATTTGCAATAATAAAAATTATCAACTGTCAAAATTCCCGCCACGCCGCAAACAGCCCACAAGTATTCAGCCAGCGCGTGTGTACGACACTGAACGCGCGCCATGGGCTATGGCGAATGATTGAATGACGCTCAGCCGTGCTCAATGAACCATTCGAGTTCGTAGGTCACTCTCTTGACCCGCGTCGCTTTTAATTCGAATTTCTCTATCCCATAAACCCATAATTTAATTTGGATATATCTAAATATAAATAGTAAATGTTAAATCTAATAATAGTAAAGTTGTTAAATATTTCAATTAAAAAAAAAACGTTATAAGATTTTTTTTTAAATATGACTTCCTATGTGCCTGGGAACATATTAGCCTACAATACATTTCTGAAGGTAACAAAGCCCAGTTAATTATTTTTTTTTGCTATTCACAAGCGAATAATATTTTTAAATATATTTTCTATCGTTCCATTATATTTTCCGTTATTAACGGTGAGATTTTGTATTATTCCAGTAGCTTAATTTTTTTTAAAAATATTTCTATGATACAATATTGAATATTAAGCATAAGATGGTCTTGTAATATTATGATTTATTTATTTCAATAATAAAAATGTTTCTAAAAACAGGTTGTATATAATGTCGCAAATTATTTTATTAGTCTTGTATATTTATAGCCATTTTACTAACAGGTGTGTCTGTCAGTATCAAATTTCATGTGAATTTTTTCGAATAAATAAAAAAAAGTGCCGACAAAAAGCCGTCCTGGTGATTATCATATATAATTATAAATTTACAATTCTTCTGTCAGTTCATTTCTAGTTTTTGAATATCATATTATGGGACATTTTAATTAAGATATCATATATAAATTATTAATTATAATTCAATAAATGTGGCTGATGGAACGACCGAAATTAATACGCAATCTGCAATCCGAGATTGATATCAACTAAACAGATCTATAGATCGGTTATGTTTGTATATGTAAGTATCAAAAATAGGACTAAAATTATTATAGAAAAACTATTTATTATTCCCTGCTTTGCTTTGGGGATTTCGTTATGGCATCCATATTACGTTACAACAGTTATGAAAGCAATCGAATTATATATATATTCTAGTCACTATTGTTTCCCTGTTAAACAGAGCAACAAGTCAGCAATATATCATCTATATAGAGTTAGTGTTGCTAAATTTAGCGTCAAGCGTGAAGATTGCATCATTAGATAAGATGAACGTATTGTGGTTTGAAATATGTAATAGGGAATTTGGTCACGTACACTACCAGTCTCCTATTAAGTGTATAGTTGATAACGATTACGTTTTTGTGTGATTCGACACTTGTATAAATATATACAATATTTAGTTCATTAATCACCTAAGCCGAAAGAGGGGCTTTGAAAGATCAAAGAAAAATCTTACTAAATATAAAAAGATAAAAAAGATAAGGATAAGAAAAGGTAAAACAAACGTGATTTGGGGTGTATTCTAAAACTTTAAATATCGAAGGGAGAAGGGATTAGAGTTAAAATTTGCAATAAAACATCACATTACTAACCTTACATTGCTAAAAATACACAATATTTTTTTATAATAACACACACAAACGTACAATTATCATACATTTATATATAAGTAGTATAAATAAAGTATCTTCATGTAATCTATCTTATTCCCACGACAATCAATAAAACCCACGCGAGCAGTCGTGGGAAAAAACACAGAGACACAGACAGTTTACATCCAAGGGAAATGCAATCTAAATTTGTGATTAAATCTCGATTGATATAATCTGAAACCTGTAATTGTCGTTGACTATTGTTTGTATTGTTTCCGAGATAATGTATTTCTCGAAAATCACCACATTGAATTAATTTACATTATTTAATTAAATTGATATCAAAAATGGCGATAATTTGAAAGTTCGTTCTTCAATCTTCCGCTGACAAGGTATATTTTACATTTTTAATATTTATTATCAAATGGTATCATCTTTAAAATTATTAATTAACAATAAACCACTGCGAGATATATTCTAATAAGTACTTAACACAAATACCTCTCTCCATTAATAAGATGGTTAAAAATATTATCAATAAAATAACGAAAAATTTTCATTATTATATTTTTATAATTTATACTTGAATGTAGGTCTAATATCAAGAAAGCAATTTGTTTCGTATGTCGTCACATTGTAACATGATACATACATACATTGTAATGAACGGTCTTGAACTTTTGATATATTTGAAATATTATACATTTATTTATAGGCCACAACTTGCAACTACATTTATACAAAACTAGCTTATTCCCTCCCGCTTCGCTGGGCACACTATTAATTTAGATGTGAACTTAGGTTGATATGGTTACCTTTGTCATATTATCCGTTGTCATCGTAACCGTTGCTATAGTAACCGTTGCTATAGTAACCGTTGCTATGGTAACCGTTGCTATAGTAACTCTTACCCCCGCGTTAAATGTATATCTCCTACAGGTTTAAACTTGGCGAAATGCTTAAAGATGAAATCCGGTAGGATATTTATTCCGTAAAATCCGTTCTTAGTGGACATCTACGTCACGAAAGAAGTAACTATGTAAAATTTTAAATTAATCGGATAATTTCGGAAATTTCGTTATATATATATATATATATCAGAAATTTTAATAAAAAATTTAAAATATTATTGGATTATTATTATATTTTAATAATTAAATTATGCTAACAAATTCTCACGTGTACGAAAACTTTAGGGTTTCACGTTTCTTTAATCCGGTTTTTATGATGACTTTCTAGTGATTCTTTGTGATCCTTAAAAGTGCTAATGGATTTGAGTGATTCGAGATTGAATATAGCTACAATCTTTATATTTTATTGTTCTTTTATAATGCTTTGATGATTGCTTTCTTATTATTTATGGTGTTAAAGAATTTATTGGTGTAGATAAGACTTGGTGGGTTGTATGGTTGTGAAATTGGTGGATGTGTGAGCGAGACGGGTATTTGTAAATATTATTGATTAAATTAATTTACATTATATAATTATATTGTGAATATTTGATAGATCGTTTGGTTTATTGTCTTTTAAAGTATATTTGGGTTCGTTTCTACAAGTAAAATGATTACAACCAAAGAGCAACCTTACGAGAAAAGTTATAATGGTTATAACATATCAGAAACTCTAAAATTAACTTATTTTCTCAATATATTATTAATATTTAAATACGACTCAAATCAAAACTTTGCTGTAAATGTAAAAATTATTTGCAGCGCCTTCAAAATCATATTTTGTTCGGTTATGGAAGTTTTCTGAACTAAAAGACGGGGGAAAGCTTATTTGTATGGAACAGTTTTATCATTTGCTATCATACTGTATGATAGTAAAGGGGCTTAAACCTACACCTGGGTCACAAGTCCCAGGTGTTGTCTGCGCTCCTCTCCTTGCAACGCGACGGGCCCGGCACCTGCACGGTGAATCCATGGAATGCTAAGAAGCTTCGTCTCATATATCTAAACTTTTGTAATACTGACATTTGATTTAATTAATTGAAATTTGATTATGATTTATAAAGTCCTTTGTCGTATGTATATTTATGATTTTACATAATATTATGGATATTGAGGAAGATGTTTAAATAATTTGGTTTTTAGCCATAGTTTGGATTTTATTTTTTTTTAATACTATAATCTAATTTAGGCTTAAATATTAAATAAGCCCACTGTTTTTGTCACCATCTTTTCTTACATCAGTGTCAACTCTCCGACCTGAGCTTTGACAATAAAAAAACATATTTCTTTATTTTAAAAGTTTTATAAATTGATTCATTGATTATTTGTAACATAAGACTTTATTGATTATATTATGTACACAAAAAAAATCTTATATCAATTGATGGCAAGTCAAGTGGCAATCAATTGTAAATGTTAGTTCTGTGATAGGGTGATTGTGAAAATTCGTGACTCCTATTCACGAACTGAACATGTTAAATAGAAATATATGTAACATATTATTTTTAATGTTATTTTATTATAATATATTGATAAAAGTTTATCTTTATTTTGTCCTCTATATTTTATGAGTACACAAATTAAACTCATATTTGTGGAAAGAAATTTAAAAACTCATAAAAAAATCAGCTCATTTTTTTCCAAAAATCTCAAATATGAAATATTTCACACCAAAAAAAAATGACATAATATTCGTTGGATGCTATTTTTTCTAAAAAACTCTGAATTTAATCTAAATATTTATATAATTATTATTAATAATAAGAATCGTTTACCTAAACAGTTAATTTAATTCCCACTATTATAAGATCGACACAGTTTCTAGACAGACAAACGGACAGAGATACACATTAACTGGTGTATTTTATATATATTATCAGTAATCAGAATCAAAGGAACTGATCCAATTACATCATTAATTAATATCGCTTTGAAATTAATTCAATTAATTCAATTAATTTAATTAAATTGATATTAAATATTAATCATTAATTGATCTCAAAATCAGTCCAAAATAATATTATATTTAATAATAATATTATAAAATTTTAACTCTAAAATGAGTGCCGATTTTCATGAAGTTTGTGTCATTTTTAAGATTTGCAAAAAAAATTCTATATCAAACTAAATTGAATTGATTTAATTTATTACTAAGTTTAAAAAAAAATAATAATTAGTCTGTGAACAAAAAAAAATATTTAAAAACAAAACAAAATTTATCCCGTTGCTATAAGTGTCTTCCTATTGTAGCTCTGATTTGAAATGGAATCGGGATATTCAACAGATAAGTTTAAAATGAAACAGAATCATGAATTTGGTTCAAAATCCAATATTAATTGATATCCTGTTATTAAAAGGTCCAAAAACGCGAACTAGATAGTTAAGCTTAACTTTTTGTATTTAATAAGGTAAAATAATTTATTAAATTACTACTAAACCACTATAATTATATATAGTTGGTTAATTATAAATAATATATGAAACACATTCAGTCCATCCTGTTAATATTTTCGATTTAAATTAATATATTTTTTATATTTTATTATCATTTTCTTGATAGTTTAAGAGAATGAGAATATATCGTGTTAGAGATCGCGGGCTGGCCTTCCCACGACCCTGACTGATTGGTTGCGGCTTTGTATTATCATACACACACACACACACACACACACACACACACACACACACACACACACACACACACACACACACACACACACACACACACACACATACACACATACAAGTAATATTATTATCAAATAAAACATGTAAACATGGCATTATTTTTTTGGCAATTAATAAAATTTTTGAATAAATGTCCAAGTTAACATTAAGAGCTCTTTAAACATATAATCTCTTTCTCTTTCTCTCTTATAATCTCATTCTCTTTCTCTCGAGCTCTTTAAAAATACAATATAATCTGATAGCAAATAAGATTCTCAGAGGCTGGAGGTGATTGAGACGTCTGTTGAAACGCGATTGTTTAGGTTACAGACCGTTACTTCAGATGTGGGTCGAATAGCTTCCTTGGTTATGTTCCCACTCAACTTATACACACACATATACATATTAAACTAGGTGTTGTACCCATTCATCTTTTATATCCTTATATATTTATTAATCTACGTATTGTCCATATTCAACTTTACACGATTGTATATCACAACTAAAATAATTTATAACAAATATATTCTTTAAATTTCTTTTTTTTTTGAAATTAGAACACAAGATTCTAATTTTTAAATTTTCAAAAACCGTTATTTCTAAAATGTATTTAGAATAAATTCAAATAGTGACCGTTATAACAAAGACAGTTGAGTGTAATATCCGCGTTTGTGATCACGACTCGCGCTTTCTTATTGGACTGTTCAGTTTGTGATGGAATAACACGGTTTGATACTTTATATGCATTTGATATTTAAAAAAGGAAAAGTATCAAAAATAAATCTATGATTACAGAAAGTACTTCAATACAATTATTATTATAATAAAAATTAATTTTGATTGTAATCCCAAATTAACTTTAGTTACATAAAAAATCTATTTTTAATTTGTATCTTTGAATCGGCCATCTGAAACTGCTGGACCGATTTTAATAAGAATCAATGGCGGAAGTATGTTACATACGAAATAAAAGTATCAGCAAGTAAGAAGTATATACCTACTTATTATTTATTGTGCTCTAATTACACATTATTTGAAATGATGATGCAGATTACTTTACTTCAATTACATCTATTGTCTGTATGCACACACACACACACACACACACACACACACACACACACACACACACACACACACACACACACACACACACACACACACACACACACGCACGCACGCACGCACACACACACACACACAGATAACGTAACAAAACAATTGCTACTTGCTATAAATAATAACAGGAAAAATAAAATTAAAAATAATTTCATAATACAAACTTAAAGACAAGTTACAAAACTAGAAAATAACATTAATAAGAACAAATGTTATTAAAATATTATATATAAAAAATAGGAATAATAATTTTCTAGTGTCGTAAAAAGTTTCAGTTATAACATATGAATATAAGTTTTTAATACTGATTCCAAAATAAAGTTTTGAATTCAGTATATATACACATAACTTGAACATATTACATTGAAACTTACAAAGTAACTTTCAGTATCATATATTTGAGAAGCCTATATATATATATATATATATATATATATATATATATATATATACACACATACCTACAAAACCATTGCATCAGGGCCGAGTTAACGGAAGCTACTTGAACTTCATTTCCACAACATAGATCCTTGTACTGGATGAGACACTAATATTTAACTTGATGATGTGAACTTAGGTTGCTATGGTAACCGTTGCTATGGTAACCTTTGTCATATCCGTTGTCATCGTAACCGTTGCTATAGGAACTCTTACCCCCGCGTTAAATGTATATCTCCTACATGTTTAAAACTTTGCGAAATGCAAAAAGATGAAATCCGTTGGGATAGGAATTCCGTAAAATCAGTTCTTAGTGTACGTCTACGTTAGAAAAGAAGTAACTATGTAGAATTTTAAGTTAATCTAACAGTTAGTTTCGGAGATTTCGTGATGAGTGGTAAATCGCTTATATATATTGATATAAAATAAATAATTTGGATAATATTAGATGATGAAATCAACATTTATTATATGAACGTATATTCTCATATACAGTAATACCCCGCTTTACGCGACAGATATGTTCCAAAAAAATCGCGTTAACTGAAATTCGCGTATAACGAGCCTTATGATTAAACATAGTCAAAAATAAAAATCATTTTAATCAATCACTTTAATTCTAGGAACACTTTATGCAATACATACCTACTCTTATTTTTTACGGAAAAATACATCTATTGTTGATGACTACATTATATTTATACACTCTTTCGTAATTCGAGGCATTTGAGCGCGAAATTTGCATCCGCGTTATAGTGAAACCGCGTATAAAGGGGTCGCGTAAAGCGGGGTATTACTGTATTAAACTTCTAACACTATTCTCTACTAATGCCACATTCAGTATCTCCACATCCATACAGTACAATACACATTGTTGTATTTGTATTTGCATGCATTTTAGGAACAACAATTCACAAAATGTCGACATTGACAGCTTAACGACTGAGTACACTGAGTTTAATTGCTTTAAAAATATGTAAAGGTCAATGACCTGCGTGAATAAATCCAAATTAATGTTCAAAAAAACAATAATTCCCTTATGTAATATCTATCGTTTCAATACTAAAATAAACTATGAAATAGGAAAAAAATTACAGAAATCTAATCTTGAATTATTTTTATATTTTTCCAATATCTTTTTATTACAATTATTATTTTTAAACTTACATTAATATTAGCTTTTAGAATTAAAAGCATTTTACCATCTTGTAATAAAAAAAAATATTATATTAATTAAAAATAAAAATTCACGTAACTTCTAATTAAATACAAGTATTACGTACGTAATATACGTACGTAAATACGTAACTTTAACATAATATCTTAGAATCAAGGAAAAATTGCATTTTTTACATTTTTTATCCACATACCATATATTTAATTGCATAAATCATAATATCATTTTTATTGTAATTTCGGAAACTAAACAGCAAATAAAAAATAACAATTGCTATATAAAATATTTTAATTAACTTCACAATTATTTACATCTCTTTTATAATACTAACTTTTGTTCCCGGAATTGTCCAGCAATTAATAAATATATTTGAAACTTGGCTCTGAAATTTATTAACATATTCGTAGTCAATAAGGAAGACATTTAAAATATTAATACGTAAGTTTAACGAAGATATTTAACATGACAAACAGACAACCACTCACGAACATATTCGCTATGTGATGTAAAATTCCGATAAAAATCGGTTCAGCCAGTCCAACGATAATCTCAGACGAACAAACATATAGACAGGCATTAATCTAAAAAATAGTTATTTTGATCCAAACACAGACAAACAAACACTTCATTTTATATATATATATATTAAAAAGTGAATTAATCACCCGCGGGGTAGAAAGCAAGTGAGCAGTCACAATAAGTGTAAGGTTACATAATAATAGGATATCAAACACATTGCAGAGAGAAATTACACCTAATGTAAAATTAACTAATATTACTAAAATATTAATAACTAGTATTACTACAATATTAATAACTAATATTACTAAAACATTAATTACTTGTGTTACTAAAATATAAATCACTTATATTATAATACTAAAGTACTAATAACTAACATTACTTAAATATTAATAACTAATATCGTTAAATATAAATTACTAATATTACTAAAATATAAGTTACTAATATTACTAAAATATTAACAAAATATTAATAATTAGTATTTCCAAAATATTAATAACTAGTATTACTAAAATATTAATTACTAATATTACTAAAATATTAACAACTAATATCACTAAAGTATTAACAACTAATATCACTAAAATATTAATTACTAATATTACTAAAATATTACTTACTAATATTACCAAAATATTAACAACTAATATTACTAAATAATCTTCATTTTTCATCGAGATAAAATGTCTAGCATTCTTATACATAGTGTATAAGTATATAAGAATTATTAATCTATTGATTTATTATATTATATATTAATTCATTACATTTCTATAACATAATGATAATATTCAATATATATTATAAAATGATATTGTATGTTCGTTACGTATTCTGATTTCTATAAGAGCGGAGTCACGTTTGGAAAGCTGATTTATATTAATATTATATTTTATATAATTTAATATAAAATATTCTGTTGTGGAATGTATAAATTAATATATTACCTTACCTGTTGCAATTCGAAATTAATTATCAATCTGCAATCTGAGATTTAAATCAATCAACAAACTAAATCCACAATTCATTGAGTAAAATTCATTTCATGATTCAAAGGTATTTTCGATGTTAAGTATAAAATTTGATCCAAGATAGATTATTAATTTCAACCATTTGTTAACAATCGATTTGAGATATTTAAAAATAAAATCTTTGCTGGCATGGACATATTTTGCGCGGATTTATTTTTTTATTCAGATAAATATTTTTTATAAAAATATAAGTTTTAACGTACATTTAATTTATTAGTTGTAAAATTAACGATAGTTAAATTAATAAGATAAAGACTATAAACAAGGCGTATGAAGCCGCAGAATACATGTAGTGTATATATATATATATATATATATATATATATATATATATATATATATATATATATATATATATGTGTGTGTGTGTGTGTGTGTGTTACTCAAGGTATTCTAATGAAGCAACAAACAACCTTACTAAGTAATGAAGTAGTATAACAAGATAATAAGAATCTTCTTTCTTTTTCTTTTACATTTAACATACTACCTACCGACACAAGGTGTAGGTATATCTTTACTTAAAATATCTTTTTAAAAAAATAACTTGCATAAAATGAGATGCTCCACTTCTTTATCTAGATGTCTTGCGAGTTTTTATCTTGATTTTGTGAAGGAAAAATTTTTTTTTCCTTAATTGACAAAATGTAACGGTTCCTTTTACTGTCAAAAGATAAATAAAAAAAATAACTCGTTAATATTGACCTAAAGATGTCAATTTTATCAGTATTCTTATCAATTGACGATATAATTAATTAATTCAAATAATTAGGTCGGACGGTACCTGTTTTTATATAATTGAAATTATTATTTAAAAAATATGTAGTAATAAAAAAAATATATAAAACTTTGAGAAGCCGTGTATATATTTTTTTTAATCAACTTCAATTAAACAGTTGCCATGGAGACGAATTTAATAACAATTTTTTTTTATCTGTTACTAGAACGTTAATCACAAACTACTCTGTTGTATTCTGAGTATATGTCGGGGAGGTGGGCCTAAAGCGGGCACCTTAAGAAAAAGTAGTAAAAAAATATTTTTTAGTTTTTTTTATTACTTTTTTTAAACGCTATAGAATAACATTAAAAAAACCTAAAATACTAAAAAGCAAATTACGAGACCTCTAACATTGAGCTTTGTCCGAGAGGGGGGGGGGCAATAGTATTAATAGATTACAAGACTATGGAAAGGGATAACCATATTCTTATTTCTTCTTCTTCTTCCGCTCCAAGATGCAAAGATGGCTTGATTTGGTCTGATTTAAAGAATTTTCTTTACCGGAAGTTGGCAGAATCACTTTCATCATGAATACTCCAGTTTGTTGGACGCAGATCAGTTCCTAATAATGTTAAGCATCGTTCATTGTTGCTTCTTTTTATTTGTCCAGCATGAGTCTTTTGGAAAACAGCAACAGACTGCTCGAAGTACATTTTACGTCTGCAGTATTCACATTCCTGATTTTCAGAAAAGGCTGACATCTCCTCCAAGTTTTATTCCACACGATCCCCATTTCTTGGACTTCTCGCAATGCTTGCCGCGTAGTAGAGGAGATCCACGAGGTCTGTGATGTTTTTCACTTGTATTTATTTAACATAAAACCAAAAAAAGTCTAACTTTCTTTACAAGCTGGCCTTGCCCTTTCCGACACTTGAAATATGCTAAATTTAACATTAAAATCTTTAGACACAAATCTTTTGATATAACTCATTTTACGGTCAGATATGTTATATAGAATAAGTAATAAATCATTAAAAGAATAGATTACATATCTAGACTAAGTAATATATATTGTTTATAACTTTATAGACACCAAAAAAAAGGGAACACATGACACAAACCTTGCTATATTTTTAAAAACCTTTTAAAACATTTTGTTCAAACTCTTAACGGACGAATGTCGCGGAGGTTGACCACAAGGACTATTCACACGCGCTCTTTTGAAATTGAAACATTAACAACAGTGCCTGCTTTGGGCACATCTCCCCTAGCACTAAGCTCCTTTAAGATTTATTTACAATTAAATAACTGCACTAAAAAAGCAGATAAACAAAATAAATAAACAATTTTCAGGCGGTCAAGTACACTATACTTGACCCACGATTAATAAACTTTCGCTGACCCTCATACACGTCCCACTGATCCACAGCCTACAGCGACGCTTTCACGTTCACATTCTGTTATCACAAAAAGGGATAGACTATCAACGATAATTAATTGTATTATTATTTACAATTGTTACTTACTTATGTCATTTATATATATACTGTCACTTATATATGTCCTGTCACTTAACTTTCACTGTCACTCAAATATAAGGAGTGTTACAAAACGTTTTGGCATATAAGATTAAAAATGTTTAATGGACTTTGAAATAACAATTTTTCATTCCGTACAGCGAAAGTGACCGCAATGGACGGATAAAGGATCGTTTTGTTATTGTTGAGTAACTCTTTTATGAATTGTAGCGCCGTGCCAAAGGTCTTTGGATTTCTTTTCAAATGTTAAAAGGTTAAAAGAGGTAGTTGAAATAATATAACATTAAATACTGTCCTTTATTATATAATAATCAAGTATTCAAATTTTTTTTTATAAAAATGTTTAGTTATAAGCGTAACTAGCGCCATTTTACATTTAAAGTAGCATTTCTCAAAGCAGTATACCGTATATCCTTACTTCTACACTCCATAGATTGTTGCTCGGTTTTATAATTTAGGACGACGTAAATTCTCCGGTATACATAAAACTATTTTTAACACCTATCTCGTTTAAAAACCAGAAGCGTGTCAATAAGCGATCGGTGCGCGGCCGCCTGGCATACTTACGACTCGCGTGCACCATCAAATCTTTCATTTTGACACTTTGTTTCCACATATGGTTTATTATACCTTTATTTAGCACATATCAGTCCTAATGGCTACTGCGATATATGAAATGTATGTTACTATCTATCTACTAGCAATTCACTTAAATAATTCCTTAGATATATCTATAGTTTACGATGTTTTGGTTTTTACGTCATTTCTATTTCATAACGAATCAAAGGCTGTCTAAAATTTAGAACAAAATATTTAAATTTAAATGTCAAATTTAATTCCACTTGCATCATATATATAAATTAAACGTATATTATATTGTCATTTATATAATGGCGTTAACATAATCGAAATAATGTTATTAATGTTATGATTTTAAAATATGTACAAAAATACAGTCTAGAAATTCACTGAGAGTCACTGACACAAAAGCATAGATAATATAAAAAAGATGGAGTGGTATAAGGCTATTATATTATAGATAATAAATACATAGATAAAAAATACACAAAGGTTTATTATATGTTATTGTATATTATTTTAGTTGACATAATTATGTCACACGAGTCTATAATATATTATTACGTCAATCAAACGATTGCTTTGACACGGGTCGGTGTGTGAGAATAAATTTAAAAAGGCTACAAACATTTACATATAATCTGTATTATTTTTTAATATTAACGTAATTATAAACTTCAATAAATAATAAATAAATAATTATACCTTTACCAGTGCTGCCATTTTATTTAAACATTTGAAATTAGATAATTTTAAAGTTTATTCGTCGCCATTTTATAATATTAACTTTATGACAGTTGACATAATTATGTTTTGATACGTACTTTATTTTTTTATATTTTTAATTATTATATAATGAAATTGTTTTTTTTATTTTTATTATTTGAATGTTTATAACGCGGAAGTCTTTCACAACAACGAACTAGTTCTATTTAATTTTAGATTTCTTAACGTCGTGCTCTTAAAATATTTATGCATTCTTACCGAAAATATAACTTTGTATACGAAAACTGTAAAAAGTAAATAAAACAAAAAGATTTACTATGAATGGTAATATTGATACTTACATGTAATACAAGTGTTATATGATTCATAACTATAAATAATTTATATTCAAAACCGTAAAAGGAAACGTCTGTCTGTAACGTGCAATGCAATTTGCTCGTATGACTAAAGGAGAATAGGAATTAATTAATACCTGCGAAGCTTCAAGATGAGCTTATGTTACAATATATATACATATATACATGTATATATATATATACATGTAATAAATACATTATTTCTGCTATATGTCAAAATGAATGACTTCATTTATGTATATCATTATTATTATTTATAATAATAAATATTATTATTATTATTATTATTATTATTATTATTATTATTATTATTGTTATTTATTATTATTACTATATTATTATTATTATTGTTAATTAAAGTAAATATGGCTATTTTATACATATAAATAGAATTGAAGTGTCTGTTTGTAATTACAAATTAACAGTTTTTCACTAAATGCATATGAAACTATATAGGGTAGTTACATAAAAAAAAATTTTTTTACATTTTTCTATGACTGTATGTATGTCTAGTTGTTTCAGCTAATCTTTAAAACGGCTGGACCGATTTTAATACGACTTCCGCTAGCGGATAGCTGATTTTATAAGGAGTAAGTTAGACTACTTATTAAAAAAACATGTTCCTCGCGAAAAAGTCGTGAGCTAGTTGTATAAGCAATGAACGAACTGAAACTATAATCTAAAATGTGAATGAAACGCGATATTCATTGTAACAATAACCATTCACTCGTTCAATCATTCCATTTGTTTACATACATCACTATTATTAACTCCGAGAATATGGCGAAGGTTTTATTTATTTTAATATTTTACAAACAGTAAAAATCAACAAGACAATATACAATTAATATTTAACGTTTGATGCAATATTGTTAATTCAATTAAAAATTAAGAATATAATTCAATTAATAAAGAATATAAGTTATGAAGATATAAATATCTATTACCCTTGAAGGTAAGTGGATCACCTCTCCCTTCTGCAGTTTAACTGCAGACCAATTGAAACTTCCAATTTAATCCAATTAACAATTAACCGACTGAGTGGATTTCGTGACTGAATTCACCTCTCGATTTCCAAAGATCTTAAAATAGTTAACAATAGATAGACTATGCTAAGATAAAACTTATTTACATTGCATCTCTGTTTTAAGATGAATAATATATTTTGTAACTAAATTAAATATCTATAATATAAATCTAAGATAAATTGTATATAAAACCTTGATATAAAAGTTAATGACGCTTGTAATTTCAAAGTGTTGTTATACATTGTACATTGCAGTTACCGAGACTGGTTACGTCCTGTGACTCTGAATGGCTCGTTTTCTATAAAATAAAAGCTAAATGAGCATAATCTCGCTCCATTCTGAGGTCAGGCGTGTCGTGGCCCGCATTGTCTTTAAATATAAGTCTTCAATAACGCCCCGTAGTTTATTTAATACACCATAAAGGGTTATGGTCTAAAATTATGTATGTGTGTCCACTTTAAGCATTTTCTACGTAATATACTTGAATGATTCAGGATAGTATATGATAGGATGAGCTAGTATATCATAATTCGGATGATCTTTATAATAATCGTAATTATATTCTTTATAATAATTCAATATTTATAATATTAGTTTAAAAACTTATTATTTTATTTATTTCTCAGTATTTATTATGAATTAAAGCGTAGGTTTATAATATGAGTAATTTATGGTTATAAGAAGATTGCGCTCGTAATCAGCTTCACCGGAGGCTTCTCATCCCACCGGATAAATTGTTACAATTTATAATTTACAATATTAATCCTTATAGAAAGAGACTGAACGGTACTCCCACGGGTACGGTAACGGGTACCTTTACTGGTACTGTTAGAAGATTTTTTGTTATATGATTCTCATGTTATACGAGAAATGATTTATTATGAATCAAATCACTGAATAATAGAATCTGTTGCATCATGTTACCAAGCTCTGGAACATCCATTACCAGTTGACGGGGTCCCGGTTTTTTAACTCACTTTCGACTCTTTACCGTTATCTTTTAAGTGTCGATAAGAAAGTCGCAACAGACAGATGGTCCGAGTTGCCGTATTATGGAATCCTTTACACGTATAATATTAACACTAAACCTACCGACAATTCTTGTGTACCTGTTCCTACCGCACGCGGTCAAATTGATAATTAAAAGTTATTTTATTATATAACGCATGTAATAATGGAAATAACTAAAAGTAAAGAGTGAAGAAAATATTATATGCATATTCTAAGAATTGTCATGTAATTTGATAACAATATTATAACGTTTAAAAATATGTAAGTTTTACAAAAGTTTAAGAATGGTCAATTTGACCGGTACTTGGTAGGTTTAGTGTTAATCTCTTTTTTATATAACACTTAATAATAATTACTAGTATAAAAGTTACTTTTGACAATAAAATATATATATTTGCTAGTTTATTATTGATGTTGTTGGGAGTAAATTTTATTTTCTTAAATTAATATGCTCTTTCTTTCTTACAAGAGTGTGAATTAATATAAATCTGTGGTTATATACAGTTGTTAATAAATTAAATAATGCTAAATTTAATAATATAAGATTAGAATGGTGAGAAGTGGAAAGTTTCAAATGAATCTGATTATATAAATTTGGTATAATGCATTCAAATCAACGAGTCCTAGCGCCATGTTGTATTTGGATATGTTTACATTTGTGACATTTTTTTTGTTTTATTTACATTACGAATCTTTTAATATAGTTTTAATGTTTTTTTTTCTATTCGAAAGACATTAACTTGTTCTATGACTGTAACATTGTGAATCGGTGATCTAAGGTATAATTTTAATATCTTTACTAATCTTATATTATAGTTTGTGTGAAGGAGATATTATTTAAAAAATGTTACACTAACATTTAGTTTATGCCATCATTTACTTTGTGTATATTAAGTATCAAATTAAAGTACTATTTATGGTAACTATAAATATGGTACCAATTTAAAAAAAAACGGATGAACAAATCTGATATGAAAAACTTTAAAACTCATCAAAAATACATGTTTTCAAATATCATCATGTATTAAGAAGTGTAATGTCAATGTTATATTATTGATATAATCTTAATTAGTGTATTAAAATAGTAAATAACTCACATTGCCGAGGAAGCCGCTATAAGGTTGTATCGGAGGCGGCAGAGGCTGCTCAGGAGACCTGCGGGTTCGTTCGTCTGTCTGACCCATCGCTTAGATCTGCATCACTGGGACAAACATACATTTTTTAATATATATATATATATATATATATATATATATATATATATATATATATATATATATATATATATATATATATATATATATATATATATATATATATATATATATATATATATATATATATATATATATATATATATATATATATATATATATATATATATATACAGTAGAACGTAACTATCATCAAGAATAAACACAATACTGCAGTAAGAGAAGATAGATAAATTTTTGTTTCTTTCGTTTAATGAGAGATCAGATCCAAGACTCATTTCTCTACTTAATTCCTTTTACTTCACAATGGGGACAACTCCAACTCATAATAAAGATTTTACAAGACAAACAAAAAATAAATATATATATAATGTTAAACGAAATTTAGGTCAAATAACTGATTGGGATTTGTAGAAATCTTATTAAAATTACAACAAATTCTAGAACGCTAGCTATATAAAATACCCAAGGTTCACCTCATCCTAGATACCTGGTAACTTGTGCATTTACATAGAAATGATGTACTTACATGATATAAAATGAAGATATCACATTAATTATCCAGACTGGTTAATATCATGAATATTTAATTTAGTTTAACACAGATTCTAAATAACATGTACATATATAGATTATATATTTTATGTTCAATTGTTTATCTGTTGTTAGAACTGTCAGTGTCATAACTCATCTGTGTATTAACATATTGTTCTGTTACAAATATAATATAAAAAAATATTAGATAGTTTGTTATATTAATGATGTTTGTGAAACATTGGTCATAAAGAAATACTTGGATGAGTTTGTTGTGTGGTTTCGCTCACAGGGTTTGGAACCCGTAACCTTAATTTTAAGTTGGAGAGTGTATTTACAGAAAGGTTTATTTCCTGGTACTCCCATTACCCAAGTGATCACTATTGATACAAAGAATATATGTATATATATATATATATATATGATTATATTGTTAAGTTATTTTTAATCACACTAAACCTAAATTTATTAAAAAATACAATTAAAAACTTTCTAAATCACTGAAGAAAAATATCAAAACACCAACATACAATGAAAATAAGTATGAAACAATAAAATATTATCAAAAACTACAAATCCTTTATAGATTTGAATTTAGATTAGATTAGATTGTTTAGTTCTATCTATGTTATGTCATTATAAATGTAAATTTCTTTTGTAATCTGTTATTTTGGATATTTTTAACGGACACAAGGACAACAAACGCAACATTAATTATATTATTTATGCAATCGATGTTTTATATTTCCTATATCAAATAAATCTTCCAATATTTTTACATTTAATTTATTACATTTAAATAAAGTCGTGCGGAGACAATAAAAATGAAGTTTGTTAAAAAATACAAAATGGCTGCCATTAGATATAAGATGAATAACATTTTTAGTTTTAAAGCGACGTGTTTATTTAGTTTATAAGGACGGAAAAGTTTAGTTTTATTTATGCAAAACATTTTAAATTAATGTTTTCTTTTTTTGAATAGAAATAATTAATTATAAGTACATATATCTATCTTTACAATATATAGTGTAAGCAACAATTTAAGGCATGATTTGGCTCTCTCCCCGAATAAGGACCTACTAGAGGGGGACCTTAAGTCCCTACTCCAATTAGGTAACGCAACCATTCTGGCCGGCGACCTAAATTGTAAACATCCCCGCTGGAACTCTAGAATCGTAAATACTAGAGGACGTCTCCTTGATAGGCTAAGCAACACGCCTGGTCTCAACTTTGAGATCATAGCGCCCTTGAGCCCCACGCGATACTTTGACTCGGACTTCCGACACGACACACCTGACGTGCTCGACATAGCGCTCTTGAAAGACGTAACGCTTCAGTTGCGATCAATCGAGACACTATCCGAGCTAGACTCCGACCATCGACCAGTCCTAATCCAGCTCGGACCCCTCCACCCTACGACACCCGCGTTAAAAACTATAATCAACTGGAGAAAGCTAGAAGAGCAACTCCACTCCCCCGCCTCAGTGCACCTCGACGAAATACCTGACCAGATCGTAACGGTCGAGGACGCTGAAAAAGCCGCGACGCGATTCACAAACCATATATCAGACATAATAGGAACGTCCTCGAGGGAGGTCCGCGCAACCTTCGATGGGAGCCGTGCACTCCCTCCGGACATTAGGCACTTAGTTAACCGTAAAAACGCCGCGATCAGGAACCATGACACATATCCGACAGACGAACATCGACGGGAGCTACGCCGCCTCCAAAGGGAGTTGAGACAAGCTCTTGACACCTTTAGAGATGGAGGCTGGGACAAGAAGCTTTCAGAGCTCTCTCCTTCACACCAGGCTTACTGGTCATTGCAGAGAGCCCTGAAAGCCGAAACTGTCTCGGCAATGCCCCCGCTCGATAGACCTAACTCCACGCCCGCCTTCGACGACCGAGACAAAGCGGAATGTCTAGCCGACAGCCTAGAGAGCCAGTGTAACATTAGCACGCAACCGGTCGAACGCGAACATGTCGAAGTCGTCGACAACACTGTTCGAGTCATGTGCTCTCAACCACCAGCAGGTCCCCCCATAGAGGAAACGAACCTCGAAGAGGTAACGAACCTAGTTAAGGCGCTTCACGCCAAAAAGTCGCCAGGATCAGATAGGATCACCAACAAAGTGATCAAACTCCTTCCGCCTCCTTTGCTTTACCTAATGGTTAATATTTTTAATGCTCTACTGGCCGGTTGCCGGTTTCCGGCCCAGTGGAAAGAGGCCATAGTGATAGGCATTCACAAACCGGGTAAGCCCCGGAATCTTCCAACTAGTTACCGTCCAATTAGTCTCCTTAGTTCCCTAGGGAAAATCTATGAGAGGATTATCCTCAGTAGACTTAAGTCAGAAGTAGAGAGACTGAACATCATCCCAAATGAGCAGTTTGGCTTTCGAGCCTATCATTCCAGTTCCCACCAGGTGCAACGCCTCACGGAGCACATCCTTTCTGGGGCCACTTTGTGCCGCAAGCTACGTAGGACAGGAGCGCTCTTCCTCGATGTAGCGAAGGCATTCGACAGGGTCTGGCACAATGGACTGGTATACAAGCTATACCAGTTCAGGGTGTCGGACAGACTCGTACTAATCATACGGGACTTCCTGTCGAATCGCTCCTTCCGCTACAGAGTGGAAGGCGTGATGTCGACTCCCCGCCCCATCAGGGCAGGCGTCCCTCAAGGTTCAGTCCTCTCACCAATTCTCTTTTCAATTTACTCCAGCGACATTCCTAGGCCGCGTTCTAAAGTAGATTTAGCAATGTTCGCGGATGACACCGCAATTTACACATCCTCAAGGGATCCTTATGAGATCTCTCAACGCCTCCAATCCGCAGCCGACTCCCTCGGGAACTGGTTTCGGAAATGGAGGATTGAGGTGAACCCGGAGAAGAGCACCGCGGTACTCTTTGAACGGTCACGATCCACAAGGGGCCCGGAGATTAAACTCTTTGACAAGCCGATTCCTTGGAAAAACAAGGCCAAGTACCTAGGAGTGACGCTGGACAAACAGCTAGTATTCACTTCACATATCGAGGACGTTCGCAACAGAGCGGCCTTTATCCTAGGGCGACTTTATCCCCTGTTAGGCAAGCGGAGTAAAATGTCCCTTAGAAATAAGGTCACACTTTAAAAAGCCTGCATACGCTCCGTCATGTCCTATGCAAGCGTTGCCTTCGCTCACGCGAACCTGAAGCCCCTTCAGGTGCTTCAGAACAGATTCATGCGGCTCGCCACTGGAGCACCGTGGTATATGCGTAATATCGACTTGCACAGAGACTTAGATCTACCGACGATCGCACAGTATTTCAAGGGGCTCTCCAAAAGCTACTTTGACAATGCTGTGGGACACCCAAACCCGCTGGTGGTTAAGGCCACAGGATACACGGCCCGTAAGACTCCTAAAGTCAGAAAGAGAAGACCCAAGTCGGTACTTTTCGACCCGGACGACGCGATTACGTTAGGGAACGCTACGTAAAAGCGGCAAAGCGAACATAAATACTACACATACACACACACAGCGTCTTCGCCGGCGAAGATGAGGCCCCCATCCAAGCACGTTGCTCCGGCGTTCTGCCGTCGGAGGACGTTAGTGTCAAATTCTAACCCACATCCAACCCTCGCTTCCCACCTAACGGCGTCCTGAGCCGTGGTCCGAGCCTCACAGGAGGCGCCCTCAGGACGCGCGTTCCCCTGGGGCCCTTCAGGCCCCCCTTTTCAAGGGCGGGTCTCTGCACCCGTCCATTACACCGGTGACGCTGTCATGGCCAATAGGGCTAACAGCAGAGACAAACAAAACAAAAAAAAAAAAAAAAATGATTTGGCTCCCATGATGATTCAATGGGAGGCAATCAAAATGTTTCATTAAAGTCTGTGTCTAACAAAGAAAAGTTTATATAAAACTTAATATATATGCATACGTACAAACAAATATATATAAAAATCATTATAATAATGGTCACTATCATAATAACTCATACCATAATTGTTAAGAACTTCAGTTTCGCAAACGTACAGACAAATTATATTTTTATATATATGTCTAAAAAGTATTTTTTATTGCAATATACAACAAGTTTAGTTTCGAATGGCTAGTCAAAGTTAATTTTTAATAAAGGTAAGTAATTTAATTAAATATTATGTAGCTTTAAGCCTAAAATTGGATATTAAATAATAATATACAATACATATCTACTAGGATCCGTCCTTTCTTTCCTCTCCTTTCTTCTTTTATTAATATCTTTTGAATGGCTAAACATTTTTTCAATCTATTTTCGCTATAACATCCGCGTTCGGCTCAAACATACATGAGGAAATTTTTAGCTAATTATCTCGTCGCATTCTGGAGACAACTAAACACAAAAATTAGGTCTCCCAAACGGTTAAAAAGTAGCCTAAGTTACTCCTTATAATATCAGGTACAAGCCAGTTAGAATCGGTCCAGTCCAATCGGTTTTTTGAGTATATACATACTTCCAAATGTATTTAGTGAAAAGTTAATTTGGAATACAAACAGACACTTAAATTATATATATATATATAAGTTATTTGTTTGATAGGTATCGTGTTTCTCTATAAACATTTTCATTGGAGCGCTGGAATTGTTGTGTCCGTCCGTCTCATCTTACAATGAATTGATATTTTAGCTTGAATTTATAAATTAACTAGGCTTTATAACATGAAAAATATATTTTATACAAACTAATTTCAATAAATACATCCAGAGAAAGGAAGTATGGGGTACCAAGATTTTATCAAATTTTGTATCATTTAAGTTAAATTTATAAGATATTTTGTTTTATTATAATAAATTTATTAATATAATATTTATTTTACATAAACAAGATATTTATGGTGTAAAATATAAATGCGAGTTTTCTCACGGTTCAAACTCATTGAGATATCTAAGATCTTAGTTATTTTCAATACCACCGGAGAGGAAGTGACGGGATTTTTAATAAACCACCTTTAATTAGTAATAAGAAACAAAATAAAAGTTTTAGAAGTATCAACACAACAATATTCAAAACATAGTTAGGATAACCCCATAAATATGTTCTTTTGAACGCTTATTTTTTAATCTATAGATTTGTTCCAGATATAGATTAGATATATGATTAATACCACCCGGGATTGGTTAATTGAGACAAGGAGATCACCGAGCACATTTATCTCAATAGCAATATATCTTAGATTACCTGATACGGTGGAATAATTACATCCTGTTACAGTACTAATGTGTTTTTGCTTCCTTTCAACGAAATTGCGAAATAATCGCTTACACAAATATTGTATTTATTACTATAATTTCTTATTTCATTTTCTTGTTTCTATATTTGTTTATTTTTTGTTTTGTAAACAGATTTGACAAAAGTCGTAAAAAGATTGATGTAAAGAGGACATGTTAAAGAGATTAAGAATTTAGCAAAATTACATTTTTAAATTTAGCAACGGACAGACCGACTCAAGACGTTTTATTATATATCGAAAATATTAATTAAAAAACTAATATTTGACGAACAAAAAGTAAGATGCGAAAGTAATAAACTTGTAGAAAACTACAATTTCTATAAACAATCAATACATCCATGGACGCCATTGCAATTACGGTAGGAGTGTACGAACGCTTTTTTATGATAGAATTAATAATAACACACAGCAAGAACAAAACAAAATATGAAAACAGCTTCATGGGTCGTGTCTAGTTCGTATTACGAATGGCCTGTTACTTACTATCATCAAACATAATAGTTTAATGAGATATTACCGAGCGGTGCACGCTGCAAGTCCTGTAATTTTATTGAGCTGAGCGTAAGCAAAGCTCTTAACCGTTTGGGAGACCTTTTTTTGTGTTAGTTGTCTCCAGAATGCGACGAGATAATTAGCTAAAAATTTTCTCATGCATGTTTGAGCCGAACGCGGATGTTATAGCGAAAACAGATTGAAAAAATGTTTAGCCATTCAAAAGTTATCAAGAAAAGAAGAAAGGAGAGAGGCTCAGCTCAACACCCGCCGCGCACGGTTGGCGGATCCTTGTTTATCTTTATTTTGAGGCTAGAAAAGTATAAAAAAAACAACTTACTTCGTTTAAGGAAGTTGTTGAAAGTCTTATTGGTTTGATAGATTTTATTTATTACCGTATCCTGTCTAAAATTGAGAAAGTCGATTATATAACCTTTTGTGAAATTTTGATTATTTTTTAAGAATGACGCCAATACTTATCATTTAAATATAAAAAAATATGTTAAATGAATAATTGCACTAAAATATTAAGCCATGAAATACTATGTACCTTAAAATTTATGAACAAAAGTTTTATATAAAATAAATTAAAAAAAAATATTTGCTTTTAGATTAAATATAAATAGTAAAAATACTTTGAAGGAACAAAAATTAAACATGAATTAGAACAAAAATATAGAACCAAACTTAATTAAAAGATACAAAATTAAGTTAAATATATGAAAACTAATTATTAAAAAGATAATAAAATCTTGAAATAACTTGCTTCAAAAGCAACAATCAGAGTATAAATAATTTTTTGCATTAATTACATTATATTTTATAAACATTATTATAAAATTAAATAAATTAAATTTAAATAAACCTCATGATTACATAACATATACGACAATACATTTTATTATATATAAAATATAGATAAAAATGACAAAATCTCTCCGTTTATGGAAGTCTTGGTAATACCGTAAACCGGTGTTTGTCAAAGACCCGACTCCAGCCTCCGCCGTATCTCTTCATCACTCGTGACTCATCATCCGTAGCGATTATCTCAAATAATCTGCTGTGCTCGTGAGACTCGGAACAATATCGGAAAGGTACGAATGAGATTATCAATGTATCTCTTACTCAAAGATCAGATCTTACTCAAAGAAAAATGGCTTCGATGGCAGATACGTTACCGTCCTTGACTAGTTTAGTCTTAACTCTGGAACGAATCGATACATCGATTAACAAAAAACTTTGAGAACACCACCAGACCTCAGTGGACGTGATCTATAAATATTTTACCGTTCCCAGAAACAGCGGTCACGATCAAAGTTTAAAATTCAATAGTTTGTTATGTCTGCAGCCGTGACCCGTTCGGAATGGCATTTGATATGCATATGGTAATATTATACTGCAGCTAAATAAGGAAGATATTAAAAACTATGAGAAAATATCAGCACCATATAAGGAACAAACGAACCATTAAAAACACCGTGGAACTGATTTAATATAACATTTATTTATGAAACATATTGTGTTGCTTAGGAAACAGTATTATCTAGTTAACACTGAAAAATAAAACTTAATTTTTAATGTACTGTTAATATTTTGTTGTTGGTTAAATATTTAATAATATACCTATTTTTGTATATTCCTCTTTCGTATTTACATCACTAAAAGAACTTATGTTTTAAACAAGATAACATGAACAAATTATTCATAGAAAAGGAATAAATAACTTCAAAAGGAGATGCTGTATCTACTCTCTATTACTTGACAGGAAAATGGATAGCCATTGAATGGTTTCTTTTTTGTTATTGTAAGCGTTCAAGAACTTTTTATTACCGCACAATCTGAGTAATATCATGTCTAGGCACTTTAAATAATACCAACCTCAGTTTAATCTAAATATAAAACAAAAATTATAAACTTAAATTATATGTTAGTAACTTAATCATTGTATTATTTTAAAAACATCAAACATAAATTTAACTTAAACGGTTCTTCATAACATTCCCGTTACGACATATATTGTATATTATTATTTACTGTCAGTTATAATTACTTGTTAACTACCAGACGCTTACTTAGTATACATGTTACACGTATTAAGTAACAACAGCACAACAAACTGTTCAAAACTTAAAACGGTTATTCCCAATCGACTTTAATACTAAGTATTGACTATTATTATTATCTTGAATTATTCATATAATTGACAATTCCTGGATAATTACAGGATCGTGTGTGGTACCTTACGGCTATCGGGATATCTAAACTCAATAATAAGTTGAATTTTCTCTTTGCATATAATATTCATAGAAATAAATTGCTTAGTTGTAGTCTAAAAATTATTAATATATTTTGTAATTTAATTTAATTATGCATCAACATGCAATCGTTCCGGTGTTGAGCAATTAACATACACAATACTGAATAGCTACTTATATAATAAGTATAAACCTTGATGTGTGAACGCTTTTCTAATGTTAATTTATTGATGTTTATAAATAATGTCTGATTGCTATAAGCATAAGAGATTATGACTTAAGACTTCAACAATCCTTTAATATCCCATCAGAGAAATAAAATCATATTGTTAAAATAGTAATGTATTTTTTGTTGTTGGGTGACAGTATACCAAAGGTGAATTTGTCTTAAAATAACCCAACCAACCAACTTTTACGGACAGTATCCACGCATTGTGTTAAATAGTTGTTTTATTTGAACAAACACACAACCAGTTTGTATAGGTACTCGACCAACACGTGTGGCTTTTATACACGATTGATTTACAATGGTCTCTAGGAGGCACTATCATTTTATTTATTTTACTTGCTTCCCTTGGACCGATTTACATTAACCGGATGTGCCGAGAACTAAGAAATAAAACAAAATACGTATGAATAATGTGATATATACTATTTTAAACTTTTCTTAGAAACAAGATAAATAATATTTTAAACTACATTTCAGTTTCATAAATGTATAGTTCCGCTTTAAAACAACTTTTCAATCGGAACCAATTAATTATAATATTTCAAATTTCCTTCATCATTGACATCCGCTTTATGACGCGACATTTTTGCTCTCCACTTTGCAACAAGTTTATTTCTTTAACGGTTGTTTAATAGATAAACGATAAACTCAATCACCGAACTGTCTAGACCAAGCTTTGGAATATAATCGACATTTTATTTATATCATAATATTATGTATCTATAACTATAACTTAAATTATCAACGAATTCTTTAATATTTAGTATTTTAAAATATTGAATATATTTTTCTAGTCTACAACCAATGCATTTAATACTTTCACACGGCTCTGCGTATTTCATCCATACTGTTTGTTAGAGCTTTGACCTGGTATAATGCTATAAACCTAGATGTTATCTTCACTGCAGTTGGATATTTATTGCTACTGCAAATACTATCTTATAAGGTTATTCTCGTTAAAAATATTAATGATAATTTTAAAAAATATATATTTTACTATAACAAAAATGCTTGTAAATTAGTAAAAATATCTTTAAACTTTTGTTACATACAAATAATCGGATGTATTGAATTATAATAATACTATTACGATAGTTGAGTGACAAAATAAATAAAGCTTACCTTGCTTATCACCGAATAGATAAAATTTATTGTTAGTAACAACCACCAACAGTCCGAGAACACAAAAATCACAATTATCCACTTCCTTTTACATAAGTAGTATAATTTATTTTTAAATCGTTGAATGTAACGAGCGATATGTTATTTCAAAGACAAAACCGGCGTGGCTCGTTCTCAACGAAGCACCGCGTGCATTTCAATTGATGAAAGTGTAAACTGTGGTTTTTGTATAGCGCCCTCTCACTCGCACTCGCGTGCAAGACAAGGATAGCATAACAAGCCACCGTCAAGTTTGGATTTAAGGCGACTTCGCCCACTATTTTATTATTCTAAAAAAATCCCAATATCTTGGTTTCGTGCATGACAAATTCATAGAAAAATCTATATAGGGTTGTTTAAAAATCTTAAAATGGTTGAAATAAAACAAAAATTTTATGATTTATTTTTATTTTCTTGCAAGAACCAGAGTAGCAAGTACAGCCTAACGAATTATGGTAACTATTTTGAGGGTTAATCTATGAATTCCGTGTTATGAATTCAACATCTATTCTAAATAACTACATATTCAGAATGTAATAATCGGTGCCGATGTAAAACGCAATGCAATTGCTCGTTTTATTAAGTGATTACAATGAAATGGGCACCCAATATTGTTATCCCTTGAGTCCTGCTACTCCGGAACAGATTCTAATTAATTATCGACTTTAAAAACGGAAACAAAGAAAAAAAAAACAAATCTGCAGGTAACCGAGGCTGGAGGCGATCGGTTACAAGCCCACTTGTTATCGAGAGCACGACAATACTTTAATTTTTAAACGTGTGCTAATTAGCGACGTGTCCGAAAAAATTGAAAAAAAAAAAAACATGCTCTCCAACATTACAAAATTATATATACTGTCAAATTTTACGAATTGAATTATTGATATATTGAAAGCTCATTTGCCACCGAGTGGCTTAAAAACATTTAGGGGACCTCAAAATCGCTTCTCGTCACACCCTTCAATACAGTATTGCATTTATGTTTCAAATTGAAAATCCTTATTTTTAAACATTTCAAACATAAATACAATATGTCCATTACAATAACAAGCGAATAAGAGGCGACATATACACAAATAAAACTATTTTTTTTTCATAGTTTCATTTGCGCGGACATCTTGTTTTAGCGACAAGCATCCCCGGGCGTTGTCGCAACAACCGATCCAGCTGTTTGGGACAAACACACACACATCAAGTGCATAGCCACATTACATTAGATTATTTTCTAATCAAACATAATATTATATGACTTGACTAATTATTATAATTATTTTTTTTTTTCATTTTTTTTTTTTTGCATTTTCTATTTTTTTCGTCCGTCCATTTATCGAATATCGTTAATTGAATAAGTACAATATAATATGAAATGGCGGTAGTAAATGATAATGTGATGTAGTAAATATTACAAAATAATATAATAGGTGTATCATTAATTATAGGTTTTTTTTTAATATTAAAAATTACCGACCGCTCTAATCGATTAGTGTCGCCATGTCTGAAACGTGTTTCGGATTTTTTAAAGATGGTAACATTTTTTTTTCGTTTTTTTTTTTGCAAATACATTTCAGATTATTTCAAATAATACAATTAAAACACAATTATATAAAACTGAACCTCTTATACATTAATTTGACATTATTTTTTTTAATATATATACATTAAACTGTCATACCAATTCAAATTCTGCAGACATTTTTTTTTTGTGTATTTTTTTTTATTTATTTTCCAGTTATTACAAAAACGAACTAAATCACACTACAGAAATAATGTATATATATGTATATATAAATATATATTTATAGATATATACGACCACAAAGAAAATAATTTGAAATATACGTCAATATTACAAGGCATTTAAACGAAATAAATAATAATAATAATAATACATGTATGAAATCTCATATAAAATTGCAATTTTACAAGCGAAAATCAAACGCCCCTGTAAAATTTTAACTTTATACGAAACGGATTTCATTTATAAACGAAAAAATAAAATATAAATATAATATATACATTTCTTATTACTTTTTTTTTACATAAACAATAATAATAATAACAGTTATGCCTACATTATGTTATCAGTGTTCGGATTTGTAAAATATATTACATTTTAGTTTATTTACCCTCACTGTTCAATATTATTCCATAGACCGCCACAGACCAGCACAGACCATCACAGACCTATCGGTACATATAAATAACATTTAATATCCCTTTCGTCCAAAATCTTTCCTACAACAATGTAAAATATTAAACAGTGAGGGTAGAGTTATAAAAGATAGTCCGTCCACATAACGCACTACGGAGTGTAAATAACCACCCACTTAACATAGTCCTTCATAGAAAACTACACTTTACCACTAGGGCCGGAACCTTCTCCATACAAGTTACATTGCGGCCAATCAATAAAATCGCCGCGTATAATAAAGACAAACCGTCAAAACAATCCCTCGTAACACATATATATAGCACCTGGACGCGCTCGGACAGACTCCAAGACTACAACAGAGTCCATGTCCAGATACCTCCGATCCCATCAAAAATCACCAACAAAAACAATTTTTTTTTTACCTAGCATATAAAATTTAGAATGAAAATTTTGATTGCCGAGAAATAATTAAAAAAAAAAATTAATAACAAAAAAAAAAATAACTATTTTAATATTAAAACGCATATTTTAAACAACTCGGGACGATATTATTGTAAGAATTATATTATAATCGTCCTCCGTTTAACATGAAATGCTAACGCCAGTTGAATCGCCGACGGACAGACCGACCAAAAATAATATATATTTAAATAAAACTGGCCAAAATGTTAATAGAATAATGAATTAAATAAAATTCGAGGTCCAAAATTATATTAGATTATTAAACGAGAGCATTTCATCAAACGGTCCTATAATATCAATATAAAATCGCTACAAATAAAACATTCGACTATATATTTATTTCCGGTTCCGTTCGTTTATTGACTATTAAAACTATTTTTTTTTCAATCTCACCTCAAATGACAAAAAAGGTTTGTCGTTTCAAAGCGTTGTTTAGTTTCAAGTGCGATTTTATATTGGCTCCCCTTATTACAGCTTTTTTTCAGCACGAGGGGGGGGGGGCGCTAATTTTAAATATTTTCGCAGAACGGATTATAAATATTTATATATATATATATATATTATATACAAGGAACGCTATATACTCGTTCAGTAAAGGAGATAATCGACGGAGACCGCCTTGACACAATATTCGCGTATCGCGATTTCACAAACGATCGGTGAGGCCGAAAGATTTCTCTATGGATAAACAATTAAACAATTTACAGCTATTCGCCAGAACTATAACTACGTAGTCAAAATACTGTGTCCAGACGGGCTCCCCGCGAGACGCGCCGGATTCCTGATCGTCTAGTCGCAGCGGGACGGGTCCGACACGACGCGTCCGACGAGCGCGACCATCGATCGCTCCGGCCGAAGCATTTCCGAACGGAAAATTGTCTACGAATCGCCGAATCGTAAATCGTCCACAAACAAGGCACTAGTATTTACAAAATATCGCCTAGGGTTAGAGAATCGCACGGAGGGAGCGCCCGGAGACGACGCGGACCAAATTACAAATTCACTAATTTAAAAAAAAAAGTAACGGGCGACGAGCTAATGTGATCGATGATGATAAATCAAGCCGGGGCGAGCGATGGCGGCGCGGCGCTCAGCGGGTGAGCGGGCGGTCCTGCGCCGCGCCGCAGCAGTGCAGGAAGCGCGCGTGCGGGTGGGAGCACCGCGCGCCCCCACCTGCCATCCCCGCATCCTCCCCCCCCGCGCCGCCGCGCAGCGCCGCGCTGTGACGCCGCTTGCGGTCCGCGGGGCCGCCGCCGTCGTCGTCGCCGGCCGCCTCGCTGGCGTAGAGGCGATGCGCCGCGCTGATGTCCTGCAGCAGCTCCTCCCAGTCCCGCGACAGCTCGTCGGGCGGCGGCGCGGCGGCGGGCGCGGGCGGCGGCCGGCCCCCGCAGCGGCAGGCCTGCGATGCGCTCCAGATGCTGTCGATGGCGCCGGCCCGCATCTTCTTGACGGAGCCGCCGCACTCGTCGCACTCCCAGGCGGCGTCGGCGCGGCGCTCCGTCTGCACGCCGGCGTCGGTCTGGCGCATCGGGAAGCGCAGGCGGAAGGCCGGGTCGTCGAGGTCGGGGCAGCGCTGAGCAGCCGTCAGGTTGAGGCGGCCGTAGTCGATGCCGCGCGAGGCGCGGTACTCGAGGTACCGCTCGAGGGTAGCCCCGAGGTAGGCGCCCCCGGAGTCACTGCGGCGGAACTCGACGACGTCGAGATCCCCGCGGATGTCGAAGGTGTCGCCGTCGGCGTAGCGTGGCGGCTCGGCCTCGGCCTCGCGGCGGATGGGGCGGAAGTGCGTGCGCGAGGAGGTGAGCGGGTCCTCCCTGTCGCGCTCCGCGTCCCGCGGCGGGAGCGGGCGGGGCGCGGGGGGTGCGGCGGGCGGCGGCGGACCCGGTCGGCGCGGGGGCACCTCCACGAAGCCGCTGCCGTCGCGGCTGTGGTTAATGGCGGCCAGCGAGCGCATGGTCTTGGCGACGACGGAGAGGGTGTCGTAGAATTCGTCGCCCTCGTAGAGCGCGAAGGACTCGATCTCCCTGGGGCAGGGCGGGCGCGGATCGTGCAGTCGCAGCGGCCGCAGTCTAGCGCTGAGTCCGTCGGGCGAGCGCGCGGCCGAGACCGGGCGCGGCTCGGCGTCCCCGGACCAGATGCTCTCGGTGAGCGAAGCCAAGCTGCACTTCTCGACGGAGGCGTCCGCGAACAGGCGGTCGGAGGGGGACGAGAGCAGGTCTTGGAAGTCGATGGGCAGATCCTGGAACTCGTCGTCGGGGGTGTTCTGATCCTTAGACCACAGAGCCTCGATGCTACGATCGAATTTGGCCTCGAACTTGGCGTAGAGCTCCTCCTCCACGGGAGAGCGAGCCCGCGCGTTGAGGTCCTCGGCGATGACCCACTCGGCGTCGAAGTCCAGGCCGTCGTCCCAGTCCGGCACCATGTTTTCGTTTAATCTGAACTTGACTTGCGTGATATCTTTTATTTCGTCCGTCACCGTGTTCTCGCAGGTCCCGTATCCTTCGTCTAGAGCTATGGCTCGAATGAACTCCTTCACCGGATCTTGCGTTTCCATATCCCAAACCCCCTCGTGAGTCATCCACTCGGGCAGATTCTCTTTACTCTCGAAAGACCTACTGTAACTGTTGTAACGTTTCCTGCTGTTCTTTTTGGGACCGTGATAAGAATTTCGTCGCTCCTTTCCTGAAGAATACTTTTTGTTTTTGGAATTCCAATCTTTTGACATTGACAGTTCACTTTGCATCTTGACCTTCGAGTCGGGCGCAGTCTTGCGACACCACGCTGGGGGCGGCAGATAGTACTGCAAGGGGGACTCCTGACCTTTCTTCAGAGCCGGAAATGCAGCATAGTATCGTCGCACAGCCTCTGTTTGTTCTATAGAACAGGTTGGCATGCCTACCGACGCGCCGTCTTGCTCCTTGATATCTTTAAGTCTCGAGCACAGCTGATCAACAATGTTGTCCAGATTAGAATCCTGAAATTAATGAATAATATTTTTTTTACAACATTCAAATGCACATACACCAAGCAATACTAAACTATTTTCTTATGGTATGATAAAATGTATAAAACTATTTATTGTAAGATCCCTAATGTATGAACACAATGACAAAACATGTAAAACACTGAAATTATAATTAAAATCAATGACTATGCAAATAAATCATCACGGCCATAATGCAACAATGGAACAAAAAGAGGAAGTATGCAAACCAAAGGGTAAAGAATATTAGTGCACTTCACAGGCAACACACAAATAACATTTCATTAAATGGCTTAAACAGCTTAAATGGTGTTATATTAATGTCAAATATAAGCTACCAATGTTGCCTATGAATTGAATTAAGTGCATTTCTAATGGCATATTGGACCGACCTTTCTGTAAGTATTCTTAAAACCATTAATTGTCTTCATTTTAATTTTGCCACGGTTACAATCCTTTTGCTGTACAATAGGGCACTCCATATCCTCTTCACACCAGAGAAAATAACATATTAGTTGACTATTACTGATAACTAGTTAAGATATAGGAATAGTCATTAATCTATTTACGTATTATAAACTAACTTTTTCACTAAATTTCTCAATAAACATCATTTGTTAATGAGGGCTGCCCAATTAGCTATCTAATGTGTAATTAGCAAACAAATTGCCAATAATGAGGGGTAAATTTTATATTCACAAATAAATCATATATTTACAGATAATTTGTCATTACCGTAATATATCAAATCGTTATTAATATAATTTATAATATTTGCAGAAAAGAAAATGTATAATAATTTTTTTATTAAATATTTAATCATTAATGATATTAAAATACTAATCTCATTTATAAAATTAAACATATACATAACAATACTATAAAAATGGTATTCTTTAAAATTTTATAAATTACTGTTTGTATTTTTAAAATGCCTAAAATATGAATATTGTACATAGATCATTAATATTCGAAAAGCAAACCACTAAAAATAAATTATAGTTATATTAGAATTACAATAAATATAAAGTGCCTGCCATATGAGGAATACATCGGTGACAATAATAATATAGTGACTAACCTGTGTAGTGTTGCGGTTTCAGAAGGAGTATAGGTTCAGGAACAGCTCTCGCGACGTAACAGGCCAGCAGGCGTAAGCCTGTCTCTCTTTCTTATGTTTACGCATTCTGCCCAATATCATCTCTGCTGCTATCAAACACAATCATCTTATTCAGAAATCGAGTGTCCATTTTTCATTTGCCGGGGGCCGTGTGTAATATCGATCCTTTTGGATGCCAACGTACTAATACATCCTTAATTCTTTGGCCTAATCTTTGCTAGTGGTTCGTTTTTGAATCTCGAGTCGATGGTCTTCGCGTTTAGTAAATTCTGTTCATTGTCACTAGCTATCGACGTATGACGCACTTGGTGCACCCCTTACTTCTGCAATATAAAACGTTTTGTATTTACTATGATGTCACGTGTTGTTTTGTTGTAATCATCACTATGACTTGCAGTTGCAAGGGCACAAAGCATTTCATGGAAACCCATACCCGCCCCGCCGCGCTAAATGGGTCGATGGCGCCAAATAAACGTCATTCATTGGATTGTAAAACACATTCGCCATGCTTTTCTTAGGATTCAGCTAAATATTTTTAACCCCGAACTACAATAATAAGAACACGCGACGACTAGGTCTTGAATTGCGTTAATACACACATTAGATACTAGCAAGTTATCTATGAAACTACAATTTCACAAGATCATGACAGGATTACATGATACACTTTCACTAGTTGCGCGATGCACTTCCGCGTGTGCTCTTTTTAGGATTTTCAATTATTTCAAATACTTACCCTTAGTAGTTTATATGGGGAAATTATCATGATAGTTTCTAAATACACACTCCCCACATGAAAAAAAACATGGCAGCTAAACGAAGTGAGAGTCAAAAATTATAATTTGCGCAACGCCGTCAAAAGATTGTAATGACGTCTGTCTACCGACCAATCAAAAAGCTTCGATTTTTGAATTTATTCAAAATGGCGGACGAAGAGCCCGTGATTTCATGATTACAATGACTGACGTCTACGATACGTCGAAATGTATGTCTAGAAATCTATTGGCGTAAAATACTGAAATTGAACCAATAGTAAGACTTCCTCTATGGTATTACAAAAATTACGCGCCATATTCGAAAGGCAAAATAAATATGTCTGTTTCTATTATTAATTCTGAACTATAATTTGTTAAATAAAGCTTATTTATTACATTGACTTAAAATACGTTTTTCTATCTAGAAATTAGGAGGTCTACATGTGGTATCTTAAATTAACAAATTACCCTTTCCAAATTTAAAATTTGTAATAACTTACACTAAAATAGTGATAAATAAATAAGTCAAATATACGGGTATGATAGCAAAAATTAAGAAGCAATCTTTGTTTTCTTGTAGAGTAGAGAATTTGCTAATTTGTATTACGTTGGTAAAGTAATTAGTAAGTATATAATTTTTTGAAAAATAAATAGTTTAAATACCTACAACGATTATACAATATAATATATATTAGTGAAAATGAAGAAATCACCCGATAAAGTAGATTTTTAAACACTGGCAGAGTTATGGCGGTGAATAAGTGAAATAAATTTTGTGTTACGTAATTTAAATTTATGCTTCGTAACTGAATAGGATATCAAAATGGAGATCTTCGATCTTAACTTCTAATCTCTTAAATAGATGCCTATATAAGTGAAGTTCAGTGATCTACTTCTGACTTCTATTGTGTAGTTAATACAATACGTCAACGATTCTCAAAATTCACCTGGGATTACAGCAACAGCAGTATGTAATAATCAAAAAATAATTGTTAATATTTTATATGTTAATTTATATTATTGTTGTATAGATTTACTGCGATATAAAAATTAATAATTAGTTAAATATCTACTCAGCCTATAGCTATTTATTTATTTATCTTCACGCCATATCCCTTGCAGGGTAGCCAGAGACGACGGAGCGCCAAACACTACCGTCCCTGCATACCTCATTTCTCCTCTTACATTCCACGTAGCTATTTGTAGCTTCCTCCACCTCCCGCCATGGAACATGGCGTGTTAGTTGGCGGTCCCCAAAGCCGCCTATGTCAATATAACTTTTTTTAAGGTAAATAAAACACATAATATTTGACATCTGTATTAATTTTACATTAATGTCAGATATATACCAGAATGTAATATTACATTGTAAGTCACGTTTACATGAAATATACATCTTTTGGTATGTAACACATTTTACAAACTGCATCATATGCAATTATAGATAAGATAAGATAGAACTAAATGTACTTTTGAATTTAAGTATTACATTATGTACCAGTAGGTGTCCGTTTGATACAAATTGTATTTACGTATCATTTTCTTTCTATTTCGGTTAATAATCAAGTTACAGTAACCGAATATACATATATGTAATATGTAATATTTATACAGACATACGATCGGTGAGTGAATAATACAATTTGTGCTAATACATTTAAACTAAATCTTACTGAAACATTGATCACAGAAATGCATAAATAATATAAATAAATCTCTGAATAAACGAAAATTAATCAAAATAAATATTTGTTGTACAACAAACAGTAACATTGTTCTAGTGGAATTATACATCATGTTGTAGATTTTTATTATACAAAATGCTTATTGTCATAATACATTCTATATAAACCTCGTAAAACCTTACTTTATATAAACAAGGACAAACGGGGATTGACAATAATAATATAAATATATTAAAATATTAATTAGTTTGTTGTAATCCAGTCAAACATCCCCACAAACAAGATACCTAGCAAATTTGCAAACAAACACACGTGACAGCATAATACTAAATAGAAATTACACCGTCTTATATACACTAGAACTCGTTAAACAGTGGAAAATTCGTTTCTTGAATGCGGTTAATATTAACACAAATTATTATCAATGTAACGGGTATTAACTAACTTTTCAAAATTCACATTAAACAACTATATCCCATTCACATTAGTTTAATATTAACTGTATATAAATAATTTAATGACTCTCTGGTCTCTTTTTATCTTGGTTTGTGAGGTCCTCGCTCTTGGGTATGTTTCGTTGTTCTCCAAACTTCTCGACTGCCTTCTTCATCTCCCTCCTCTTTTGAGCCTCTCGGATAATATCGAAAAGACTCTGTAATAGAGAGTTAAATTAAATTTATTAAATATCCTTAAGTTTAAAATTGGATCTTAACACTTTTACTGTGTGTGTGTGTGTGTAATTTTTAATGCAACGACAATGCGACTGAAACACAAATACTGTGTTTTATGCAAAAATTTGAAGACGGAGATGGTGAGAAATCTCCAGGATCACACGATTGCTGGATTGAGTTGAAATTATTTTTATTTTATATCAAAACATATATTAAATATGTAAAAAAATATTACGTGCTTCTTAAATGTCTTATATATTTTGAATAATATACTTTCCACAATATTAGTGTTAGACCGCATTCGCATCACGAGAGAGTTCGCATCAAAAATATACATAACTAAACACAAATGTATACATAATTAAATTGATAATAAATTTACCTTCCCATCAGATTCGATACTCTTATCCTGCTCCTTGGCAGCGACGGCCGCTTTATCCAACGCCTTCTGTATCTTGCTCTCTACCTCCAATATTTCCTCCTTATCCAGCAACTCTATCAGCTCTTGCATCTGCTTCTCCGACAGGTTAACGTTCTCGTTACCAATTATCTCGAGCATCTGAAAATATATTTTTTATTGTTCATGAGGATTACTGTTCATAATTGATTTAGCTTAAAATCAGTAAAAATAAATTAAGTTCCTTTTTAATATTCGATTTTGACAAAAAGTTAAAAGTGAATCATTTGTATATAACACGTTATACGAATGTTCCTTTAACGCGTTTTCCTATAACGCGGAACCAATCTACCCTTTTATGGGGGGGTTACTGTATAATGCTATTTTAGTGATTTTTTTTAATTACCTTCAAAACGTCATCAATCTTCAACTGACCATCGAAGTCATCGTCGAGTCTACCCAGTACATCTTGTATCAGCTTCAGCTTGGCTTCATCGGGCACCTTCTGTAGACTCTTAATGGAATGCATGAGTTCATCAATCTGTATGAGCTGCTCCTTAGCCTTCTGCGGTTCAGATTTCGATTGTTCTAGCGTTGTCTTTAGGGCTTTTTCTTTATTTTCAAGTTCTATGAGAGCAGCATCCAGTTTGCTTGTCATGTTGTTTACGGCTCGGTATAATCTGAAAGGTAATAATATTTTATTAATAACATTACACACACATACACACCTTCCAAACACATACACGATTTTTTATTATTAACTATTTATTATATATGAATAAGTAATTATTAATATAATTATATTATGTATGTATCGTATTAACTTGCTGTGTCTCACCGAGTGTTGGATTACTTCCAACCTCTATATTGTATTGTAATTATATAACAATTATGAAATATATAACATTTATATGTATTTAACACAGGTCTCGCATATTCAGATACTTCTTGTATTGGTTTTGAAAAAATATGTATTTTTACATAAATATTTGTAAATAATGTATTAAATCGTAATATTTGATTTAATTGAGCTGAGCGAAGCTCTTAACCGTTTGGTTGAGCTTTTTTTGTGTTTACTTGTCTCCAGAATGCGACGAGATAATTAGTTGAAAATTTTCTCATGTGTGTTTGAGCTGAACGCGGATGTTATAGCGAAAAGAGATTGAAAAAATGTTTAGCCATTCAAAAGTTATCAAGAAAAGAAGAAAGGAGAGATGCTCAGCTCAACACCCGCCGCGCACGGTTGGCGGATCCTAGTATAGATCAATGTGGATACATTTGGAGTATTTAATAAATATAATAATAAAAGATGTAAATAATAAAAAAAAAATATCATGTATCATCTCACTATTCATCATGGACAAACAAACAAACACAATAAATATATATATATATAATAAAGTATATGTATATACATAATATATAACTCTATATATAAACAATGTTTAAATTAGTATTCCATTTATGTTTATATATTTCCTTGTTTTGCAATTTATTTTGGTATCAATTGCATTTTATGTAATTTAAATTTTCTAATACCACTTTGAAACATAAGATGCCATATAATATAAGAAATAGTAACTGAATACTTCTACAAGAGAGAAGGAATGCCTCATACTTATGAGCTGCTGTAAGAACTAAGTAATGAACTAAATACATGTGGATACCATACAATACCAGTTAGTCAAAAGGTGCAGCGGTTACCCAAAAAGTGCACCAGTTACCCCAAAAGTGCACTGTTACCCAAAAATTGCACCAGTTACCCAAACAGTGTGCCAGTTACCCCAAAAGTGCACTGTTACCCCGTTATATATTTTTGGCAAGTCTCAATATTCCAACTCAATGTCAAGTAACTTAACTGGATACATAACATACCTTCTAGCGCCTTTGGTGAGTTTGATATCCGCCTGTTTAGTTTTTACAATTTCCTGCATTTCCTTCACATCCTCGCTGTAGTCTAGCAATTCAGTTTTCAGCTCTTGGATACTTTCCTTTTCAAGTAAGAGAGACTTCTTTTGTTGAGCTGTGAATGTCAATAATATATTTTGTATTATTATTAAACATATGTTGGGATAGCGTCTTTGTTTAATATGATAAATAGTTTGTATTTGAAAACATCAAGAATTTTTTTAGTTTTGAAACCAAACCGTCTATGGTAATTCTAAAAGGAGTTAGTAAATTTCAGGGGTAAATTTTGTGATGTTTTTAAATGTGGAAAATGAACAATCTATTTTAAGAAATGACTAAAAAACAATGAACTTGGCCCTAAACTGATATGGCATTTTGCTAGATTTACCTAATTTCTCTAAAGCATCCTCAATAACTTCAATGTCCTTGCTGGATATTCCTTCTTCCGGTTTTGACTTAGGAGTATCCACAGCCAGTATTGGGGCTGGATCAACCATTACTGGTGTTTCATCATCAATAATTGGTGCCTTATCCTTAAGTTCTTCCTTCTCACGTTTCTTAGCCTCAAGAATTTCTTTCTCTCTTTCTGCCTCCTGTAACTCCTTCTTCTCCTCTTTAATCTTCTCTTCCTCAAGTTTGATTGCTTCTGCTTTTGCCTGTAATGTTTTAAATAAAATATGTAATTTGGTGATTGTTTTAAAGAAATTATAATGCTTGTTAATATTATTATTAACATTACCTGGAAATCAACTTTGCCTTCTTTCTCGCCAATCGCAGCTTTAGTTTGAGTGGCAACTTGTTCTGGCAAAGCAGAAATTGTTGCTTTCAACTTATATGTTGTTGGCACATGTTCGGGAACCATCAATGCTCGTGATAAAAGTAGCAATGAAGGTGGAACCCTCTCATTCAAAGACAGATCTAGCCAATTACGCAATTCCTTCCTTAATCTTTCTTCGGATACACCATAAGCTCTCATGCCTCTCGCTCGGCAAGCCTGTTGTAACTCACTGAAATTTAAACTGTCCACACCCTCCTTTGCAATCATTTTGTCGTCCGCCGATAGTGATCTCAACTTCATCTTCAAATTAAACCGCAACATGGCACTCGTGCCAATAGTGGATACATTTAAAACTTTACATAAAGCAACTAAATGGGGTCTTTGAAGTGAATCCAAGGTGATTTCATCTTCAAACAATTTAGAAAACTTCATTATTTCTTCACTGGTGGCCACGTCGCCCGATGTTCTTATCCTATTAAAGAAACTCGAAAATTCCTTAGCCAGCTCTGAATGTCTGTTGCTTGCCTGTGGAGCCATTTGATCTAAAGTTTCTTGGAAGAATTTTGCCATTTCGAGCTTTACTTTTAAATGTTGTTTTAACTTATCCTCTTTCTGGCTCCTACTTTCAAAGGTGGATGGCAGCATATTTGGGAACAATTTTATAAAAAGTGGTAAAGTAAACTCCAAGAATGGTACTGCTATGAAGACAATAAAAGGTACCATTCTGAACAAATCACCTATAGTAGTCACTAAGAGCCTGTGTTCTCTCCTAGTTAGTGACTGCCCTCTTAGAATTTTAAATAATAGTGACGTAGATATTCTTACTTCAATAAATAGAAGGCGGAAACCGTGATAGTAATGTCTTAATTCATTCATAATTCTCTCCTTCAAACTTTTTTTCTTTTCCTCCTTTTTGGGTAGTTTCTCTTGCTCTTCAATACCTTTTTTTATTGTCTCAACTGTGGCCTCAACTTTAGACGAAGGTTTCAGAGGTTCCTTCTCATAATAATATTTACTTGTGGATATTGTTCTTACAGCAAGAGGATGGTATATATTGTTAATAAAAGGTTTTTGACATATATCATGTTGCAATCCACTACATTGGGTTGTGTAATATGATAATGACCTTGAGAGAGCAATATATGGAAAGTTTTGATATTGTCTGGTCTCCCATAGTAGAGCTAAAATATGTAAAGTTTTATTAAAATTAATCAACTTTTTCAGCAATAAAATATATCGTACACTAATTACTAATGAATGATGACTATGTCATCATATTAAACATATCTATTGTATCGAAACCTCGTAAAAAAAACGTTAACGGCTCAATAAATAACCTATTATGCCGCTTGGTCACGTAATATAGGAGTATTTATAAATTATCATGGAATACCCATGTGATAATATAAAATAATATAATGACTAATATAATAAACAGAGGTTGTAAACAAGGACTCAAAAAGAATAAAGCACGTGATAGGATATTGTTTACATTCCTAAAATGTAATTATTTCAAACAATATAGAATTATATACATTGATGAAGTCATACTATATTCGATCAAATGTTATAAAAGGTTATATCGTTATTTCTCATGTTAATCTCGATAAATTTGACAATTTTTTTATACTTACTAGATTTTTTTAAACACCGACACCGATTTAATACAATTCTATTCATTTTGCCTTTTTATTTGGCTAACAATAGGAAAATTATGAATATTAAAAACAAAATCAACCTTTAGGCACCATGACAAACTAGAAGAATATTTTTTTTATTGTCTGTGTCTAGTAGATTTGACAATTTCAATGACTATTCGTAATCTGTTGATTCGTGTTTTTAGTGCGGCCTTTAGACTAATAACATAACAATTTCGTAAAATTAAGACGATTCATGCACTCACGGTGTTCGGTCGAAACAAAATTAATTATTATTTTAAGATTAATTTATTTCGGATACGGTTGCCATTAATGTGACGGAACGAGGAAAGGTGACCCATCGCATTTGCGGATAATTGAGCGAAGCGAGCGGAGCGTTCTACTGGAAACTTTTTCACATTCATTGTCACGAATGGGCTCAAAAACTATTTGTCGGAAAATTATAAAATTTTGAAATCGAAAAGACACACATTAGGTGATGGTTTAAAAAAAAAATTAAAAATGTCATGTCGTTAAGGAATAATCGTCAAAAAACTGATATCCCTTTGAAGTCAATGGAAAACGATGAGTCATTACACTGGGCTCACTTCGCTCAATATGCAAACAGCACCCGAGATTTTGCGAGCGCAGCGAGTCGGAATTGAGGGTCTGTTGGCACCCCGAGTATCTTAGACTTAGGAAAGGGAACCTTTTCACAAACTTGTGCTACAATGTTGTAGGTTGACAGTGGGACAAGGTCAAAAAAACTTTTAAGAACACCAAAATAAATGGTGTAGCGCATATAGCAGTGATCAAGATTGTAAAGAGACAGATCAGAGAAATAAGTGTTTTACCAATCGATCTCCTGGTTTGTCAACATGATCATCTTAATGCTTAATCGCAAGTTGATATTTATCTCCACCATCGTAGAGGTGACTACCTAATTAGAGAGTGATATAGAATTAGTAACTGCCAAGAGCCGAAATATTGGATGGTTTTGCTAAGAATGCTGAGCATATCGTCGACAATTTTTGCTTTCGCTTCAAGGCATGTACCGAAGTTGATGTTAGCTGAGACATCAAGGACTTGAAGGTCAATGTGGTTCGTGGTAGATAAAGAAACATTTTGGAAAGTGGGTGTTAAAATAAACTTCATATTTCGTTTTATTTTTTTATTTATGGCGTACCAGGCACGATTTACTTTATCAAAGTCAAGATGGAATAAAAAAACCAAAACACATTTGAAGTAGGTCGGCCAACAAAGTTAGTTATTTCCTTAAAAAACTATCTAAAAAGATAGGAATAAAATATTTTCAGTGTCAAGTGTGAAGTCGATTTCAGTGGAAAGCGATCTCACACACTTCTATTTTTTTTGTACACTTTTTTTGTTTTTGTCCTTTGTTGTTTTATAACTCCTTAGCTCTACCGCCCATAGACTATAAAATAAATAGTTAGTCATATGTCACTTTTATCAGGCAGCATATCAATTGTTATTTATGAGGTTATGCCTTATTACTATTAGTTATTTATATTTATGTAAATACTACATAACGATTGTAAACCAAAATTTTAAAAATCTGTAATATCTACTGATTATTGTACAATTTAATATTCTGTCATTTGATTTTTATCACTACAAGGTACAATTTATTCTTTATTACCCGAAAAAACAGTCACTTTCATAAAAAATTTAAAATAATTATATACTGATTATTATTTAGTGACTTGTTATGTATTTAATTAAAAATTACTTAGCCTTTTATACAAAAGGTGCTATGAATGCTTTATTAAGACCAAGCAGTAAGTGTTTTGGATATAGTATTGTATTGCTTTTATAATTATATTTAATTGAAAGTTAATTTTCTACAAATATAAATTACTCATTTTATTCATTATACATTACTATTAAAAAGTAATTTTTAAGGTTTCAATTTGGTAAAGATGAACTCGCATTCTACAACAAATAAAAAGAAAGATGCAAAACATATAGTTTGGATTGATTTGGAAATGACCGGTCTCGATGTAGAAAAAAATCATATACTAGAGATAGCCTGTCTCGTGACGGATGCAAATTTAAACATAGTAGCCACAGGTCCAAATATAGTAATACACCAGGATGATCAAATATTAAATAATATGAACGATTGGTGCAAAGTTCAACACAATGAGGTAAATAAACTATTAAAACCATTAAGTTGATTAAATAATTACGCACACAAATGTGTGTACAGTTCTTATATATTTAATTAATACTAATATATGTGTAGTACGGTTAAGTGTATTTTGTAATTCATATCATTGCTTTACAGACTGGATTAGTAGCCGAAAGTAAGAAATCAAAAATATCAGTCTCTGAAGCAGAAAATAAAATACTAAATTTTGTTAAAACTTATGTACCAGAAAAAGTGTGTCCACTGGGCGGGAACAGTGTTTATATGGACCGAATGTTTATCAGACGATACATGCCCAAATTGAATGATTACTTGCATTATAGAATAGTGGACGTTAGCACAATCAAAGAGTTAGCGAAAAGGTGGTTCAAACATGAGTATTCAAGGATACCAACAAAGAAAATGGAGCATAGATGTCTAAATGACATCAAAGAAAGTTTAGAAGAATTAAAGTATTATAAAAATAATATATTTAAGCAATTAAATTAATTATTAGACAATTCTCATAATCAGCTTGTATTAATCTTAAGTTAGAGTGAGATGGGTATTCTTTCCATGCTCTTCTCTATTGCAATTCATGGATTTGCAATTTATGACTGGCCACCTCCCGTATCTACCTCCTTGGAAATAATATACAAACTCTGTAATTACAACATTTTTTTTGAGCTATCTCACTTATGGTATATATTACAATATTTGTTAGTAAAGCTTTATTGGTTAGTTGATTTGTTTGTATTATGAGATTTGGATCCCTGTTTGGGTAAGACTCCTTCATCCTTTTCCATGACTATCCTTGCTTTACTTTATCCAGTCATTCATCTAGTAAGGGCATGTAATCAAAAGAGTGATGAGTATGGAAGTGGAGGGATGGACAGGTAGAGGATGGACGAAGAAAAGATGGATGTATTGCGTGAAAGACGATATGGAGAAGGTACTATGTACAGTCAAATTCATTATTAGTCAATTCCTTTGTGGCTTCCATGGTCCGTGTTCTGTCTGGAGTATAACCTACTTAAGTAAGGATGATGTCTGAGAGCATTGGTGAGTTTAGTTTTTGACGGATGTTATCATTCCTGTTATAATTTGCAAAATAAAAAATAAATTAATTAGTTAATGGCAATGAGTTTACTTAAACATTATTTTAGGGATAATTTCATATTAAATAAGTTTTTTTATATAATACTTTTTTTTAGCATGTGTTTCTGTACAAAGAATTTAATTAGTGATGACGAATATATATATATATGTAATAAGGAAATGTCTGTGTGTTGATCTTTTTGTGAAGAATGTGTTTACAAAGAAATGTGAAATAAAAAAAATTACGTGTTTTATTTTTGTTAATGATTATAATCAATACATATGATTGAAGTATCAGTCTGTAATATCAAATAAATTTTTCAATAAATGTATATGAAAGTATATACGGCACTTACATATAAAAGAGCAATTTTTAAAATTTGTTTCTGTTGGTCTGTTTGTGTGGTCCGGCTCATCTCTGCAAATGCTGGGCAGATTTTATCAGAAATTTCACTGGCGGATAGCTGATGTTATAAGGAGTAACGTAGGCTACTTTTATTTAAAAAAAAAAATATATGTGAACGGAGTCGTGGGCACTGCTAGTTAACAATATATTTGTTTATTATAAAGTGCTTCTAATTAATTAATAATTATTAGAGGTTTTTTTTCAACACGTATTGAAAATATCAGTATTAAAATTACGTTCCATTAAATATAATATCCTTGATCTAAATCAATGACTTCATGCTCTTCGAAAATAGGAATCTTCAAGGCCGGCAACACTCGAAAATCCTAGGATGTTGCAGGAGTTCATGGGCAGCGGTGATCACGTCCATCTGTGACCCGCACGCTCGTTTGCCCTCCTCTGAATAAAAAAAATATAAAAAAAACAGGATATTTTTGGATAAGATTATATTTTTTGGGAAATTATAAAAATATTGCAAAACAGTCAAGCCTTGGTTTTATATTGATCTAATTATTTATTTATTTTTTACTTGTATTTCATAGATTAAATTACTGGTGCTGTAATAGTTGAAAATAAAGTATTGTTTGCTGATAATAATTCTACACTCATTTGCCAATGATGTGTGAGCTAACAGACTTGCTGTCTGACGTTATTATTAAAAAATATATTTCTACCCCTCAGGAACACGATTTTTCGGGACAAAAAGTCTCTTATATCATTTTTTGTACCTTTGTGACAATAAATAAATAATTTCACTAACACTTATCCTTGTCAGGTTTGGATTATATATTTCTCAAGCTTTGTTTTCGTGGCAGAGAAGCATGTTTTTTTTTCAGTCTCAGACAATTTTATATTAAATTACAGCAAAATTGGCACAGCAGTAAGGTGTAACCGACAGACAGTCGGAGTTAATTTTTCATCTATGAATATCATAAAGTAGTATTTAAAGCCAAAAAGCAACAGGTAATGTATGGCTAAATAAAGTTTTCTAAGATTTGGTGTTATGTATTCAAGAAGTGATATATGTATACTTATATTTATAATAAATAAATGTATATATTTATTAACAATAACAATATTAATACTGACAACAATCACATTTGACATTCTTTTTTGGTGTAGTGTTTAAATACAAATATACAAGTTGCCGGTGAACGTCCAAATTTGATTTTGTTTGTATCGTAAATTAGATTACTATATCACTAAATTTAGTTCATGTTTCCAGGCTATTACAGGCAGTGATACAAATACAGATAAATTTAAAATTAAATGTAAAAAGATATAACAAAATAAACAACAAATATTTAAAAACATTGTATGTTTGCAAGAGCAGCAAATCCCGCAACTCGAACTCCCCTCGCGTGGAAGTAATCATCAATTTGATTTGACCAATTTAATTAAATCTATGATAAAATAATATTATGATATTTGTCTCAAATACTTATTACATTACATATAAATATACTTACATATTAATTGACCCTTTAGAAAAAGCTTAGTTACCAACACGATGTAGGAGTTTTAAGAATTTAAAATCTTTTATGTTTGAGAATAACTCTTAAATCGAATGAGGTAACCAATAAGGATCTCTTTGTGGACCAAATAATATCTTACACGGATGAGAGATTTTAATAACATTAAGAAGGGAAGGGTGGCTCCCGACCTTCAAATGATTTAATTTCATTACTGCCATCTTAATGGTAAAAATTGCTATCTATTGCTATATTTTTACGCAAAACACTTAACACTCACGTTAATGTTGCATTTATGAGGCACGTGGACGAAATTCGTAAAAAAAACACATTAAAGATAGCACCATCTATTGAGTACATACACAAGAAAAATTTAAGCAAACTCTTCACCGCCATCTATTGGAATTTTATAGAACTAAGTGAATTAAACTATTTATGTAAAAAATCGTATTGTCAATTGTGAAAAAACTGTCCTATCTTTTAAGTTGGACCAAAAAATAACTACAAAATTTTATTGAAAGCGGTGTCTTAGTGGTTTCGGAGAATTTTTTATATATAAAGATAAGTTAAATAAGCTACTATTGACTTTTAAATCTTATTTTATAATAACTTTTATTTAATGTCACACTTGGAATAACTTAAGGTAATATAATTTATTGGTCATTACAAAGTCATTTATATTTTGGTTCAAGCTCATAAAGTTATATTCTTAATTCTCTTTAGTACTTACGCGATTTATTAAATTGTAATTTGCGCGATGTTGCGGCTCGGTTTCTATATATTTATCTTCCTTAATACGGTAACATGGTACAGTACAATGTACAGTGAATTCTTTTTAACGAATCTTCAATAATATTATTTTAATAAAAGTTTTAATTAAGTTTAAATAACTGATATATTATTATTATTATTATATTTTAGTTAAATAGTTTTACTTTTTTAATAAGTAATATAAATTCTTTGTAAATTTGTTTGATTAACTATATCTGTGATTCCGGTGTTAATAAACTGATAGTAAATAAATCAAAAGTAACCATATATGTATGTATGTACGTGTGTATGTAGTCTGTTTAAAAGGCCGAACCTCACTGATTGATTAATGGATTTGCTCCTCGATCAAAGGGTTTTATTAACGGGGATCACTGAATTTTTCCTATCCAATGAATATTGTCAAGGCAATAACGGATCACTCCGGTTGACGAAAACTAGAAGATCGTGAAAAATATTTCATGTCCTTGGAAAATTATAAATAGAATTTTGTATTGTATAATAAAAGTAAAATACATGACATACATACATACATGTAAGTAAAAAAACCACCTTGAACTTTCTATTCCTATCGGTTTATTTTGAAATTAATCAATAATTTATCGTCAATTGTAGACTATTCAATATTCTGTAAGAAGTATTTATTTTTTGTGATTACGAGAATTATTTCTTCTTATTAAAGAATAAACACAAAATTTTCAAAATAAGTTTGATTGTTTATAAAATAGTGCACCTATTTAGAGTGTTTTCAATAATTAATTTATTTCACTTATAATAAATTGAAAATATTATAAGTTTTAGTAATTGCATTAAACAGTAGGCTTTGTCTTCTGATAACACCTGGAGATCGCGAACTAAAACAAAAGACGGAGCTCGTGAAATAATTCAGAGTACATTGTTCTCAGTAACAGTGAAGGTAGGGCTGAACTCATTAAAATCTTGAATAGCTATAAGAAAGGAGGAATTGTAATTAGGTAATTTCTTAATAACATTTATAAATTAAATGTTTTTCAATTGTATTAGTTACCAGTTAATAGAATTTCGTTTGTTAGTTAGTAGGTATACCTATATACTTAAATATATAAATCTATTTATATACATTTCACTATTATTTTGTATAAGTTGACAGAAATGTATTAATTACGGTTTAAAATTAATTATCCACCATTCATACTTTCTTCCGTCTTCTCGATATATTTACATAATTAGTCAAGGACACCGTTTGCGGCTAATTCATGTTTTTCATTTTCTATTTATTGACCCTTTAAAAAGATGTGTATATGTACACGGTATCCCAGTTGGCACAGCGGCGGTATGCTATTCCATAAGTCCGAGATTCGAGTGTCCAGGTTGATGAATATTTCATCCAATATTTATTAATAATAATAGAATTATTACAATCGCTTCAGTAGTGTTAGAACTTATAGATTATAACATTATAACAACACAGATATAATACAAAACTCTACACTAAAACTAATATAATAAAAAGAAATACTATAAAAGATTTTAGTATTTCTAGTGGCCCTTATTTGGGATAAAGCAAAAAAATCACAAACGCATGATTTGTTATACAAAATACGTGTAGCGCGGAACACTTCAGCTTCATGCATCCCAAGTACCAGCTCGGTGAACGCTCTTCTGAATCCCTTTTAATATTGATCACGAATACTTTACTATTTTGTTACCTTTTCAAAAATTTTTGTAAGTTATACGTAGTCCATATGCATAATGCAACCTTCAACCTAAACCATAAATCTGAAATTCAGATTTTGGATTGTTTATAGATAATACATATTCACCATCTGTAATTTTGTCTCCTAGTATATAATTTTATAAGAATAATATTATTCATTTTGTATTACTAGCTGACCCGTGTCCACATTGCCGTGATGTTTTAGGATTTATTTTATCTCATAACTCCATATCGCCTGTGTCGGGAATACCTAATTTGATTATTAATCTAGTTTTCGATAAGTGAAAGATATTTTTAAATTCATTCAGTAGTTGTTAAGCCCATTCGTGACAAAAGAAACAATCTATACTCTTTGTATTATTAATGTGACAATCAACAAAAGACGTCATCCATTTTGAATTAGTGGATCATTACGGCTTAATTTTTTAGCTATTTTAGGTATTTATGCTAAAATTTAAAGTAAGGGAGCGATTAAAACCAATTTCATCTTGTCAACTATATTTATTATCTCGGCTAAACCTACGACAGTTGTCAATTTTACATATATTTTTGTGAAATAAAGTGTTTTTAATAAAACATTATTGAAGTCTTATTTTTCATATCCTATAACATGTTACGATACACATTTAAACATATTATTTACTATTTACTTTGAATCAAGTATATATATTAAATACATAATATAGATAGATAGCTTATGTATGTTTAAAAACAAGTCGGAAGATACTACGAAGAAATGAAGTTAATATCTAGGGATGAATCATAAAATTTTCTTATAAAATTTTAATAAATAAAAAGTATTGTTATTAAGCGAAAATATTTTCATATAATATTATTATTGTTTAAAAGAAATAATCTTATAAATCTTTAATTATATTTACGTGTTCCACCGATAGTTGGAACTGGAGCGCCATTTTGAAATTCATTTTATCAAAGTTAGCGTGGGAAAAACTGGAGCTATTTTAAGATTATATTTAGTATGAACTACATAAAATCCATTTCACTTTACACGCTAACATCGTAAATTCTATGCTTCTTAACTTGCTAGATTTAAAAATGTTGTATTATTTATAAGTATTTTGAAAATTCTAATGAAATATCAGTATTTATTTTATTCGTTTTAATATTAAGCTACTTCTATATCTATTCTATCTGAGGCAGATAGATTTTTGGCAAATTTGATTATTTTATCCGATGAAATCTTAGATCTATGCTGGTTTTAATGATATGGAGAGGATTGAATTTATAACATCTACAAAATGAAATTAATAAATTTATAGTTATTATTATTATTACAGTGAAGATGAAAGTTTTATGACAGTAAGTTTTTTTTTTCAAAATTTTACGTCGCTTAATTCAACAAGTTACCGGAGCGTTTTATCTCATTATATTTTTTATCTATATCTACGGGCAGTATTTTCAGCAGTTAACTATTTGTGTCAGGTACCGTTTGTTCGCGCGTTTTTATATTGTTTTAAATTAAAATATTATCGAATTGGATTTTAATAATTATCGTATCTTAACTGAATTTTCACACTAGATAGAAAGTTGTAGTTTATATTAAATAAATCGTATATAAAAATATATAACTCTTATTTAAACATGTAGAAAAAAGTTTTAGAGTTTTTAAAAGCTGGAAAATGAAAATTTATTTGAAAATTTAATGCAATTCCAAAATACATTGTACGTTTGTTATAAACAATATATAAAATAGAGGATACACGAGATAGGTTCTAAAAGGAGATAATGTCTACGGTCGATATTTATACATTTAGTCTATTAAATACAATAATTTAACTACTTATTTATTATGAATACATTTAAGTTCGCTTTATCTACATCTAAAACTATGTAGAACATGTCTTTACTTGAAGGTATCTATGAGATAGGATTCGAGTTACATTTTTTTGTATGTAAAATACTAAGTATTATATTATATATTTAACAGAAGAGAATAAATTAGAGTATCAGGAACCAATAACCGCAAGAACATTTTTAAGTGATATTACGTGAAGTTTTTCTACTCCATTTACCGAAGTAAATCAAACTTTTCACCCGCCACGGACTGTGACCGAAGACGATTCAACTTTCAATTCAATATCACATTTCATTGAGATTTTATTCGCGTACGAATACAAATTCGTTGTAGTGGTTCCAGCGGTTCTCTTCGGAGTCGACTCCCGGCTTGAGCTCGGCGGCTCCGCCGGCGGTGCCGCTGCCGCAGCTGGCCGCCAGCTTGAACCCTTGCTCCTGCAGCATGTCGAAAGCCTGCTCAATGAACGAGTGCTTCAAGAAGAAGCGAGACGTGTACCTGTCGGCGAGCCCGTGGTCCGGGTCCCGCGACTCGTTGAGGGTCTCCCCGAACACGTCCCGACACAGCGTCACCTTCCCGCAGACCAGGATCCGGGATAGCTTTCGGAACTTGACGTCGGCGAGGCCGTCGCGTCCGAAAGCAAAGCTCCCACGATACCCCACAGTGATGCATCCCCGCTCGCGGTTGGGACGAGGGTCGGCCTCCCGCACCGCGCTCTCCAGCCCCGGGAGTCCGTAGTGCTTGGCCTCCCGCGTCAGGCGCTTGTGCTCGCGGAAGCACTCCGGCAGTACGAGGCCGCCGTCGCGGAGGTAGTCGAGCACGTAGCGGAAGAGCACGCCGTCGCGGTCGAAGAAGAGCCGGCCGCGGGCGTCGCGCGGGTGCTCGGGGTCGTCGGCCGCGGCGGCCAGCGGGGAGGCCGGCTCGCGCAACAGCGTGTCGCGCGTAGTGGCATAGTGCACGCCGCCGACGTTCAACTCGAGGAGCTCCGGCGGCGCGTCCGCCATGGCTGGAGGCTGAGGGCGCAGTGGCGCGACTGCGCGCCCCTCCTGACCCACTTTCCCCCTTTCCTCCGCGCCCCGCGTCCCGCCCTCCCATCAATAACGCACGCCCGGGTTACTGACTCGGACGTAATCATTTCCTACCCCTTCGAGCCGAACTCTTCGTAAAAACCTCCAAGGTCGCCCGTTGTCATCTAACAGATGGTTTATTATTCTCAAATACTCCGTAAAGTTAGCACGTCGCGGCGGTCCCCTTTATGTACTTAAATAACGACTTAACCGCGAATCAACAATGTGAACTCTGCTTACTCGTGAAAAGCTCGTCTTATAAAGTTAGTAATCATTAATTCTCACAAACACCATACACATCACGTATACAAACTTTATAACAAGATTCGCGATGGCATATTTTAGATGAGGCAACGAAAAAGATTATTCAAATAAAAAATATATATTTTATCAGGAGAATTTTATTACCAATAAATTTATATAGTCGTCAAAGTATAGCTTCTTCTCTGAAAGCGTATGAACCACAAGTAACATAATTTCTCAGAACTAATGTATATTTACGTTGCTTTGATCCGACTAATTATCCCCTTTATTGCTTAAATACTTACGAGTAAGAGGCGAATAAGAGGATTATGGTTGAATAACTAATGATAAATGTAGAATATATTAAGTATCAACATATTTAAAACGTAATAATAATTATTTAGTGAGGTTTTACTGAAATTAGCGACATTAAAAGACATCAAATCAAAGTGGTATGTGTTCTAGTTTAATACTCCCATGAATGTGGTTTTTGGGTTCTTAATGGATAAGGACAGAATTTTTACATGTTCATTACAAAAAGGGATACTTTTATTAGGGCCTGGGGAAATAACTTAGTTTCAAATTACATATGAGAGGAAAATAAAACAAAAAAAATAATTAATATTATATATTAACGAAATACTGTTACAATGTTGATAAATTAAATTAATATCACAAAACATAAGGTCAAATAATTAAATTTTACTAATCATCGCGTCTAATGTCAAAGTTGCTGAAGGTGTATCCTGATATATCTTTGTTGTTCTTAAAATCTGCTTTATCTATTTTGCTGCTTGGACTTCCAGTCGTTTTGAGCCACTGCATCCTGTAATAAACAGCGGAAGAAACAAAAGATCCATCTCAAACAACTTACAAGTTTTACCAAAATTAAAAGTTCTATAGATTTAAAAGTTCGCAAAAACCAAAAGTTATATCCATAATACGTTTTCGTTTGATCTGAATGTTTGAAAACTTAAAAAAAAAATAAAACATAAAATTCTGTCTCTTGTGATCTTTTGAATCGTTCCTTCCAATTATAAAGTTATAACTAAATTAGGTCAGCGAGGTCACACCGACTCAGACTCAAATAGTCCCGCAAAAGAGAGATATTACAGCGAAAGCATCGAATTATACTCTCTTTCGGCCTTCGTGAACGTAATGTCTGTCATTAGGACGTTTTCATTATGAAAGAGGGGTTTCTTTCCTATTAAGTTCGTGTCTGAATGAATATCGTTCATCAGACGTTCTATTTTCGTGTACATTTTCGGACGTGTCATCATTTGTCATAAATATATCTACTATACTTGGAAGTTAGAAGGTAATATAACGTTGAAGCTGACAAATCGACTAATATTAGATACGGCTTGCAAATGTATGTATTGGGTTTTCTCAAAAACTTAATACTAATCTGAATTTAATGATTTTTATATGCCGACAGCTAAATGAAAAGCGAGTAATATAGGCTTTTTATCCAGACATTTTCAAGGGATTGGGACCTACGGGAATGAAAACTACAAAACCTAAAAAAGCTTTATGGAGTGTATATAATAAAATAAAGTATTTTTATGTAAATCAATAAAAAATGAGAATTTTTTCGAATAGCAATTTCCTGTATAACGCAGGCAGAGTCGCTGACAAGATGTAGTATAAAACATAAAACGTTGAGTTCTAACACTATTGAATACTTCGTAGCGTAGATATGAACACATACATACATACATACATACATACATACATGACACAGAGTACACTTGTCTTGAGGTTAAGAGGGCGGGGTGTGTTTGTTTGACAAACGCAAACTCAATAACGATAAAATTTCCAAAAAACACACAGAGAACAGTATCAAATAATATATTAATTAATCACTCAACTAACCACACATTGTGTAAGTGAAAACAAAAATTCAAAAAGCACTTAACATCGCACTTCAAAAGCATTTTAAAATAACAATGACAAACTATCCTTTGTTAGCACTTTAAAGTAACGGACGTATAAAACTTTTACATATTACTAATAGTAATTTTGGCAGTAAAGACACACACACACACACGCACACACACACACACACACACACACACACACATATTTTTCTATTTAGATACAAAGACTTTACATTTATAACATTAACTCTTAATTACATATTCATCTTCCTGCCCTTATTCCAACTTTGGAATCGGCGTAGTGTTTTTTCTATACTCTAATGTCTACTCATCAATTCTGTACACACTCACTTCTTCTCCATCATCATCATCTTTCACGCAATCCATTCATTTTTACTTCGGTCTAGCTCTACCTGTCCATCCCTCCACTACCATACTCAGAACTTTTTTGATTATATGCCTTTCATCTCTCCTCATAACATACCCATATTCATAATAAAATATTTTTAAGTATTACGTTAAAATTTTCTTAAAATAAAATATAAAAGAAGATTCGTTAAGACAACTGTATATATCTTAATTGAAGATACTTCTAGAATTAAATACTAGAAGTATTTAATACTAGAAGTAGTAGTAGTATTGTCTAAAAGCTCAGATATAATATATAAGATAGTTTTAATTCACAACATTAGCGGCTGCGTTTATGAATTTTGTACGAAATGTAAAAAGCTAAAACCATTATGACCGCCTTACTCCAGAAACATTTAAAATATTATACAAAAAAAATTCTCTATTTACTTACGTAAGATGAGTGAGCAAAAATAGTTTACAAAAACTGTAACTAAAAAATAAGCTCAAAATTGAGAACAGTGTAAATAATAAAAAATGTATTGTAATTTAAAAAGCGTCGCGTTATTTTTACTTTGTAAATGATCTTTTTTAATAATTTTTAAACTATTTTTTATTTTCTAGTTTGGTTATTTTTTAATTTTCAAATTAATCCGACATCTTGAACGTCAAAATCGTGTTCAAAGTTTCCATTACACACATACACCCGAACGAAGCTAATTAAGGTAAAATTTGGATAAAATACATTATTGAATCATGTAATTTAGAAAACAAAATTCATCAGATTAAAACCTAGAATAAAATAAATTGACATACATTATCATGTAAAATAATATTATAACTTTACAAGTGTAATATTTTTACGAGTACATATTTTTATTATATTAATAAATAATATTCATAATGAACGTAAAAAGAAATGTGGAACAAAGAGCACGTATAGTAGAATTTAAAATGTACATTTCAATTTCAAAGAGGCCATTAAAGTTATATTTCTGTATAACTATGTATACTTTATACATTATTTTAAGTAAGAGTTGAGAGAGTTTTTAAGACAAGATGTCGGACGAAGTGTGCCGTGAGATGCCTTACCAAGTCATGTTACTTGAAAATTGGAACATACTTTTAAACTTTTAGAATTTAAAATTCTCAGAATTTATTAAAATATTGCATTTAAAAGTTATTTCAGACACGATGCTACGAGAATTGAACTGGTTTCCAAATAATCATTTTAATATAGTTTAAATAATAATACCATAACTAAATATATAAATAAAAACAAGTAATGGATAGTTCTTTAATCACGTGAAGTTCAAAAGGAGGGGGAAAGGGGTTGTGGTTTCAAAATAAACAAAATATGACAAGAGGGGTGACATACGTAGTGAGATATCATATATATATATATATACATATATATATGTTTAGTTAAAAGCAAGGTTAAAATTATTACTTTATAAAATTTAAACTAAATTTAATCATATAATATAACATATAAAATGCTACGTACCAATAAAGTACACGTGATTTTGGGTAAATTAAAACCTCACCAAGTGGGTGGAGGGGGGGGGGGGTTAAAATGTCGCTTAAAACATGACGTTAATGGACAACCGCAAATTCTATGTACAATTAAATTTCATTTAGTTCATAATTAGAAAATAGGAATGAGTTCAAAAGTCACCAGAAATCATATATAAACACTTTCATAAGAATAGAAGCGTATATAAAATTTTTATTTTAAAGTATCTTGGGGTGTTAAAATAATAGCAATAAATTGACAACAAACAGACACCACAATGTAAAGATTAAGAAGTATAGACCATATGATATGAGATGGACATATGGTAATACAATCTTAAGTAGATTACAAATTTGGTACAAGCCATATAAAATTTATTGTTATGAATTATTGTCTTATTGTTATTGTAATGTGAAAAATTTAGATTTAACACTAACCTACCGACATTTCATGTATACCTGTTCCTACCGCACGCGGTCAAACTGACCGGTAATTAAAAATTATTTTATTATTAACGCAGGTAATAATGGAAATAACTAAAAGTGAAGAGTGAAGACAATATTATATGCATATTCTAAGAATTGTCATGTAGTTTGATAACGATATTATAACGTTAAAAAATGTGTAAGTTTTACAAAAGTTTAAGAACGGTCAATTTGACCGGTACTTGGTAGGTTTAGTGTTAACAATTATTTTTCACAAACAAGCAATATTGGGGACTTAATGAAAAAGGTTATATAAATTAAAAAGGCTGCGAAGGAGGCTTAGTACAGTGCATGAGGTCATATAATACTTGTGCTTAAAGACTTACATTGCATCCACCTTCTCAGGTGGTCCTTCTATTTGTCCTTCGACAGTTCCACGGGATGTGTTTCTGCACCATCCCTTGAGATCCAGTTTGTCGGCTTGCTGTTTTGTGTACTATAGACAAATTTTATGGATATTTTTGGGTAATACAAATTCTTCTCAGTGGCTCAGCATCTAGAGCTGATAACTTACTCACAGACTGACTACACTGACCTTTTTAGTACCTGTACTTGTTTGAATTTTTTGTTCAGAAATGGGTTAGAAATTTAAATAGAAGTACATAAATAGAAAAACTGCATCCATTTTTATTACCACAAATATCTGAATGTCTAGAACATCTTTCACACCTAGGAAACCCTGGCTGCCAGGCTATTTCAAGATTATTATAAATGTAATTTAGGTTTGAAGTATGGCTTTAAAAAAGGAACAAGACAAGCCCACTGAGTTTCTGTCGTCAGCTCTTCTCAGGTTAGTAAGTAACTTTCCGAGCTGGTGCTAGCTTCGCAAAGAAATCTTTTTTGTATAAATAATTTTCAATAATTTTCTTTAATAGCTTTCTAACATTAATAACATTGTTATTTAGTTAATCATAATAATTATATGTAAAAGTTTAATAATTATTATTTCTTACCTTATCGTTTGTGAATTTGATTAAAAGTTAATAGAAAATATTAATATCAAATATATTAAATATAATCATCAAAAAAATTATATTTAACATGAAAAAAAATGCTATTTAATTTTTACTGTTGCAGGATTCAGAGTAACAAATATTTATTAATTATTAATAAATATTTATTAATTATTAACAGTTTTTATTAATGGTGGAAAAAACTTTTAAAAGTCAAAATATATCATAGTGTGTTTGATGCAATAATAAAAACTATAATATTTAATATTGATATTATATATGAATTCTGAATATAAAAATTTATAACTATTCTACCTGTGTTAAAAGAACAATTTTAAGGAAAACTATCTTTATAAACATTCCTTATCTCCAAATATAGCACGGATTACTCCTTGAAAAATAAATTAATAAAGTCGATAAAGTAGAACTGTTGTATAACAGTAACATATAATATGTTACAAGTGGAAATTCAAAACCGTTTAGTCGAATATGGTACTAGGGATAATTATCTTTTTGCATAAAATATGAAGAGGGGAATTAAAAGTAAACAGTTGATTTTTAGTTTCATACTAACCTTTCTAAAAAATACTCCTTGAACCCGGCCATACACTTCAAAATCAACACCCCGGAGAGCCATCTCCGCTACAGCTGTACTAAAATTCACTTTTAAACCATTAATGAAAGTTGTCAAAATCAATGCTCGAATCATCTAATCGTCAAATATCATATATTCTTCAAAATAAAAAGAGTTAAATTATTTTGAATTTCAGATATTTTTTTTTGCGTCAATTGTCATTTGTAGAAAAAATACAATATGTTTATGGAGATTGTCATAAGCTACCAAATAGTGAGTGATATTAAAATATTTGTGTTATTTTATCCGATTATAATCTATTTTTTTATTATTTTTAGTTATAATTAAAAAATGATCATAGTTGTGTAGGACAAAATAAAAAGAAAACATAAATAATAGTTATTTATCTCCAAACTAAAATGTTAACTAGCGCTATAAACCCTTTATTTGGCAGATGACAGCTTTCGGCGATCGTCTGTTTTAAGTGGTCAATTTGTGAAGTATTCTAAAAACTGACCAGATTTTATTATCTAAAATCAATATAATTATCGTGTACTTATAAAAACACCAACAACTAATATTAAAATAGTTGCTATCGACTTGGTGGAATATATAGAATAAATCATAATGGCATTCTATTGCTGCAGCAGGTATGTACATCAAATATTATGTAATAATAAGTGAATTTAAATTTGGTGTATTAATATCTAATAATATTTTTCTATTGAAGATTGGGAACGAAGTCAGTGTTTGGAAATTTAACAAAGTTCAGATCTGCGTTGGGTACAGTGTCATACGCCCAATCTGCCTCTGTGCCAAAAATTACTTTCAAAAATTTCGAGCCACCAAAGGAAGAACATCATGATATTAGAAACGAACGCCTTAAACGACCTCTTTCACCCCATCTTACCATTATTGAATACCAATTGACTAGTATTCTTTCCATTTCTCATAGATTTGCAGGTTTGTTTACAATATATTAAGTGCTCTTTAAAAATTTATTTTACCTTAAATATTATCTTATTTTAGGTAATTAACTTATTAATGAGATTAGTCATATGCAATAAATATTCCAGTATATTGCTTTTAAATAAAATAGTAAATTTTTAAGTCATTATGGTTTTGCCTTTTTATATAAGATAAATAATATAGAATAATTGTTTTAGGTATGATTCTTTCGGGATATGCCACAGCTTTGGGAGTTGGAGCACTTGTTCTACCTCATGATATTTCCCACTATATTACAATGATTGAAGGACTCAATCTTTCCCCGGCAACTTTATTTGTTGCAAAGCTGTTAATTGCAGCTCCATTTGGCTATCACTTTGCTAATGGAATTCGGCATCTCTACTGGGATACAGCTAAAGGTTTGTCTATTAAGGAAGTCTACTCAACAGGATATGCTATGTTGGCTGGAGCGACGGCAATCACACTGTTCTTAGCCGCATTATAATTATGTAAGGAAAATAAATTGTTAATTTTTGTTTTATTTATTTAGAGAATTAAACATTACAAATAATTTTGTCTTGTTTTATTTTAATTTAATTTCTTTACAATTGTCATTGACTTAGGGCTCAAAGATTATTTTTATACATTAAGCCACACCACACGTGTTCATAACATCATGAATGGTCTTGAACTTTTCAAAGTCCATCTTCTCTGTTGTTACGAGGCCTCTTGCAGCATTCTAAAATCAAAACTCAGTTAAGAAATTACATACACTGATATATTAATTCATGTAATTTTAAACGCTTACATTGAAGATAACATTGTTGTTCTTGAGAAACTCTCCGTAAATGTTGAACAGATCGGTCCTTGTGTCCAATAGCTGTGCCAGACTCAATGGAGTATGGGCTATAGAGACATCTGATAAGAAGTCCTTAGCCGAGAGCCAAGTTCTAGAAGGCGCCATGACGATATTGCAAGTCGCATAGTTCTGTAAACTGTCCCTACCGCTGTCTCGATTGAGACAGAGAAGTTCATATTGGGCTGAATCAAAGTTTGACAAGTCGGCACCTGAAATTGGAGTTATTGATAATAACAATAATAATAGTTATACAAACTTATTCAAGTAGGTATATAACTTTGAAAACGTACTGGAGACAAATGCAACATCCCCTCTGTCCTCTTGAAGACATTTCCATGCATTATTTTCCATATTGTTAGTGGAACATTGTTTTTTCAGTTTTGATACATCGTCACCTGAAATATTTTACACTCAATATTATATCAAAAAATTATTTTCTCTAATAATGTTTATAGATAAAGATCCAACCATGGCAGAAAGTTCATTTTGTTTCATTATTTTAGTGTGAATTAAAAAAAAACTAAGTCTTAAATATTTTTTTTTTTTCTCAATCAAACCTCTAGGATTGTTTTCTGGTTTGTCAACTCCCGGAAGGCAAGATCCTGAGAAGAAATCTCCAAAGTTTTTGATACAGTTATCCGATGTAATTTTTTGTTTGTTTATGAGGTAGTAGAGAGGAGCTACTAGTCCAGCGAATGTGCCGAATGAGTTGTGACAGGAACTTAAAAAAAAAAGTTAATGCAAATAAAACAAATAATTTATTAAAAAAAAAACGAAAATGCCTAAAAAAATATAAAAAAATAAGTACCAACCGGATTCTAATACTAAAAAACTATTAAAAAAACAAAAACTGTCTGCATTCTTAAGCTACTGAATTTATTAACAAAAATGACAAAAAAAAAAAATAAAAAAGTACCAACCGGTTTCTAATATTAAAAAACTTAAAAATAACGGCTGTCTGCAGTCTTAAGTTAATGGTCATTTGATTATCTTCTAGACTTGTTTAATTTGACATATTATATTCAAATGAAGTAATTTAAAAATTCCTCGGCGATTATTAGTTCGTAACAAAGGAATTAGAATATTTATACTCTCATTCTTACCGTTTTCCTCTTAAATCATTATTAGTGCTGAATATCGTGTTTTTCTTGACGACCGCTACAGCGTAGTTTGGAGTTTTATCGTCTCCATACACTTCATGAAAGACTGGATGTAAGTTGTATTTTTTGGAGGCCGAAGCCACCCTTACATCGTCTACCGCTGCTAAATCGGAACCGTTGTCTTGGACCTTTAAGTATGTTATAAACGTAGGTCATATGAAACGGAAAATATTGTTCTAACTTCACTCCTTACCGTCTCACTACATAAGCAAGAATGGCGTTTGTGTTATGTATTTTTGATTTATAGTATTTAAACATGGAATTTATTTGTTTTTGACTCTGTTCCAGGTTATTAGACCGTGAAGTTACTTTTGGCTGATGTTTGTAATAATATATATGTATAAATATTTACTAAGTATAATATTTTAAGCTTAAAAATTTAAGCAAAATTATTGAATATATATTAAATTATATAAAAAATTTAACTGAATAAACATTTTAAATTATATATCTTATTCAATTACAATTAATTGTACAACTATATATAAATATAATTCGATTAATTATAGAAATCAGAATCAACCAGCAAGTAACTTTATTTTCTAATCGGACTTAATAATTCGAATACCATTACCATAATATCGTCTTGTATGGGAATTGAACCAGCGACGATTGAATAGTGCTAGGGACACTTAACTACTAGACCAATGGGCCATAAATTGCCAAGTTAGAATAAAATATAGATCTGCTCACTCCAACTTGCACTCGGAGGTTACCAATTCAAAAAAAAAATTATAGATTTAAAATTAAAAATAATATTTATAGATTATTTGACATATTTAGGTTAATTTGTACGAAAATGTAGTTTATTAAAGTAAAAGTACATACACTCCTGAGGCAGTCCTGCTCCGTTGGTTCCTGGACGCAGTCCAGTCGCGGTCTGATGTCCCGACTGAACGAGAACACGGACATCGCGCGGCACTTGGCCAGCGACACCAGTGACGTCACGCACAGTCTACACCAGATAATACCTCCAGATTACTAGAGGATACTAGAGGACTCTTGATTTAGGGAATGGGGAATTCGGGCTTATTCGGTTCATAATACTTAAAATTATAAATATATGGAGTCCTCGCGGGTGTGAAGGCTGTCGATCGTTCCATTGTTTTTGGTGTTTTTTTGTCGGTTGTTTTTTTTTTAATATTGAAAACAATAGTAAACAGTAGCAAGCGGATGATTTGTGCGTTTATTTGTTTTAGCTGAAACTTAATCCATTGTAAGATTTTTATTGTTTAACAATATTCTAAATGATACAGATTATCTAATTAGTGATTCTTATCGATACGGTCGGTGTGTGTGTGTGTGTGTTGTCTCTGTGTGTGTGTGTGTGTGTGTGTGAGTGTGTATGTGTCTCGATCATGCTTTTAATTATTTGCATAAAAATATAAGTCCAACTGTTTACACCAAACGAAGTTATTACATTTATCATTGGACAAGATGTATCCTAGAAGAGAATGCATGTATGTGTGTGTTGGTTGGTAAGCTTAGTTAAACATCCGTATTTACCTGACGACCGGTTCGGGCGGTCCGTGTCCTCGCTCTATAACTTCGGTGTAGTTCGCCTTCTTCAAGTAGTCGACTGGTCTTATCGGTATATTGTCTGCCACGTGGTGTATGTTCTCTGATAGACCTAGTACGTTTATGAACCAATCCGGCTTTGTGTTCGCTCCTAAGGAGTTAATGACTGGGTTTAGTATGTCTGTTCGTCGGTCTTTGGAATTTCATTCGAATATGTCCATTGTGCTTTATGTTAGAAGTTTATTTCCATTATAGCTTAGGATTTAGCAAAGATATAATTATTGCAGCGTAGTATGAGTATGATTTTACTGATAAAAGCAAAAGAATGCCTTCCTTTTATTCAATTATAAAATAAGGAAATTGTGATTCTCGGGACAGCTATGTTTATATACTTACCAGCTTCGGACAATTGTCTAATTTTTTCCCTCAGAGGCGTTAATTTTGCGAGTACATCGTTATGTCCCAACAGCCCTTGCCAGGGTCTGGCGGCCCAGGAGCATGGCTTCTCTCTCACCGACACCTTAGACCCATCCACGCATAGATACGCGAACTCATCGGGGTTCTCTGGTGATTTGGAGGCTGGTGTTATACCTACCGGGAGCTGAAAAATAAAATCGATATTTAATCGATTTGTTTGACGGCGACGTCAATGAAATCGATTAATAACCTACCCCAAAGAACTTCCTAACATAGATGACCTTGGTGAAGGCGACCTCCCCTCCGTTATGGGCGAGACAACGCAAGGCTCCTTCGTACCCACTATAGTTATCTGGATAGTCACATTTATCCGGATGTTCGCACATGGCACATAACTGACTATATTGAGACTCTGAAAGATTATTTATTAGAGGTTTCTTTAATTTTTATCTTTATCCTATCTTTTAGAATGTTTTTTCATTAACTGGTGTAATTTTAAAACTTTCATTTAATTTTCTATATATTTAAAAGCCAAAGCAAAAAAAATACTAATTTAACAATGTTTAAGATTATGAAATGTTTGTTATTGGCAAGAAAGCTGGAATTTCGTTCCAAGAACTTGTTTATTTCCTTATTTGGGAAGCTGAAATTCTAGAGACTTCAGTTCAAAATATCTCGACAGGAATCTGTCCTAGGCATTTCTGTGACCTACTTGTAAATAAAACCGACGCAAAATCTGGAGACATGGTACATATAACATACCCATTCACAATATTATATTTAAAATAATTCTCTTTATATTCTTGTTATTGAGTACTGATTTATTGTTAGTTATATTTAATTTCAAAACCGCATTTCAAACCGCATGTTATAACACGACATTTGCAATTTAATATCAGATATTAATTAACGTGGATAAATATATATTTCCTTGTCATTTGGAATTTTTTTCTTTTGAATTATTACAAAAATTTGCCCTACATTGGATTATTTTTATATAAATTCTTTGCTAAGTTCTCCGAAAGTCTTTACTTAATTGCTACAGAACTAATGTCTCCGGTGATTCGAATGGGATTTAAGCAATTTCCTAACAATTCCAAGAACACCTGTTGCTTACAAAGATTTATTCTTGAACAAAGTTCGTTATAAGCATTACGAAGTCACCCGAGACTTGAAGGTAATAAATTACTGAATATTTTTTATAATAAATCCTCTGTTAAACAATCACTGGAGTTCATTTTAAAACTTTGAAAAATTATTTAAATGATTGATCACGAACGACTGAAAAATTGTTGGTTATTTACTCTTTTGATTTGGCTTTCAGAGTGTGCTTTGTGAATTTCAATGAATTGGGCAAAAAAGTGTCAGTAAATTTTTTTCGTCCATATTGGTACTTACTCCATACGGAATTTGTCTTCGGATCCGGCGACCATTTTCCAACTATACATGATTTTTTGAAAAACGTCGACAATGCTCGAAGTTCGTTCTCCTTTGGTGATATCGTACGATCAGTCATTTTTGGGAAGATTTCTCTCTTCATTAGCATTGTCAGTGGAATCTAAAAGTTATTTATGCTTAGACTAGAACCTACTAGAAATATATTCATATTATTACTATTAAATTGGTATACTGAAATTATCCCAAGATGTCCGACCATTTTGTCTAATCGAATTTTATTCTCACATCCTAAATAAATGTAAATACAATCTGTTATACTTAAGCCTACACGGATCCGAGTACCATAAAGCCTCTGACGTAAATTTAAGCATTACTTATATTTCAATTTCATTGCGGTAGCATTTGTTTTTTATGTTTTCTACTTTGAAATAAATTATCCTCGCCTCCGGGCCCTTTATAATCTTTTATACTTTGCTTAACTTTGACTTTAGAACAAACTTATTTTTTATTTTATTTATAGATATACTATTTAGTTCAAAGACATAATAATTTAAAGGTAATTTTTCAAACGAAAAGCTCATTTTATTTGTACGTGAATCGACTTTTCGTCAATTAAGGCTTGACATGAAAATCAAAGCTTTCTCCACTCCCAACCCCTCGACCTTTTTGATCCATCATACATTGTTGCGGAAAGCTTTCAAATATTGTAATAAAATTGCAATATAACAGAAAATGTGGATATAAAACGAATTATTATATATCAAGGTGATGAAATGTTTCAGAATATAGCGATGTCAAAATTATATCTTTGCCTTATATATTAGGCAAATTTTATTAAATTGTTCACATTATTTTCACTCCATGAAATAAATGTTTATTACTTTTCTACAAATTTTTTGGACTAAAATTATTTTGAAAATTATTTCAACTTTTCCTTCATCTTGAATTTCTTTTAACATTTTTCAACTTTGTGAAACGTCTTTTCTGGACTTTTGCATAAAAATAGCTGAAGGAAACCAAGTATTTTTAGATTTTTAGTTGTTTAAATATCAAATTAAAAGTTAGGTTCGCCATTGTCTATAATAAATAGGTATATTTAAAGTTTTATTTAGGGTCGGTTTCAAATGTTTGCTAAATTCGTGGAAATGTTTTGAAGTTAATTGGAATAGTTTCAACACGTTTTTGGGCGGATGTGGTTAAAAGTGTATCGTGAATGGGCATTGGTTCACTTTTGGAACTTTTGTTTACCAACTTTTGTTTAAACTATACATATTATTTAACAAAGGTATATATAATCAAACTATAGACTCGTATGGTTAGAAGTATATCAAGTGGGGTTTATATGATCACTCACCTTGTATCCAACGTTTCTATTGACTCCAGTGTGACAAGACTTTAATCCCTTAAGCTGATCCAGATTATTAATTGGGAGGTCCTTGTGGACAACTATCACAGCCTCGTAACGAAACTCCGCTAGAGGAACATATTATTAAATTAAAATTATAAATATTGATCACACGATTGGAATTAAAAGATAACGTATACATATATAATATATATCTTTTAAAAGTATCTTTTATTATTTTCTTTTAATTATTCTATTCTGTACTTTCTAAAATTTCGATTAAATTATTATTTTATTAATTATAATGTTTAATTAAACATTTCAATGGACTCCTGTCTTCAGAGACAACAAAGACAGCCTTTTAATTGCGAAAGGTTTTAGTGTTTATTGAATAAATGAATTAATTATAATAATACTTCGAGATAAGTACATCCTATCCTATCCTATCCTATCCTATCCTATCCTATCCTATCCTATCTTATTCTTTATGCGGATTTAAACTTTATTCAATACATTAGGTATAAATTTAGTAGTAAATTTGGGACCAAATAAGATTAAAACTTTCAGGATAATCCTCTAATGGAAAATCAGGAAACTTTTATCATTATAAATTATTGTATCACTTCCTATCCCTTCTATCCCATCAAAGATATCTGGATCCAGAACATCCAGAATGATTCAAGGTTTAACTCAGACACTAAATAGCCTAACGATAAAAAGCGTTAAAATTTAATTTATAAAGTCCTTGATACGTGCAACCGAAATACAGATTAAAAACAAATCTAGATCTAATCTACATCTAATCTAATCTAATATTATAATAAAATTAAGTACAAATCAATAGTTAGAAATCATTTAACTGATGCAATATCATAACATATTCAATGTTATGGTAATTATTACCGTGAAGGGTGATTTCACCCTTTCAACGTATGACTGCAATTAGTATGCACGTAATATGAATATTCCTGCTGACACCCATTGTATAGCATGGAATACATTTCATTTGTATCAGTAAATAGCAGTGGCATTTTATTTACATTCATTCTATAATATTAATTTCTAGACTAAGGCTCTATAATATTAAGTTAACCCTTTGTCCGAATTTGTGTGTTAAACTCAAAAACACTGTGGGAACGAAAAATTAGAAATACAAACAAATTTTGGCGTTTAAATAATACTAATTATGGTTGTGTTGGTGACGTCATAGAGTTTTCCGAGGTTTCTGCGCCATTTCATGAAATACGTTAAAAATAATTTCTAAAATGCCGATAAATTCACATGTGACCTGAAAGTTACACAAGCCCATAGAGGGTTAATATTCAAATTTTAGTGTATTGGAAGCATTTGAAAGTCAAATTGTAAAAGCACGAACTGGCTCTGTCTATGATAAGAGCTGATTGTCTCTGCTTTCTCTCATTTAAATTATTACGTTTGAATATTGAGTGCCTATTGCGTTACCATGGCGACGGCCTTTGACACTTCAATTAAATTTGTGTTTTGATAATTTATATTAACATATTATCTATACATATAAATAAAGTTGAAATGTCTGTTTGTAATTTCAAATTAACAGCTGTTCGCTATGCATGCTGTATACGGTACTTATACATATACATACATATATATATATATATATATATGTATATTATTTTTTCCGTCTGTCTATCGTTTGCTAATCTCTGTAATGGCTGAAGCGATTTTAACAGGATTTCTCGAGCGGATAGATGTGATAATGTGTAAGTTATTTAAAAATACGAACGAAGTCATGGGAACAGCTAGTCTTTATAATTAAAATCGTCTTTATAAACAACTGTATTGCAGGCTTTTGCTGGTTTGATTATTAGGTTATAAAATTTATCGATTTTAACGATAAACTATATAATTAAGTAAACGTAGTAGTAGAAATTACCAGTCTTTTTATATTATTTATTTATTCATTTTAATCTTTACCACTTTGTATTAAATCACTAATGTACATTAGTATATCGTAATCTTTCCATTAAAGCAATAAATTGTATTAAAAAGCTACATATGAGACATGACAAGATAATACAGGTATTTCGAATTAATTTCAACATTTGTAATCCCAAAGTTCCGATACCATATATACATATATATATGTATACTGATGTTAATTATATATAGAATATATATATATATATATATATATATATATATATATACGGCTTATCGTATTGATTGCGATGGTTCTACTTGACCAGGGCGCGTTTGGAACTCTCGTAGCCTTATTTTAAGTTAGAGTGTCTTTACAGAACTTATTTTGATACATACGATATATCCTGTCACTTCCATTTGACGTACACAAGTGATCACCGGTATGGATTCAAAGTGGAAAATATATATACAGCCATTTTGTGACACTCGAGTGAGTTCACTGAAGTAGTATTAAGATGTAAACCTACTTTATGTATAATTTTAACTATTATACAATGGTATAGTTGTAATAAGAATTAATTGTTTAAACCCAGTGGATTGTTTTTTTTTATTTTGTTATGTTTTATATATTATTATATAACAATAAGTTTACCACACTCTATGATCTACATCTGTATATACAATTATACCATATGATATGATCTAGAGGCTGCCATACTACGTGATGAAATATGAAATTTGTAATACTTTTAGAATAGTGACTAATAATTTGAGTAAAAATTTGGGATTATGTTAAAAAAATTGCCATCTCTTTCTTAAAATTTCCAAATTTAGTAATTTTTAATTGTCTGTAACTAGTCTTTTTGTTCATCATATTTTGTCTTAGTGTTTTGTAAAGCTTAACTCAACTTTGAGAATTAAATGTTTTCTTGTAATAAATTGCGTAAATTGGAAAACTATTTTTTTTTCCGTGTTAATTAAATGGGAAACTAAAAAAATGATCTTAGAGTTGAGGTGTAGGGTTCATGTTTGGTGAGAATTTTTTTATATTAAATAGAAAAATTTCAGAGGATAACAGTTGGAAAAAAAATTTTTTTGAAGCACTAATATACACTCACCGGCACATTTAACCGCCCACCGCTACCATTCGTCGCCCTGTTTGTTTACGTTTATTATGGTTTATCAACTTTTTTGTTTTTTATCAAGTGGCTACTCTAGCAATAAATTAAACACTTATACTCATAATTTATTTCCTAATTTTGTGTCACCGACAGGTTTTTGGAATTTTGTCGTTATTTGACATTATTGCCGTTGTGTTCCCGTGTTAACATTTCCAGTTATTTTCTACCATAGTGTGTGAATATTGTTTAATTTAAGTTTCTAGTGTTCGTTTATTGTTTGTAACTGTAAAAAATGCAACTCGATGCAACTGGTGCAGCTAGGGCAGTGGTTTTGTCTGACGCTAGGATGAGCCAACGTCGCATCGTCCGTACACTCGGTGTACCTCGAACTACGGTACGGGATGCCATTAGATGATTTCGAGAGACAGGCTCATACACGCGCAGGCCAGGTCAAGGCCGATATCGATGCACTTCAGCCCGAGATGACCGCTTCGTTATCAACAACGTGTTGAAAAATTGCTTTTGTACGGCTATTGAAGTTCATACGCGTCTTTTTGAGGTGAGAAATGTCAGTGCGAGTGAACGAACAATTAGGAGAAGACTGGCAGAAAGAAATCTGAGGGCTTTTCGTTCAGCTCTTGCCCGACAACTGATCCCACAACACTGTAGAGCTAGACTTGCTTTTGCTCTAGAATGCGCTAACTGGTCGGTTTGGGAATGGAAGGACGTACTGTTCTCAGATGAGAGCAGAATAGCCCTAAGAGGTCCAAATGGACGTCAACGTGTCTATAAGCGCCAAAATGAAAGGTTTGCTCCATGCGCTATAACTGCAACAGTGGGTTACCAGGGAGGATCCGTAATGGTTTGAGGAGGTATCTCTTATGAGGCTCGTACTAACCTTGTTGTGTTCGATATAGGCAGTGCAAATGTTCAAAGATACGTGGAAAATGTCCTACAAGACCATGTCATACCTTTTGCACCATTTATTGGTAACAACTTTAGATTAATGCATGATAAGGCACGTTGCCATACCGCAAGTTCCGTCATAGAGTACATTAATAAGGTCGGTATTCAAGTTTTACCATGGCCGGCACGCAGTCCCGACCATAACCCAATTGAGTACATTTGGGACAATCTCAAAAGACGTGTTCGAGCAAGAGTACCAGCACCTACGACACTAGGAGAGCTCAAGACGGCCGTGGTAGAGAAGTGGCACAATATCCCCCAATCACATATCCAAGATTTCATGGATGGAATGGCAAACAACCAAGAAGTCATTGGAGCCCAAAGCAGCAACACCCATTATTAATTTTAATTTTTCCTTTTTTTCAAAATTGAAATTGTTAAATTTTTATCGAAAATTTTCCTAAAATCGATTTTTGGAATTTACCGTTAAATAAAACCCCTTGTTTGAAGAATTTTGTGTTTTTTCAAGACCTTAAAGGTAGTTTTCAATGTACCTCTCATAAAATGTGGTCTAAATTTGACGATTTCTGTAAATTGAAGGAAATACAAGGTGGGCAGTTAATTGTGCCTGTGCGTGTATATATATATATATATATATATATATATATATATATATATATATATATATATATATATATATATATATATATATATATATATATATATATATATATATATATATGTTTGTGTTATTTCTTACACGTTATGCGCATCATTTGTCAGGTTAAAATTTTGACGAATAATGTAAAATTTAATTAAAGTTTAAACCAGTCCCACTCGCACCTAAACCAAATCGATTAATTGATAATTGTAACATAATATAGCATGAAATGTACGTAAAATTAAACGAAATTATAAAGAAATATCGTAATTTTTAATTAATTTATAATTAAACTTATCCAATTTGAATTAAACGCAAACTGTATTCGTGCAACCCAATGATTGAACTTTGATAAATCTTTAATTACTTTGATCGTTCGCTCATTTTCGATGCAATTTCTATAAGATTAAATATAGCATTTCATTGTATTTCACTACAGTTGAATATATTTTGTGTTCTCAATATTATTAACTATCAATTCTATAAAAAATACCATTTTGAATGTCTCGTAGTTGAATGGTAATTCTGTAGTTAATAATTGTTTTATATATGCGTAGATATTTGTTATATAATAAATTTCGTTATTATATTAGTTCGATAAAATAAAATTTGTTTCACGAAAAATACACTTTCTCACATTAAAAAAGTTTTAAAATAGATTTTTTTTATATTTATGCTAATATTATATAAGTGACATTACCATCTGGTTCTTCATCAGTCCTATACTCCTGGAAGACGACAAAGTCCTGATTTGGTATTTTGGATGCCACGTACATATCTTCAGGGTCCACTGGCACCAGATCAGCCTGACGCTGCTGCACGAACGAAAGACATTCCATCCTATGGATGAAGGGAAAACTTAACAAAAAGTAATGAACTTAACAAAAAGTAATGCATTTATGATAATCAAAAGTATTCTGCTACTTATACTTATATAATCAAAATATCTGGAAAAACTAGAATATGTCTTAATGTAATTAATAAATTTGTTAGCTAAATCCTTCTATATATATATATATATATATATGTCATATAGTACATTATCCACTTCGGTAAGTATAAAAATTCTTGCATTTTCCAGCACGTTAAACAATATTTTAATAAAAAGAACATTTCATCTCCGAGTTTTTTATTGTGTTAAAAATATATACGACCTAGATAAGATATTTTTTTAAAGTCCTCTCTTTTAAAGTTCTAAATAAAAGCCTTGTATTAAAACTCACTTTATATATATATATATATATATATATATGTATATATATATGCGATTAATCATTCATTGACGAAATCTCCGAAACTATCTGTTCGATTAACTTACAATTTTACATAGTTACTTCTTTTGTGACGTAGATCTCTACTAAGAACGGATTTTACGGAATTCCTATCCCAACGGATTTCAACTCTGCATTTCGCCAAGTTTTAAACCTGTAGGAGCTATACACTTAACGCGGGGGTAAAAGTTCCTATAGCAACGGTTACGATGACAACGGATAATATGACAAGGGTTACCATAGCAACCTAAGTTCACATCCAAATTAATAGTGTGTCCAGCGAAGCGGGAGGGAATAAGCTAGTGTTATATAAATTCCATGTTAAATATCACACTAACATACATTTGAATACTTTTTATATGTATATTATTATTAAAAAAAATTTCATACATTAATGTTTTTAATAAAATTTAACGTTAAGTCTCAAAAGACAGGATTTTATTACTCTGATTGCTTGATAACTTCGTGTATTATGTATGTATGTAAAATCTGATAATATAATTTAAACCTTATTTTAAGAGCTTTAAAGACGATATTGCAATAAAAGCTGTCACCTTGAAATTATTATTCCAGAGACGTACTTGGTGTAGTGAGTATTGGGTGTAGTATAGCATTTTATTTTAACGGTTTTAAAAATGGAATATCTATATATATACATATAAAATTGATTGTCTGTTTATAATTCCAAATTAACTTTACACTAAACGCATAAAGTATATATTGTACATACAAAAAATAATTAAAAAAATTGTTTTCATAACTTTCAATGATAGCTGATGTTATAAGGAGTAACTTGGCTGATATTATTTAAAAAATATATAACACGCGAACCAAGTCGCGGGCAGAGCTAGTATATATAACATTGGATGACTTACAAGAAAATAAAGATTTCTTTCTATACATTGACAGGTAGAACTATCCCAATTATATTTTGTTAGGAGTCGTTTTTGTCTATATAATCCCTATGCCGAGTGTCCTTTGACACATGTCTGACCTTTACCTACTGATATATGAAGGTCAGACACATACATATAATATAAAATAAAAATTACTTTATATTAATTAAAATTACGGTGTTATTTCTTATTTACTCCTATAGTTAGTTATGTATCGCGATTTAATTTATATAAATCTATTAATATATATAATATAATTTATTAATTAAGCTGATCTCGTAAACATAAAAATACTATTAATTTATTATGTTTTAAAAATTTGTATGATGAAAGAGGTATCAGTGAATTGGAATAATTATAACAAAAACAACATTAAAGTTATAATTACCATAACCTCTTCATTATTTCTAATATTAATTAAAAATATTTGTAAATCAACGTATATGTAATGGCGTCATGATAATTTCAAACAAATGAACATAAAATGGTTGTCAAATCTTGATAATACAATTAGTACGCCCCAAATAACTGTCGCTTTGATAAATCGTTCCCGACATTCTAACATCTGAATAAATTATATATTAAATGTGTTTAATTAAATACTTTTAATAATTATCTCAATTGATATTTAAAAATAATATTAAAGCTTGCAAAAGTATATCCACAAAAGCATAATAACGTTTACCGCGAAAACAAATTATCATCTTAAAGGTCAAACAATCATTCATGTCATGGAGAAACATTATTTCATATATTATTATTAATAATATAATTTATAATTATCTTTAACTCACCTATCTCTAGCCGGCATACATTCCAACACAGCTTTGCTCTTTGTTGGTATTTCGAGCATCGCCTCGCAAGCTCTCATAAATTGTGAGGGAACACATATTTTGTCTAAAAAAATTTAATACATTAATTAATAGTAACCTTCAAAATCGAGACGTAAAATTTACAACCATTTAATTTTTAATGAGAATTCCATTTTTAAAATGATTGACATTTACTTTTTTTAAAACAGCATGATATGACGTTTAAAAACAATGTTCAAATTTAAGTCTCAATGTTAATAAAAATTTAAATATTGCAAAGATATATTTTTCACTAACATTTATTAAAAATACTTGTTACTTAATAATTTTTTTTTAATAATTAAATTAATTTAACGTACATGATGTTTTGCAGTTGACATTTACACTGGCCACAGCTATCAAAAGTAAGATATATTTCAGAGTCATGGTCAGGCGTGTGACCATGCGCGAATGTAAACACGACTGGTCGTTATACCAATGATTTCTTTTTATATATTCATGTCATATCTTATAGCGATTATTTTATAAAGTTCGTTCTGAAGGTGAGACTTGAGTTTGTTGACAGATATTATTTATGCTATTGATTAAAACATGTTAGTTATTAAAACATGAAGCGTTTTTAATTTTGACATTGTTACTGTATGCTTCGGGCATGTGAATTCATATAAAATAAAAAAAGGGCCACTGATATTATGCCAACTATAAAATTACCTTAAATAATAAAGTTTATTGTAATTTAATATAATTCAAATTAATTAATATAAATGTTTTTGTCAAGAAGTTTTATTTTTAAAATATATATATTTAAAAATAAATTATTCATCAACCTGATAAAGCACCTAAATGTTTTGGCGGCCATTGTTAAAAAATAGTAACGTAATGATTGTTTTAAAAATAGCATGTTTGCAAAATAAATTGTTTTATTTTACGTGAAAATGGACTGGATACATTGTAATAATTGTTTTAGTCAGTTAGAATCTGGCATAACTCTTCATTTAACATCATGTGGTCACATGTTTTGCAACAACTGCTTAAACAATGGTGTGTAGTGTTTGAAAATAGGCGATACATATTTTGGTTTGTTTGATACCAAGGAAGATTTATTAAATGCTCATCTGAATTTTAGGAGAAAAGGAAAATACTTGCTTAGCATGCCGAGTACCGTGCTCAATGATGAAACTTGTTCCAGACGTAATGTATAACTTTAACAATTTCATAAATGTACTTTTCCATTTCTACACGTATTTCTTTTTAGCAGATGGACCAAGAAATTCAAGATTATTTCACGGATCCGGAAGAATTAATAAAAAAATGTAGCGAAGTTTTACAATTTCAAAAGCAGCATAGACGTAGAATTCTTTCATATTTGCTGCAGTCGGTAAGTGAAATAACATTGTCATATGTACTTAGCAACGTAAACACAATCGATCTTATAATTGAAATATATAATTCCCTCTCACGTTAAATGTAAATAGATTACTGGAACAAATTTGCTCAGAACCCTTCGTCAATTACGGACGGACAGGCGTTGCAATTTAGTTGTATCTGAGTTGATCGGATCGATGCGATGAACTGAAACTGAACGTACTTTTATACTATTTTAAAGGTTTTATGAACTTAAATAGTAAATATATGTCATTTAATAATAATTTTATCTTCAAATAAGTGAAAACTTCTCTCTAAAACGTACGTGTTAAAAAGTTAGTAATAAGACGAAGCTCATCAAAAAGTTTAAATGAGACACCCGTGTAAATGAGATGGGAGAGTTTTATAATATAAGTATATTTATATTCGCGAAGAAATATAAACTTATAATTTTTTTGAGAATAAAGTTTTAGGATTCGTTTTCAAACGAATTAAATGAGTTTCACAGAAAGTTTTTATGAAGAAATGAAATACTTTTTAAAAGTAATACAGATAAATATAAAATGATTTAATTTTAAAAGCTTTTAAGCGATTTTAGAGCTTATTTTCTTCAAGCCAATTATAAAAAAAAAATCAATGAGACTTTAACAAAGGGAAAGAAATTAAAAAAGATATTCCTTTGTTACATTCATGTCGATGGAAGCTTTAATCTTTTTGTATTTGAAGTACTTTTATTCTATTTATTTTGTAATCTCCCAATAATTGCTATAGAAATTGGTTTTTATATTTTTCTGTCGTTTCTTTTTATTTTAATAAACTAGCTGCGCCTTCGATTCCGTTCGCGCGATATATATATATATTTTTAAAGTAGCCTAATTTATTTCTCATAACATCAGCTATCCGCCAGTGAAAGTCTTGTTAAAATCGGTTCAGCCGTTTTAAAAATTAGCCAAACCAAACAGACGCACAGAAATTTTGTTAAATCGAATTTTTATATGTAACCTATATAATTTCATATAGCGAAAAATTTATTAGAAATTACAAACATGCACTTGAATTTATTTATATATATGGATAATATATTTAGACAAAGAAATTCTATAAAGCAAGAAGTGAATTAAAACGCGTATCAGAACTATGTCAGCAGCAGCACAAGCAGCTGAAAGAATACCAGAAGATCATCAGGAGTTTGGAGTCACAACTTGAACAATCAAGTAAATATACATACATACATACATACGCACGCACGCACCCCCCCTCCCCTCCCCCCACACGCACGCACGCACGCACCACGTACGCACAAATAAATACATACGTACTTTGTATATTTTTATTACATTGCTTTTCTCTCAAATATTTTCAAATTATAAAGAGTAGACGCAGATTTTGAATAATAATACTTACTAAGAATTAGTCTATGCCTCTAAGCACTAATTAGTGTAGTTTAGCTTAATTTAGTGTACCATCTATGACCATCTAATAAAATGTCATCATTAATATTATAAATATATATGTAAATGACTTACTGACATCCAAATTTATTCTTACATATATATATAAATTTAAATTGACAACTTTGCCTTAAATGTATTAATTATTATTTAAAATATTAAGTTACATATAATAATATCGGGGTTTTATATATCTTTGATAAATTAACCAAAAGTGGTTAAAAACGTAAGGTTTTATTAAATGTCTATCAAATATTAACGTCATATTGTTACAGACATATATATATATATTATCCTTTCCAATCTATCTATATCTAAACTTACTGAGTAACATTTAAACTAATTATATTTTTGCAATTCCAATAATAATAAGTTAATAACTGCTATGTAATATAATATTTTTCTTTTTTTAATAAAATAAATTTTGTTTATTTAACAATGGGGTTATCTTGAAATAATTCTCAAAATCTTAAAGGTCATAATTCATCTGCCAAGGGATTTACCTTCACCTTATCTCGCTCGGTTAATTATAAAATAATTAAGTCCTGAGATAAATATGAATTTACGGTCCTTTTATTTTAATAATATTTTGTAATTGAAATTAAACAAAGAGTAGTATTAAAGTTCAAAAGTAGTATATATATATATATATATATATATATATATATATATATATATATATATATGTATGTAGTTATAATTCATTCATAAATTTTTTCTACTTTTCGCTTAAAATAAGTTAATTTATAAAAATTCTCGTCTCAATGAAACGCCGTCATAAATTCAAATAACATTTTAGCTTTCAATCCTTCAATATACTTTTATGGCTTGTTTAAATATAATATGATTAGGTAAATATATATATATATGTAAGAATCTTCTACAACATTCATAAAACTTGTAGAACAAACGTCGTTCCACGTGCCGATATCTCCTGGCACCAACTTGTCACCAGGCATCGTCCAAACACCACCAACGTACAAACGGACAGCTAAAAGCACGCCTTACACTGTATGTATATATCAATTGTATAATTAGAACGGTTTAGGGTATTCCCATTTAATATAAACATATAAACCCAGCACTATCAGTCCAACCTCGTGACCCCGACGCGGATAACCAAGAACAGATCAAGCTACACTCTGAGCCAAGTAATTGTTATTTTATATTTCATTTTTGTGATGACGTCACAACGATTATAAGCAATATACACAATATAGTATTTTTGTATAATATGTGATATGTTACAGAGGTCCAACGCGTCTAATAAAATATCATCAGTGAGCACTCCGCCCACTCCTGAGTCGGGGTACAGACATTTTTTAAAGAATCTCTAACGGTATAACGTATAATGATCGTTGCTATGCGAATTACACTTTGCATTTTGCATTTGCATTTTGCATTCAATCAATATTAAATGCAAAATGCAAAACCACGATCATCTATCATACAATCTCGATGACGAACGATAATTTTTCACTTTTCTTATCTGATCTCTTATTCCCTTTATTGAGCGAAGCGAGCGTAGCGAGAGGAGCGTTCTACTGGAGACTTTTTCACATTCTTTGTCACGAATAGGCTCGAGACTACTTGACGGAAAATTATGAAATTTTGCAGTCGAAAAGACACAATTAGGTGATGGTTTAAAAAAATAAATTAAAATGTCATAAAAAAAAAATATATATTTTAATGACATGTCAAAAAACTGATATCCCATTGAAGTTAATGGGAAACGATGAGTTACACTGGGCTCGCTTCGCTCAATATGCAAACGGCACCCGAGATTTCGCGAGCGCAGCGAGTCGAAATTGAGGGTCTGTTGGCGCCCCTAGTTAATTAAGGATTAATTTTCTACTCATATTTATTATCGGCAATGAATTAACTGACAGTTATATTACTTGTAGGTTTTTTCGAATGGAATCTGGATATTTATCCAGTAGTCCTTGGCTCGATAGATCATCAAGTGTCCTATACTGCGACGGACTTAATAAGAAATGTAACTTTAAATATAATTAAAATAATTTGTTTTTAGTTTGATTCGTGCATGTCTTATTTTAAATAAAGTTTAAAAATTATTGTTTTTTTTTTATTTTTATTTACACCTATTTTTTAAAGAAAAAAATATATGTGATAATTGTTTATTTCGTTTTCAAAGTAATCGAATCGTTGGTAGGTTATCAGTGAATTGGTAGAATTCCTTTGTTCTGTTGGTACCCGCCGGTGGCTTCTTGGTGTCCGTGTATCGCGTGAGCTCCCAAATTATTGAACTTCTCCAAAAGTTCAGTTCCCTCCTTGAAGCCCTTATGCAGGAATTCACCCTGAAATACATTATTTACTATTGAAACAAAAAAAAGACAATTTATTCAATTATTCTGAACGTATTTTTTGTATTATATTTGAATTGTAAAATACGAGTAATATTTGTATTCTAGTTTTCATCCGTCAAGCAATTTTGTATCGCTTTAGAAATCAAAACCACAAAACGATTCAATTTTACACCGGCTTTGTGAAGGTCGCAGCGCAATAGATTTATGTTATTTTCTACTTTTATATATAAAATATGTCAGTTTGAAGTAAAACTAGAAATTAATATGAAGATATATTCATTTCGAGCTACAATTTTAATAAAAATACCCAAAGTTGCCTAATTACCTTATCTACTCACCTCACTTTAAGATACTTATCTACTTAATTCACTGAGCTTTCGGTCATACCTATTATAGTTTATACAGGTCGCAAGTGAATTTAACTAAATTGTACGAATTTCTTTGTTTTTTATTGTTATCTAGCTTTCCCCACGACTCCTATGTTTATATGAAAATGTTTTTTTAATAACAGTATTCTATGTTACTCCCTATAACATTAGTGTCAGTGAAAGTTCTATTAAAATAAGTCCAGCCGTATTGAAGAGACAAATTTTGAATTTTTTTTATGTAAGTACCGTATATACTTATATATACATTTAGTTAAAAGCTATAGTTTGGAATTACAAACAGACACTTCAATTTTATTTATATGTATAGATTCCCAAAAGTCAAAATATATATATGGATATGTCCTTAATGAAAAATAACTCTTTAGAGTGCCAAAAACAACCACAACCGCAACATTGACAGCCATTACAATGAAGTGAATGAATTAATTAAATTTAACCAAATATAATGCAATGTTTTTAATGTTTTGTTTTTTTTTATTTAAGAAATAACTGTTAAAGTTATTTATAACTATCTCAGTGATAAAACGAGTGCAAAGAAAGATGAAATGGTTAGTAGACACGCCAGTGAAAGTATTTTATACGCATAGTATTTTTAGATCAATTAATATTTCAATCAATTGAGAATATTGCAGCAATAATATATATACAATATTTACTAAGTATTCGTATGTATGTATGTATCATAAAATCTGTGTCATAAATACCTTGTTAGCCTTCGCGTCGTCAATCTTTTGTTCCGATACGTGATGCCCCTCCTTGCCTTGGGCGTTTGCGTCAAGAACCTTCTCCTCGTGAGCTCCCTTGAATCCCTGTTCAGAGTTTTCTCCAAACGATCCAGCATTATGTCCAGCAACCTTGTGATCTGCTTCATCGTGAGCCTCGTCATAGAAGCTTTCAGATTTTTCTTCCTCATTTTTGCTACTTGAAGACTTAAAACCCTTGCTGACATGACCCTTCTTGTGGCTTTTGGCTTTTTTTACTTTCTCTTCATTTGCACCTGCAATTCAAAATAAATAATTTATGCTTCATGAATGATCGTTCATATAATTATAAAATATGTATTTAAAAGAATTCAAAACTTTTTTTGTTTGTCAATTTTATTTTAAACTATTAGGTTTTATATGTGAGTATAATGATTTATATATATATATTTTCATTTATCTTAGTATATATTACAAAATAAACGAAGTATTAATAAAATCAAAGTTTATGAAATAATTACCTTGCTTATCAACTTTTTGTCCTCCTACATAAAACTTTTCATCTCCTGCCGCTTTCTTTTTTGCCTCTTCATCTTTGTAAAAACTCGATTCTCCCTTTTCTGCCTTAGCAGCAGCGGCAGCTTGCTGGAAACCTTCTTGTCCGTGCTTAGCCTCTTCACCTGCTTTCTTTTCAATCTTCTCTATATTTTCATCAGCTCCTTTCTTCTGTGCAGCATCATATGCCTGTTTATCCACATAACCACCTCCTACTTGAGCACCTAAAACTGGGTGGTACAAAAGACCATGTCCGAGGCCGATACCACCTACTCCAATGCCAGCTAGAGCAGGGTTAATAAAACCGTTGGTCAGTCCAAGGCCGCCAGCACCTATACCACCGGCATTGAGGCCACCGATTCCATTTATTCCGATTCCTGCAACACCGGCCCCAATGCCATTTGCTCCACCAATAGCACCGGCACCTCCAACTCCAAAACCACCAAGACCTAAACCTAATCCTTGACCGATTCCAAGTCCACCTAAACCACCATATCCGATGCCTTGTCCTAAACCAACACCGCCGACGCCCGTAACCGTGTTAAGTACTGATGAAGCGGCTCCATCTATCTGTTCTGGATAATCTTCACCTTCTTCAACCTCGTAAGAGCTGGATATTGGCAAGCCAGATCTCGCATCAATTCCGATTGCATCTAAACGTTCCTTTACGTAATCGTATGGAGTTTTCTCTTCGGCTAATTCAACTTTAATTGCTTCCACGCCTATTAATGCAAAGGTGATAGTAAAGACTGCTGTCAACATCGTATTGATGAAATTGTCACTGTTACCGTTCGACTAATATCATTCTGTGATCGCAACGTTTATTTATAGTGAAGTTAAATTTAGTGGAACGAAGTGTTCTCTTTGTACCGTGATAGTTTTCGCTCGGCATGAGAGCCTGTGCTTAGTTTCCTTCCTGTGCTATTGTCTCAACTGGTGCTAATGAGAACACTACTGCCAAATACAATAACCGCCCGGAGACCTTGCTTTCCAGTTCACCGGACTCGGCAGTGGGGTATGGTGACGCAACGTTATGGGTACGTTGTACGTTTTCTCGAAGATTATTGTCCGTTGCAGTTGTAAATAACGTAATAATCTATAAAATATTATTGTTTTATATAAAACAGGGTATTAATTGCATGATCGCTGCTCATTTTATTTATTTATATGTTATATAACAATTTACACAGACTATGATTTCAACGTTATCGTAATTGGATATTATTTATTACTAGAAGCAAATTTTGTACAAAATTACTTTGGTTTAGAAAATTAGGTACAAATAATGGAGTTTCTAATTATCATAATTAATAGCTTTACCAGCGTTAAATTTCTCTAAATTTTGACCTCGTTTCTTAGCAGCGATTTCACGTCATTGTTCTTACTCCAAAAATATATGTCGAGGGCTAATTTAAGGTTATCATCCAATATTATGACAATGAATCAATAAAAACGATATAAGTAATAAATAAAAAAAAACAATTTAACCCAAATAACCTCAAAAATGTAACAAGTGATTGTAAACTTATTATACTTTACATATTTGTTAAATATTATTATTGTTGAAATAAATCAAAATACATAGAATATTAAACTAAGCTCCTGCCACATTTTGATTAGCAACGAGTTTTCTTGCAAAATGAATAATTTATTCAAACAGGCCAAGGTGCTATTAGGAAGCAATTTAATTAAATGTTAGTGTCCTCGTGCAAACAAACTTTACAAAGCGACTCGTTCATTGAATTAAGAGTTTATAAACGAATTAAAATAGGTGTGAAGTAATTATGTTATTAAGTATTATATGTAACGATAAATTTGTCAAATAAATATATTTGCATATTATAAATAATTTAGATAAAAAATGCTATACGATGTGATTTAGAAGATTTTTCACTAATTACTGACTTACAAAATTTTAAAAGTAATATTTTAAATAAAATAAAACTATCTGGAGTAGCAATTCTTGAATGACCAACAAAGTAAAATTGAAAACTAATCGGTGGTCTAGAATACTGGTTATTCTTAAAACGGTTTTGCACTTTCTAAGATTGCAATGAGTGTTACCAAAATATATTATGATTGATCGACGGCTTTCTCTTTATTCTAAGTGACAATCTCAAACGTTAGACAATGAATGAGTATTTGTGAAGATCTTTTGTATTTTTGACACTATAACGAGATAGATAGGGCTGTCGGTTAGTTTTATTTATTTTATTTTGCTAGGTAAATATAATATTCGAATTTTTAACATTATTTCTAATTTAATTATTAAGTTTACAAACAATATTGACTAGTGATAAGTGTTGAGACAGTTGATTTTAAAATTTCGTATGGATGTTTTTAAAATGTACATTTAATATTGTAATAATAAAAAGGATTCAGTTTGAGTTTTATAGTTGAAAAATAAGTTTTTATAGGTAATATATAAAGATAGACAACCCTGGGTACGATTCATCACGAAAGTAGGTTTGGAAGACATTCTATTGATGAAGTCAAGGGGATGTGAAAGTGATTTAAATAAAGTAGTCTTTGTAATATTTTCCAATATTTTAACATTTAGAGAAGACATTTTTGTTATAAGCAATCCTTATGTTAGAAATAAACTTACCGTATTAAAAATCTAATATATATTTTTTTGTTATAATCTTTTTTTAACACATTGCGTTTATAGAGTAACCTATAGTAGTTATAAAAAAAAAAACAGTTATTTTGTATATGCTGAATGTGTTAACAGGTGAAAAAATTCAGTTCATCTGAGTTTCTCCTCCATGTGTCCTCAATCTTCTTTAATTTTCACATCTCTTTAGAGGAGAACATCTCTAAATAAGGAATTAAAATTTTAGTAAAGCACTCATGTAAGTCTTATGAGGAGTCTTATTATCGAAGATAAAATCAAAATCGCAATATAATTCATATTTCAATTCAAAAAATATTTATTCAAAGGCATTGACGTGCACTTTTGATTCGTCAATTATTAATTAATTACATTACAAAAATTTGTGAAGTCAGTCCAAGTAAGCTACCAGCTCGGAATCCTTATCTGAGAAGAGCCAGCCAGAAATTCAGTTCCTTTATTCCCTATTATATTAGCTATAAGTCAATATTATCTATTAATAATATATTATAATGATTTTATCAAATCAAAGCGTTAAATAATCTGAATTCACGATTCATTTGAAATGCGATTATTTACTGGAATAAAGAAAGTGAACAATCCAATGAATCTATTCATGAAAAGAACTGATCGCTGAATTGATATTGTTGCTTTGTGATCTTTTATCCGCGATTCTAATTATGATAACCATCTGACATCACGGTCTCAACCTTTTTGTGGATTTCTTTTGTTTTGACGGAATTTATTATAAAAATAAATAGTGTTTTTATTGAGCGAAGCGAGCGTAGCGTTCTACTGAAGATTTTTTCGAAAACTACTTGACGGAAAATTATGAAATTTTGAAATCAAAAAGACACACTTTAGGTGGTGGTTTTAAAAAATTGAAAAATGTCATATCAAAAAACTGATATCCCATTGAAGTCAATGGGCTCGCTTCTCTCAATATGCAAACGGCACCCGAGATTTCACGAGCGCAGCGAGTCGAAATTGAGGGTCTGTTGGCGTCCCTAGTATTAAATACAACAATGTGGTTTTTGGACAATTTTAAATATACTTTATAAATATATATAATGTAAAATAAGAAGTTATCTTTGTTATTTCTGAATAGTATTATCACAAATAATTAACTTATACTTCGTAAACATTTAATTTAGGTTGCTTGGACGCCTTTTTTTTCATTAATTTCGGAGTGGATGCTGCCAGATTTCCTCCGGGACTCGGGGTTAACTTATTTACAGGTAATGTTCATAATATATTTAACTTTCTAGTACCAGATAATGTTTTTTATTATATGAGGATGATTATTTGAGATAACAACTTTTTGTTTGATTATGATAATTAATTTTAATTAAATATCTGTTAATAATTTAGAGGTTGTAAAATAGTATTAGTTTTAAAATTAGTAACATTATGATATCTTATTAAATTAATGAATTTACCCTTAATTTAAAAGTAATATTTGAAAATATAAGCTAAGTAACAATAATATGAACAAATTGAAAATTAAGTTATTTTATTGACAATATGGGTTAGGATATAATATTATGAACAAGGTGGTTTTGAATTAAACTACTATTTATATGTCTAATAATATATACTCGTATTTTATTAAAAATGTAATACAAAAAAATGAGCAGATCGTAACTGCAACAAGTTAAATTCTCATTTTTATGAATGAATAACAATAAATAAATGAAATGTAACAATAAGTAAATAAAATGCCGTTTATTTTTTACAGTTAATTTACATTTTCCTTACATATAATATTAGTATGGTATAGTTTTGTTATTGTTATTTATATGATTCCTATTTGCTGCTGCTGCATTCTGTAAGAACCCCTTTTGATTGGGAAAGGCCTCTTCTACCTCCTCCAAAGTTTCTCATATCTTGAAAATTTCGTCTTCCCAACGTGTCATGGGTCTACCCCTATTCCAGGTTCCTTAAAGTTCATCTATGGTCTGACAGTCGTCACATGTCCTGCCCATTTCCATTTAAGTTCTTGAGCATAGGTTAGTGTTTTTGTTGCTTATTTTACTTTTATTTGTGTTTCTTATTTTGTCCATTTTCCTCATATTTTGTTTTGTTGTAAGCCTCTGTGATTCGTGTTAATTAAATTTTTTCTTTTGGTGTGAATTGTGTCTGATATCCTCATATTAAGCAGAGCAATGAACTTGAGTTCATCACTTTTTTTTATATTTGTAGGTAAATTGCGTTTGAATGTCTATTTTTGGCACCACTATTTATTTCAATTTATTATATATTTTATCAAAACTTATCCTTTTCTTTAAGTGATTCCTGTATATTTTAGTGGTTTTTATATTTTATAGCTTTTTTTGATGCAGTTTGTCATTATCATAGTCTTTGAGCAGTTCATTTCCAGATCTATCTCACTCGCTAAGTATATTGATTCTATTATTAGTTGTAGTTGGGAGCTTCATTCAGATAGCAAGACCAAATTATCTGCAAATCTTTTTGATTCAGGCTTCTTTCAAACTTTCATGTCAATTATGATCTTATTGTAATAGTTTTGCTGTATGGTATATAAATGTAATATTAATTATTAATTCAACGACATATCAGAATTAAATTTTATGACCACATTTATGTTAAACGACTACAACTTCGTTATATATTTGATTGAAGTTGCAAAAAGAAAAGATTCATACATCATAACGACCAAAAGTAAATTTAATATACCCTCGGACACGTGTCAGAAACAGTTGGAGTTAATTGATTGTTTTTTGGGCAGCTGTATCAAACTGGGCTGTACAATGTTTTTACTATTGTTCACAGAATATACAATGTATTTTGAGCAACGAACAAAAATAAACAAACATAAAATTTACATCCCAATTGTTATATGTAAAGTTCTTTTCTGAAAATACAATTCTACAATACGTTTCGTTAGGACTTGTTTCTCTCTCTCTCTCTCTCTTTCTATCTCTTCTTTCTTGTGACTCAATAAGGCACCTATCCTCGTTTAAATTTTTTAACTAAAGTAATCTCGAACCACACCAAATTTTATTAAATTCCTCAAGTAATAGTAGTTTTTTTCTAATGCATAATATTATAATTGCAAATTCATTATTTATTTTAATGGAGACTTATTTTTTTGTCTTCAAAAATAACTTGTAATTTTTATAATAAGTAAAGATTTACAGTCAATAAACACCATTTGGAAGAAATCTGATATTACAAGATAAACTCTCTAAGAAGGCAACCAATATTAGTGTTTAACAAATAAAAGATAACAAAAAGTATTTAAAACTAAATGTATTATACTATTTATAAATATTATATTTGTATTAATAATAATTATTACTCAAAAATGTTCTATAATAATTATTAATGTATTTTGTTTATAAAGCGTTAATTAAAAATGAGATGTTACTGAAAGAGAACAGAAGAGATTACTCTTTGTATCTTAACTAATTCATCGAACGGGTTTCCATCTCAATGTTCAAATATAATTTCACATGTTTGTCCGTATGTGTTAAGTTCAATAATTGCCTTTTAGATATATGAGGATTAAAAACTTAACACTAAACCTACCGACAATTCTCGTATACCAGTTCCTACCGCACGCCGTCAAATTGACCTGTAATTAAAAGTTATTTTATTATATAACGCAGGTAATAATGAAAATAACTAAAAATAAAGAGTGAAGACAATATTATATGCATATTCTAAGAATTGTCATGTAGTTTGATAACGATATTATAACGTTTAAAAATGTGTAAGTTTTACAAAAGTTTAAGAACGGTCAATTTGACAGGTACTTGGTAGGTTTAGTGTTAATATAATATTTTAGCCATTTAAAAAATGTAAAAAATTTTTTTGTTGCTCTTAAGAATATTTGTGTGAAAAATAATTTAAATGACTACGCCACTAATATAATAAGGTTGAATAAAATAAAAAAATATATATTTATATTCACCCTTTATATACCTTAATTGTTCTTCTCTCTCTCTCTCTTGAAATCTCATCCGATACTTAAACAATATTTTTCAATAATTACCATAGCCAATAGTTTTGATACACTCAATTATAGATATACCTTTAGGTATATTTATGTATATATGTTAATCGGTCATCATAAATTATTATTCATATTTCGCGTTAACCCTAAACAACGTATACTTTATTCATTCAGCCATTTTCAGTGAAGCCTGAAATCGGTTGTCGGGTGTATCAAAACGCTGACCTAGCCTTCCGTGTAACAGATTTTATAATATTTTTTTTAAAGCTACTGATATTACAGAAAATATATTTTTTTAATGAAAATGTCTTATGAAAGCAAAATTTTTATATCGTATAAAAATTGTTGATACATTTTGATTAATTTTGTAATTTTGAATCTCTTTTACGGTTAAAACACGATTCGCGTGAGTGTAATTAAATGTCAGTAACTACGCCAATATGCCAATTACAGTGAACATGTGGATCTAATGCAGAGTAACAATTGACAGAGCATATTAAAAATAAGCTTTAATAAAAGTTTAAAAGAGGTCTGTCTGTAAAAAGTATTTAAAGGAAATCTTGACTTTTACAGCAGAGTTAAAGGTTATAAATTTATGTACCCTTACAATTTTATTTAATTTTTTTTGTTCCGTTTTACGATTCTCTTGATATAAGTTTTTTGTTGTTTTGTTTGTCAGTATTATTATTTTTGTTATGTCTGATAAGGATATACAATTTTATAATATATATATATATATAAAGTATCTGTGTAGTTGATTCGTCTGTTTGTTTACATACACTTGACCTAATAGTGTTTTCAGTGTTATTATGAATAGATAGAAACGTTTGGCGATGAATGAAATGAATCTAGAAAAAAATTGTCTAAAATTTCAATTTCATACCAACTTCGGTTGAAACTTCGATAACTATATATACATAATATGTATGTATGTATGTATTTATGCACATAGTATGTAGTTATACTTTTTTTAGACAATTCAATATATATAATGTCGCTCGGTTCGTTGAAGTGAAAGTGCTCTAAAATGTAGATATAATTGGAGACGTGTGCCGCCAATTATAATGACTTTGTAGACGTGTATCTATAGATATATATTGTATCTATAAGTATTATCTAAATTTAATATTGTAGTTAAATTTGTAATTTTACGTTTAATCTTTTACCGTTATCAATAAACTGAAAGGGAATAACCGACAGCGGAAAGTCGACGTGATCTCACTAAAAATTCGTTCTATTGACACAGATATAGATACAAAAACATAATGAACAATATGAAATCATAGAATAAATGTATTTCTGTAAATCGATTTAGTTTTTTTTTTTTTTCTAAAATATAATTATCACGTTAGTCTTGGGGTCTAAATGGACGGCGGTGTCATTCGGTTATTTTACACACACACACACACACACAGAGACACACACACACACACACAGACGCACGCACGCACGCACGCACGCACGCACACACACATTACACATACGCATACACACACACACACAAGAACGAAACATCATTAGTGAAAAATAATAGCGTACAGCCGACAAAAATTTTAGACTACACTATAATATATATATTATTTAGAAATTACATTCGAATATTATATAAGTAATAATTTGTTAATATGACGTATTAATTCCAGTCCACCTGACACACACACACACACACACACACACACACACACACACACACACACACACACAGACAAGTCCATTGGTATTAGTATGTAAAGCAATCTATGACAAATCTAAGTCATGTGTCCTTACATAACATGTAAGCACTTTCTCCCTTCACTCGGTTCTCGGTTTGTAAAATGCCGGTTTAAAAATTAAGTTATTATTTTTGTTCCTCGTATTACTAAATGACATGTATGTAATATATAATTATTTTTTTTTAACCAGAATTTAAGTTTTTTTTGGCAATTATAATAATTTCTTTAGTTTTTTTTTTAATTCCCGGCAATTATTGGCAGGATAATTGAATAAAGAACAGGTTTGGAATTAGAACGAATATAAAGGTCTATAATATTACTTAATATTAAGTAAAATATTAGGAAATGTTAACTAATATTTAGGGGTACTTTATTATTATGAAGTAATATAATAGTTTACTGAGAAACAATTTTAATTCTAACGTAAGTATAACTTAATAAAATATATTTATATATGTGCCATATTTTACATATTAAAATGAATTCCTACAGCCTTCAATCTTTTATATCTAATACCAAAATCACTGCCAATTAGTATTTCGTAACTTCAACCTACATTGTTTCGCTAAAGCTCTTAACTAAAGCGTTACTGATCTTACATCTCAGTATTTTTATACTTTTAATTAGGTAATTACTATAAATATACTATCTGTGCTTAAAAAAGCCTAAGTTACTGCTTATAAAATTAGCTATCCGCCAGTGAAAGTTTTATTAAAATCGGTCCATCCGTTTCAGATATTAACTAACGTGACCAAACATATAGAGAAAACTGTTAAAATTTATTTTTTATGATGTACCGTTTATACTTTGATATGCATTTAATGAAATGTTAATTTGAAATTACAAACAGACCATTTTATTTATTACCATCTTAACCGTTTGGGAGACTTTTTTTTGTGTTTAGTTGTCTCCAGAATGCGACGAGATAATTAGCTAAAAATTTTCTCATGTATGTTTGATCGGACGCGGATGTTATAGCGAAAACAGATTGAATAAATGTTTAGCCATTCAAAAGTTATCAAGAAAAGAAGAGAGGAGAGGGGCTCAGCTCAACACCCGCCGCGCGTTTGGCGGATCCTAGTATATATATAAATATATATGAACGTGACAATAGAGCTGGAATTGTCTTAACAGAAGTGTTATAAACAAACTTCCAAACCAAATAGTGCATTGTATGCTGTATCATCTTTTTAAATATACCATTTAATATAATAAAAGTTGGAACACAATAATTATTAATATTTATAATATTTATGGTTGAGTTGAACTTTGGTTTTGGCGGCGGCGGAGGCGGTAGCGGTAGCCATAGCAGTAGCAGCAGCAGTAGCAGTAGCAGTAGCAGTAGTAGTAGTAGTAATAGTAGGTGTTATTACTTGAGTTTGTATTTATATGCTTAGCTTATATATATATATATATATATATATTTATTTATTTATGAAATTCATGCAATTTGTTATTAGACATAGCATCTTAATCTCTTCGCCGCGGGCTCCGAGTCGTTTAAAACGTCAAACGAAATACTAAGAAGCCTTTTTAAAGATAGGATCTAGAAAGTTGTAGTAATATTATTTAATATTTATTATTATGAGTGACGGAACGACTGCTCAATTAATATACACTTATGTAAGCATTTCAACTATCTAAATATTGTATATGAGAAAAATATATATTTATATTAATGTAATTAACAAAAGAAAACTATTAGAAGAATAATGTATGTACTGGGTTTCATTTATAGGATCTGTAGATTTTTCATTTATATTTTATATAAATGAAATTTTAATTTTGAACAATAATTTTTTTTACATTTATGTTTTTCTTATGATTTTTTGGTAAACATATTATTTTGTTGGTATTTTTCGCAATCCACTAGTTAGTAGTAGTAGTAGTAGTAGTAGTAGTGGTAGTGGTAGTGGTAGTGGTAGTGGTAGTGGTAGTGGTAGTGGTAGTGGTAGTGGTAGTAACAGTAGCAGTAGCAGAGTAGTAGCAGTAACAGTAGCAGTAGCAGTAGCAGAGTAGTAGCAGTAACAGTAGCAGTAGTAATAGCGGTAGCGGTAGCAGTAGCAGTAACAGTAACAGTAGTAGTAATAGTGGTAGTAGTGGTAGTAGTAGTAGTGGTAGTGGTAGTGGTAGTAGTGGTAGTGGTAGTGGTAGTAGTAGTAGCAGTAGCAGTAGCAGTAGCAGTAGCAGAGTAGTAGCAGTAACAGTAGCAGTAGCAGTAGCAGAGTAGTAGCAGTAACAGTAGCAGTAGTAGTAGCGGTAGCGGTAGCAGTAACAGTAGCAGTAGCAGAGCAGTAGCAGTAGCAGTAACAGTAGCAGTAGCAGTAGCAGAGCAGTAGCAGTAGCAGTAGAAGTAGCAGTAGTAGTAGCAGTAGCAACAGTAGTAGCAGTAGCAGCAGTAATAGTAATAGGTGTTATTACTTGAGCTTGTGTTGATATGCTTAGCTTATAATAAATATTAAGCATATTTTAATATATATTCTGAATATAACATTACAATTTGTAAATTTGTTTCTTATATACGTATATACATACTAAACAATTTTATTATATCAATTATAAATAACTTTCATAGATTACGTAATGAAATGCTAATGATTAATATCTCTAAGAATCAACGAAACAATGTGATAATACTTTTTTAATGCAACTTTCACCATAACATATCACTAAATTAACAGCCTGTAACCAAATAATGGGATACAACTTACATTTTCTCTTTTATATTTTAACAAATATAATACTTATCATTTAAATAATTGAGACGAATTCTCACTAACACTTAAAATAAATAAACTAATGAATTTAAAACTAATTAGTTTATGATGTTAGTTTTATATTTTTGCGCTGTTTGCACATAACTCGAAACTGAAATAAAATATGATAAAAGAATAGTGATGGGTAGACAACTATTTATTAATTATGTTTGGTCTGTTTGTTTCCAGAGTTTAGCGGTTCTCTGACATTGTTAAATAAATCTGATTTTATCACTAACACTAACACTAACAAGCGGATCTAGATTCTAGATGGTTTGTGATTAATGCAATTAAACAGGCGAGCTTTGACCGTCACGTGCTCTAGCAACGCTTACAAGCGTTACTATATGATTATATATATTATTTATTCAAAATATAATTAAAATGAATAAATAATTTGATGTTTGTGATAGGTTTCAGTTTGACTGATAAAATGTTGGCCCAATAGTTCCTTTAATATATTCTTAAAAAGTTATTTAACGTTAAAGACAAGTTGATCAAATGTTCCAGTTAAAATTTTAACCAATAAAATATCCTATAATCGTAAAACAATCTACATATATATATATATATATACGAGTATATATATATACTACTGTAAAAATCACTGTTAAACGATCATCTTTTGAACCGTTTAATACTATTAAAATATGTTATAATTGAGCTAAACGAGCGGAGCGTTCTACTTGGAGACTTTTTCACATTCTTTCTCACTAATAGGCTCGAAAACTACTTGACTGAAAATTATGAAACACTGCAATCAAAAAGACACACATAAGGTGAGGGTTTAAAAAAAAAAATGAAAAATGTCATGTCGTTGAGGAATAATCGTAAAAAGACTGATATTCCATTGAATTCAATGGGAAAAAAAAATCGATTTTAAAATTTGCTTTACAATAAAATCTCCTACATTACCAACATTGTCCATAACGATGAGTCATTACACTGAGCTCGCTTCACTCAATATGTAAACGGCACCCGAGATATCGCGAGAGCAGCGAGTCGAAATTGAGGGTCTGTTGGCGCCCCTAGTAGCTTATAGTTTTACGAGTTTATAATGATAACGCAATGAATTGCTTCTTCTTTTATTTTTATAAAATGTATAATAGAAGATGTATCAAGGATATTAAATTATACGTAATTTAATCAAAAGAGTGCTAGGTATGGAAGTGGAGGGGTGGACAGGTAGAGGACAAAAGAAAAGATAGATGGATTGCTTGAAAGATATGGCGAAGGGAGTGTGTACAGAGATGAGTAACAGGAGTATATGAAAACATACTGCGACTCCAAATTGGGATAAAGACAAACAGATTCATTTATTTAAAGAGTGCTAATTATCAACGTTAGCATTGATAAAAAGCTGCAATGCATGAAGTAATATAATAAATTCTCACTCAAAACTCACGCAACACTAAGTGTAATTAAAGACGATGGTAATGATGATTTCAATTCGTTAGATGGCTAGATGCATGTCCGTTTCTCTTCAGCTCGCGTTGGACGTGTTAAAAATTTATCTAGAACACTTTAATTGCAATAATCTTCAATATAAATATATTTAATGTTTTTATAAGTTATAGAATACGTTAAAATTACCGGTTTTTGTATTTTGTTTGTATAACTCTTATATATATATATATTAATAAGTGTCTGTTCGTAATTCCAAATTAACAGCTTTTGACTTTTGATGTGTAAATTTGTTTGGTCCGGCTAACCTCTTACACTGGACCGATTTTAACAGGAATTTCACTTGATAGTTGATGTTATAGGGAGTAACTTAGGCTGCTAAAAAATATATTCGTCAAGCGAAGCCGTGAACTCAACTAGTTAATAAAGTATGGTTAACATTTAACATATTAATTTAGATTGTTACTTTACAATGTTATTAGTATGAATAGATGACCATAAGACTATGATTAGTATCATATTTAGTTATAAATATCTTAACAACGTCATATATATATATATATATATATATATTTATATGATATATGCTCATAAAATTTTGCGACTTTTGGTCTATGCGATTCGTAAAAATACAGTACAAAAATATGTTTTCCATATTTATATATACTAGGGTCCGCCAACCGTGCGCGGCGGGTGTTGAGCTGAACCCCCGTCCTTTCTTCTTTTCTTGATAACTTTTGAATGGCTGAACATTTTTTCAATCTGTTGTCGCTATAACATCCGCGTTCGGCTCAAACATACATGAGAAAATTTTTAGCTAATTATATCGTCGCATTCTGGAGACAACTAAACACAAAAAAGGTCTCTCAAACGGTTAAGAGCTTCGCTTACGCTCAGCTCAATAATTTTGGAAAAAAGATTTTCCAATATTTTTCTCACCTTGAAAGATTTAACAACAAAAATGTAATCTGACACGCTTCCATCAAAATTGAAGTCAAATATTGTGATGTCAAATAGTTTAAAAACGTGTTTGTATTTTGCAGCGGAGGCTGGATTAGTCAGCGAGATAATTAGGTCACCATGCATTGTTCTAAATAATGTATGGTCGGGATGCTGGATACAGACGGGAAATACATTCATATTTATATATAGTTGCTTTAGATTTTTGCTCTAATTAATATATAAAAATATTATATGTTGAAATTGTTATAAATTTAAATAAAATTTTATATAAAAAATTAAAATTAAATTAATTTTGTATGCGTTTTTATAATCCGTAGTTTCTTTGTAAATTAATATTATAATATAAAACATAAACAGCTGTCTGTTCATTGACAGATTTTTTTTTGTTTAAGAATTATTAATAAATTATATTTTTTTGTCAACCTTACAATATTATAAGGATGTGCTTTTGATTAAAGGTTTGTGGTTAATTAAACAGTAAGAGGGTCGACACAAAAATATATATCAGGGAAAGGATCAAACGACACACGAACTTAACATATTCGTTGTAATTAAATATATCTAACTAGGGGCGCCAATAAACCCTCAATTTCGACTCGCTGCGCTCGCGAAATCTCGGGTGCCGTTTGCATATTGAGCGAAGCGAGCCCAGTGACTCATCGTTTCCCACTGACTTCAATGGGATATCAGTTTTTTGAAATAAAAAAAAAAAAAATTTTTTTGAGGACATTTTTCAATTTTTTTTAAACTATCACCTAATGTGTGTTTTTTTATTGCAAAGTTTCATAATTTTCCGTCAAATAATTTTTGAGCCAATTCGTGACAAAAAATGTAAAAAGTCTCCAGTAAAACGCTACGCTCACTTCGTTCGCTTCGCTCAATAACGTAAAATAAATATTCATAAATTATAACCTAGATTATCAATAATAATAATATTAAAATATCAATGTATCTTTTAAGATGGTGTCCTCATTAACATCGTTTCCTGTCGTCAAGTGGTTATTTAGTGGGAGATATATAGAGTCCCCATAAGCACACCATAAAATGGGGGAATAGTGAAAATATAGCTTCGGGCTAAATGTGGCAGATTTATGACGTACAGACAACGGTTACCAATTATCTTTTTTATAGTTACAGCACAATAAAAGCACAAATTCGAGATTTATAATATTAAGAATCTCAATAGGTTTGTACATTTTTAGTTAAAATATTCGATAATAATGCGTTTATATTAATAAATTTATTTTTTTAGCACAAAAATTATAAGATTTGATATTACATATGTAATATTAGTTTTTGTCCCCGGCTTCGCTCGCCCGTTCTACATTTGTTGCTGAATTTCATATTTACCTTACTTTGTTACTTAGAACTATTTAAGATAAACTATATATATCTCTAAGTTTAAGCAACGCTAGCCAGAATAGCTCAAACTGATTTTTTATACTTTTCGTTAATTATGACCAAATTTCACGAAATCTTAATAAATTGTAGGTATATGTAATCCTAAGCTATATTACTGCAAAGTTTCTTCTAAATCCGTTCAGTAGTTTTAAGAGTAACAGACATACGTAAATCCTCACATATATATCAATGTTATGAATCAATTTTAAGATATTGTAATTAATTAATGCTTTTTTAATTTGATGTGAATTATAAAAATTCTTCCTAACTTCAAGATAAGTATAACTGATCTATATTGGAACAAAAGATTCCATTTTTCGAATAAAATATGAAGTTTGTTTTTGTGATGTTTTTAATTAATATGAATCATAATGTTAAAGGTTTATTATAATGTTTATATTATGTGAAATAAGGCTTATTTATCACTGGTTGATTAATTTAGTTCCAGCTGTATTTGGTTTGAAGCAAATTATATATATATATATATATATATATATATATATATATATATATATATATATATATATATATATATATATACATATATATATCCACTACAATCTTGATAAACAATATATAAAGTATTAAGTAAATATCATTGTATATTTGTATTTTGTGTATTGATAAAGTTTTATTAAATTTCAAAACTCCAAAGAGAATATACTCGTATTAATTTTATTTTACTCTTTTATTCCAAGTTGAAAGTTTTAGTTAACAAAAAACTATAGTTTTCGGTTTAAAAAAAGTACTATTATAGATTCTACTTATTTCAACAGGATTTGAACGTGTGACTTGTTAAAATATGTACAAAAATTTACATGTAATCAATTTATATTAAAATATCGGAATATTGTAAAATATGTATAGAAATATCTTCACTGAGATGATGTGATATTGACATAGTGTCACCCATATTTGGGATGACATAATGATAGGAAGAAAAATTGATAAGCTTATATGGTGTTGATAATAAATTAATAATGGCACAATGGAAAAATGCTCGCATCTTTTATCTATAAAAAACTAACAAACAAAAAAGATATTAAAAGAAATTGTCACTGATGAGTAAATTTGACAGATTTTTCGTAATGAATTGAATGCAGTCTCTTAAATAATAATAATTATATATATATATATATATATAATATATATATATAATTAATGAATTATATATATATATATATATATATATATATATATATATATATATATATATATATATAATTCATTAATTACTATCTTTTATAACTTAATAAGTGATACGTTGTTAAAATATATATTTTTTTTAGAAATCCATCTGCGCTACATTTGACCTGGATTCGTTTCACATGTTCGCTTTTTATATTACATTTGTGAAATCATGTTTTATTTAGACATGTATTTCCAGAGCACTTTGTTCAATTAATATTTGTGCGTGTGTGTGTGTGTGTGTGTGTGTGTGTGTGTGTGTGTGTGTGTGTGTGTGCGTTTATTATTTTAACAATTCCCAACCCATCTCTCCAAACATCATAATCTGTGTTAACGGTTCCCGATGCCGCCGCTCGTGTTGACTAACAGTATCTTGAGGTTTTGTCTCGCTTCTCATTTCAAATGGTCGTCTGTACTAACACGAGGTCTCGTTAGTAACTCTTGAGCACCTCTTATATTAAACTTATTAATTGGAATACTTAGTCAATATTAAAAATAATTAACAAAAATATAATAAAATATGTTGGTATGAATGTATATATATATATATATATATATATATATATATATATATATATATTGTTTGTAAGTTTGTATGTCCGATGTTACAATCAAATACGATCTCTTAAACTTTATCAATATATAAAATTGACCTTATTATTGGATATACGTTTGAAATTATTTAGTTTTATCCAAAAAAATAACTTAATGATTGCGTTTTTACGAACTTTGTATTTTTTTATCCACGGACGGGGTCGCGCGCACAAAATAGTTTTATTTATTAATATTTAAATTAAATTACCGGTAAGATTACATAATAATAATAATAAATATATATTTTAATACGCGTTGACGTCTGTGTGATAATTTTATGTTCCAGATAAAAATAAACAAGTCCAGAGAAATCTGGATCTAGACTCGGGAAGTTACATTTTGTTTTTATATATAACGCTTAGGATATTAAATATTAAAGCAAATGCCTGTTAGAAGATATTCTAAGTTTTTGAACAAAAATAAAGCTTTTTTTTTACGTTAATACATAATGGAATATTTGGATTAATTTGTCAAACCATGTTACCAAAAAATATTAAGTGATCTTATGAATCAAAGTACTAAAATATAAACAAACAGAAAATTGTATTGTATTGTATTGTATTGTTACGAGAGCGGAAGATATAATATTAATATATTAATAAAGATGGCAGTAAGTCGTCCGGCGGTCCTCCCAGTGTCGTCAGACGTCAGTTGCGTCCGCGCATCCGTCCGAGATACACGCGCGTGTGTGAGTGATGTTTCTGTGTGTTTGTCGGATTCACTTACTGTGCCATTGAAATCGTATGTATTTTTATATTTTTTTTTATTTTTATTTTTTTTATATATAAAAAATCTGTGATGTCAATTCGTATGTAGAAATCTGTTAATGCGATCTCGTGCGCGTATTTAAATTATTTAGAAATCTCAGCCACATGAAACTGCATGTAATCGACGAAGCGAGAAACGATTCATATTGTCATTTATATTTTGACAATTTTTTTTGCATTTTATTTAATTTTTTGCAATTTATACATAGTTTAGATTTAAAACTAAATCTACGAGTTATAAGTGATCGGTTGATCACTCTATACAATCGATTCAAGAAAACGTTTGAGTTCTGAATACAGAATAATAGAACAGTCAATATCTAAATCATGCAAAATGCAGCGGACCCAGAAGTGCTTAGTGGAGATTGTTGTAGGGTTACCATGATAAAAAAAATATTGGCATTTTTTTTTGTAACAGAAATTTTTATGTAAAATTTTAAAAGATAAAAAATTACAATATATGAATATTAAAGTGACATAAATACCAATATAAATATGAATTCTTATGCAATTTTTATCTCTAACACGTTGAATATTATTTGTACAGCTGAAAAATACGGTGTTGTTGAACTCAAATTAAAACTACGAATGAATTTAATATATAATAAAAATATATATATATTTAACTTTTGTTAATAAATATATATTTTTTTTTGGCACTGGCAGCCCTATTTGTAGTATGTTAGTGGCGCGCCAGTGAGAGTTAATGGCGGAATGTGTATCAACGGACTCAGTACTCGAATTAGCGTTCATAAACTTAATTAATAACACTAATAAGATATAACCTTTCACCAAAATTAAATATTATTTTATGTATAATCAAATTAAAATTTAAATATTTGTTATATTTATAACATATAGACAAAATTTAATGTGTTTTATTAGAAATAATACGCTATAAGTATTTGTAGACAAAATTTTTTTTTATTTAGTATCATCGTATGGGAATAATTAAAAAAAAAATATTATAACAAAATTCTTGTATTTTTGTCATTCTAAATCAATAGTTACTTTAAGATTTAGTTTAAAAATTTTTTTTTGTTTGTTTTGTTTGTAAAAATATATATCAGACGTAAGATATATATATATATATATATATATATAAATATATATATATATATAAGGCGATCATACCATCCGTGAGAAATAGTCAGTAAATAGGTTCTTACATCTGAACAATAAATCAGCCCGACTATTTCTGTTCTGAACCTGCTGTTGGGACTAGTTTTTACAACCCTTCCTGTTACTTGTGAAATACTCTGATCTTATATAATGTTATATAAAATATTTTACTCACAGACCGACTACACTCACTTTTTTAATGTTATAATTGTTTTAATATCTTTGAATTTATTTTGACTTTATTGAGCGAAGCGAACGAAGTGAGCGGAGCGTTTTACTGGGGACTTTTTACATTCTTTGTCACGAATTGTCTCGAAAACTATTTGACGGAAAATTATAAACCTTTGCAATCAAATAGACACACATTAGGTGATGGTTTAAAAAACATTTTTGAAAAATGTCATGTCGTTGAGGAATAATCGTCAAAAAACTGATATTCCATTGAAGTCAATGGGAAACGATGAGTCATTACACTGGGCTCGCTTCGCTCAATATGCAAACGGCACCCGAGATTTCGCGAGCGCAGCGAGTAGAAATTGAGGGTCCGTTGGCGGCCCTAGTTATTTTACTAATAGTGATAGATTTTAATTCTATATCCAATAACTATAATGTAATATAGTTAATTAGCTGTAAAGTAAAGATATTGTAATTTAAATCCTATTCTGATTGCATTTGGGTATATTGTTGTCTGTTTGTTGTATATTGTACATACATAGATCCAAGTTAAAGTTTTATGCCTGGAAAAGTTTAAATGGTTATTATTCAGGTCTTTATAAATGTTATTAAAGATTGATTGTCTTGATATTAATTATAAGTAAGTATAGTAGTATAGTAGTAGAGTAGTATAGTAGTATAGTAGTATAATAGTATAGTACTTCATCCTCTTCCTCGGACGCAGAGGAGGACGACGGTTTCACGACCGTGCAGTCCAAATCTGCTAAAAGGAAGGCGATAAAGGCACCCTCGCCAATATTGCCGCGAAAGCGCGCCACGCTGCCCGCAACTACCGTACCCGAACAATCGTCGGTTCCGGATCCGACACGCGACGTCGCAAAGCGTCCGTCCGCGCCCTCAGCGCCCTCAGCGCCCACGCCATCAGCGCCCTCTGCGCCCGCGACTTCTGCGCTCTCTGCGCCCGCGACTTCTGCGCCCTCAGCGCCTGCACCTTCAGCAGCCAAGTCCCCGCCGCCGCTGTACATAAGGGACAAGTCAAAGTGGGACACCGTGTCCACCCTCATGACGGAGCGAAAGCTCTACTACACCTCGGCCCGCTCGACGATACAGGGCATTCGCGTTCAAACCGCGACATCATCAGACCACCGTGGTCTGACCAAGCTCCTACGCGAACGTGGGTACGGATACCACACGTTCGCGTTGGAAGATGAACGCCGCCTCACGGTGGTCATCAGGGGCCTTCCCGTGGAGATCCCGGCTGAGCGGATCTACGAGGACCTGAAGTCCCAATCTTATCCCGTCATATCGGTACACCGTATGTACCGACCGACCACTAGGGCTCCTTTCGAGCTCGTGCTGGTTCATTTAGAGCTTTCCCCGGAAGGAAAGCAAATTTTTAATGTTAAGGCAATCTGCCAACTCTCCGGCCTTAGGGTCGAACCCCCTCGCGGTCGCGGTTTTCCCGGGCAGTGTCATCGCTGCCAACTCTACGGCCACTCACAACGGTTTTGCCACGCGCGTCCGAGGTGCGTTAAATGCCTAGACGACCACGCGACAGCCGACTGTCCGCGGAAACAACCGATCCCGGAGGATCCTCCCAGCTGCGTCCTGTGCCAGCAGAAGGGCCACCCCGCGAATTACCGCGGGTGCCCCAAAGCACCGCGCAGGACGCAGCCGGCGAGGATCCCCTCGCGCTTCGTTCAGCCTCCCTGGGCTCCTTTAGCCCCGGGAAGAGCCGCGGCCCCTCAGGCAAACCAGGCCCCTCAGGCACCCGCGAACGCGTGGGTGAAACCCCCGAGGGTGAACCCCACGCCCGCGCCGAAACCGACACCGCCGCCGCCGGTACGCAATTCCGCCGACGGAATTGCGGGCTCGTTCGCGTGCGTCTCAAGCCTCTTCGGTGTAATAGACATCGAGGAGCTACTCGTGTTCTCGAACGAAATGAGGGATACGGAAAAGAATCCCCCCGCGCGGATGGATGTGCTCCTCAAGCACGCCGTCCTAATCAGCCAAATTTACAAACACACAATGTCATCTTAAATGACGTCACACGGTAGAATAAAACCTCGCTCTCTGACTGTCGTGACATTCAACGCGAACGGACTGCTCAAACAGATAGATCAGGTACGTGACTTCGTAGTTACCCACCAGATAGACATACTGCTAATCCAAGAGACCTTTCTAAAACCGTGTAACCGCGATCCGCGCATCGCAAACTTCAACGCAGTTAGGAACGATAGGGCAACCGCGATGGGGGGAACCATCATTTACTACAGAAGGTCTCTTCATTGTACCCCGCTCGATCCGCCCCCACTAGTTAACATAGAGGCGTCACTATGTCAGGTGGGTATGACTGGCCATCAGCCGATCATACTAGCATCAGTATACCTCTCCCCGAATAAGGACCTACTAGAGGGGGACCTTAAGTCCCTACTCCAATTAGGTAACGCAACCATTCTGGCCGGCGACCTAAATTGTAAACATCCCCGCTGGAACTCTAGAATCGTAAATACTAGAGGACGTCTCCTTGATAGGCTAAGCAACACGCCTGGTCTCAACTTTGAGATCATAGCGCCCTTGAGCCCCACGCGATACTTTGACTCGGACTTCCGACATGACACACCTGACGTGCTCGACATAGCGCTCTTGAAAGACGTAACGCTTCAGTTGCGATCAATCGAGACACTATCCGAGCTAGACTCCGACCATCGACCAGTCCTAATCCAGCTCGGACCCCTCCACCCTACGACACCCGCGTTAAAAACTATAATCAACTGGAGAAAGCTAGAAGAGCAACTCCACTCCCCCGCCTCAGTGCACCTCGACGAAATACCTGACCAGATCGTAACGGTCGAGGACGCTGAAAAAGCCGCGACGCGATTCACAAACCATATATCAGACATAATAGGAACGTCCTCGAGGGAGGTCCGCGCAACCTTCGATGGGAGCCGTGCACTCCCTCCGGACATTAGGCACTTAGTTAACCGTAAAAACGCCGCGATCAGGAACCATGACACATATCCGACAGACGAACATCGACGGGAGCTACGCCGCCTCCAAAGGGAGTTGCGACAAGCTCTTGACACCTTTAGAGATGGAGGCTGGGACAAGAAGCTTTCAGAGCTCTCTCCTTCACACCAGGCTTACTGGTCATTGCAGAGAGCCCTGAAAGCCGAAACTGTCTCGGCAATGCCCCCGCTCGATAGACCTAACTCCACGCCCGCCTTCGACGACCGAGACAAAGCGGAATGTCTAGCCGACAGCCTAGCGAGCCAGTGTAACATTAGCACGCAACCGGTCGAACGCGAACATGTCGAAGTCGTCGACAACACTGTTCGAGTCATGTGCTCTCAACCACCAGCAGGTCCCCCCATAGAGGAAACGAACCTCGAAGAGGTAACGAACCTAGTTAAGGCGCTTCACGCCAAAAAGTCGCCAGGATCAGATAGGATCACCAACAAAGTGATCAAACTCCTTCCGCCTCCTTTGCTTTACCTAATGGTTAATATTTTTAATGCTCTACTGGCCGGTTGCCGGTTTCCGGCCCAGTGGAAAGAGGCCATAGTGATAGGCATTCACAAACCGGGTAAGCCCCGGAATCTTCCAACTAGTTACCGTCCAATTAGTCTCCTTAGTTCCCTAGGGAAAATCTATGAGAGGATTATCCTCAGTAGACTTAAGTCAGAAGTAGAGAGACTGAACATCATCCCAAATGAGCAGTTTGGCTTTCGAGCCTATCATTCCAGTTCCCACCAGGTGCAACGCCTCACGGAGCACATCCTTTCTGGGGCCACTTTGTGCCAAGCTACGTAGGACAGGAGCGCTCTTCCTCGATGTAGCGAAGGCATTCGACAGGGTCTGGCACAATGGACTGGTATACAAGCTATACCAGTTCAGGGTGTCGGACAGACTCGTACTAATCATACGGGACTTCCTGTCGAATCGCTCCTTCCGCTACAGAGTGGAAGGCGTGATGTCGACTCCCCGCCCCATCAGGGCAGGAGTCCCTCAAGGTTCAGTCCTCTCACCAATTCTCTTTTCAATTTACTCCAGCGACATTCCTAGGCCGCGTTCTAAAGTAGAATTAGCAATGTTCGCGGATGACACCGCAATTTACACATCCTCAAGGGATCCTTATGAGATCTCTCAACGCCTCCAATCCGCAGCCGACTCCCTCGGGAACTGGTTTCGGAAATGGAGGATTGAGGTGAACCCGGAGAAGAGCACCGCGGTACTCTTTGAACGGTCACGATCCACAAGGGGCCCGGAGATTAAACTCTTTGACAAGCCGATTCCTTGGAAAAACAAGGCCAAGTACCTAGGAGTGACGCTGGACAAACAGCTAGTATTCACTTCACATATCGAGGACGTTCGCAACAGAGCGGCCTTTATCCTAGGGCGACTTTATCCCCTGTTAGGCAAGCGGAGTAAAATGTCCCTTAGAAATAAGGTCACACTTTACAAAGCCTGCATACGCTCCGTCATGTCCTATGCAAGCGTTGCCTTCGCTCACGCGAACCTGAAGCCCCTTCAGGTGCTTCAGAACAGATTCATGCGGCTCGCCACTGGAGCACCGTGGTATATGCGTAATATCGACTTGCACAGAGACTTAGATCTACCGACGATCGCACAGTATTTCAAGGGGCTCTCCAAAAGCTACTTTGACAATGCTGTGGGACACCCAAACCCGCTGGTGGTTAAGGCCACAGGATACACGGCCCGTAAGACTCCTAAAGTCAGAAAGAGAAGACCCAAGTCGGTACTTTTCGACCCGGACGACGCGATTACGTTAGGGAACGCTACGTAAAAGCGGCAAAGCGAACATAAATACTACACATACACACACACAGCGTCTTCGCCGGCGAAGACGAGGCCCCCATCCAAGCACGTTGCTCCGGCGTTCTGCCGTCGGAGGACGTTAGTGTCAAATTCTAACCCACATCCAACCCTCGCTTCCCACCTAACGGCGTCCTGAGCCGTGGTCCGAGCCTCACAGGAGGCGCCCTCAGGACGCGCGTTCCCCTGGGGCCCTTCAGGCCCCCCTTTTCAAGGGCGGGTCTCTGCACCCGTCCATTACACCGGTGACGCTGTCATGGCCAATAGGGCTAACAGCAGAGACAAACAAAAAAAAAAAAAAAAAAAAAAAAAAAAAAAAAAAAAAAAAAAAAAAAAAAAAAAAATAGTATAGTAGTATAGTAGCATAGTAGCATAGTAGCATAGTAGTATTGTAGTATAGTAGTATACTAGTATAGTAGTATATTTAGTAGCATGACGCTCTTAAATCTTGACATTTTCTTTTTAAGTATTTTTATTTTCTATATATAAGTACTAAGTTATTCTCAATTTACGTTTAAATTCATTTTAATATTACAGAATAAAGTAATTTTATTTAATTATAACAATAAAATAGATTGTCCCACCATAGATATGATATAGTTTAGTGCCCGTAATCTAGCTATCTACACTTAGATGGCTGGATTACGGGCACTAAACTGGTTAGTATTAAACTTTCACTAAATTACAATTTAGTGTTTATGGTATTCATATTTTAGAGATTACTTTATTTATTCATAACGTCACAAGGAAAATGTTATATTTTAATACTAGCTGCGACCCCGACTTCGGTCGTGTGGAATATGTTTTATAACATCAGCTGTTAGTGGAAGTTATTAAAATTTATCCGTGTCAGAGATTAGCCGGAACAGACATATAGAAAAAAAAAATTTTTTTTAATGTTTATATATATTTTCATACAAATTTAGTGATATTAATTTAGAATTACAAATATACACTTCAATTTTATTTATGTATATATAGTAGAGAATGTCTTTTGGTATGTAACTTGTTTCCTCACATCCTGCGATATGGTTGAGATAAAAGATTGCTTTATCCGGGACTAGAACCCGCACTACCGGTTATATAAGTATCATAGAAAATGGATTCACACTGGATATACCAAATGGGAATGCAGTGATTTTTAATAAGTTTCTACTATTTATATATTAAATAAATAATATATATATTTACGTTTACGTTTACGTTTAAAGTTATATGAGCGTTAAAAATAAATTATTTTTAAATTTTTATATAATTAATAATTGAAATATCATTGCGCAGAATACAAGAAATTTACAGATAATTCCACGTTATATTCTAATATAATTGAGGAAAATATTAAAATTATAAGAACTGAAAGTTCATTGAACATATGCAATATTAATCTCTGTCGGCACTAAGTGTATTAAATTTATTTTGACAATTAATTATGATCAAAATTTTTGATAATTTTGACATTAACATCAACAGACTCCATGGACTGTCAAAAATAGATTTCTCGGAAATTTGAGTTTGAAAATTTTTGGAAATTTCAGTTTTATTATAAATATTAGATTACTTTAAAAACTTTTTCAATTCAGGTACGGCAATATTTTTTCCATTTTATTTCTTTATAAAATTTTGTTGCAATTTTTTTATTGTATGTTTGTCTTAAACGAGATTGTTTTTTGATAAAATAATATATAAATAAATGAATATTAAAAATGTAAATGTAAAATTCATTTGTTTGATATAAATCATTTTAAATGATCAACAATAATTAAAATTCGCTTTATCTGAATCAGTGAAACCTTTCCGTCTTTAGATTATTGAATCCATAGCATTAATGACTTATTCAAATGAAGCAATCAGTTTATCTCTCTCTCTCTCTCTCCCTCTCTCTCTCTAAGTGACTTCCATATTGATTGGATTAATCTTGTCTTTTTATATTATTAATAATATTTTTTGTCAATGAAATATTTGCTTAATTAGTTTATTTATATATATATATATATATATATATATATATAAATAAACTAATTAATATATATATATATATATATATATATATATATCTATATGTATATATTAATGGATGTCTGTCTTTTTATAGGTGTTATACATTAATTTGTATGACATAATATAAAAGTGTATAGAACTCTAAACTAGAGGTCATCGACCCGTGTAATTAAAACACAATAACATTTATTTCCACTCCCGCGCACAGAGATCCTGTTATAAGATTTGTCATATGTAATGTTAGTCGGTTTGTACGTCTTAATATATATATACAAAAAACATTGCAAACATTATAGTTCGTTGCACTTCCTGTTATTTTAAAAATGTGTATATTGTATTGTGTTGTATTAGAATCACTGAACTATAAATTATACATTGCAGAATTAATTGTATATTCTTTTGTCTATTTTAACAGTTATATATATATAATCTGTTGTATCCAGCGCCATCTTTGAACATGCACAGGGTCATTCTAATATAACCTTTTTAACGTAAACTCATAACCAATTACGGTTTTTGTCCCATTTCCTGGGAATAGGTCTTCTGATTAACCCTGGATCCCTGACAGTAGATTAGTGTCTGACCTCATGACTTGGTAACTATAAATCATGTTTAGGTGTTAATGATAATCATTAATCGATTACATGATTTTACATGACACGGTAACTAAGATCATTTAATTTTTTATACCAATTTATATATATATATTAGCTCATACGGAGCGATCTTGTTCATACCATTAATACTTTAATGGATAGTGCAGACAAAGTAACGGTATAAATATATATGATAGTTTCACACTATGTTGTGTGTTTTTATTCGGATCCTTATTTATCCTTAAATCAACGGATTTCGGAGTTTGGATCGTTAAATTGGTGAAATGATTTTAGAAATATAAAGAAATGGCGCTTTTTATTAAGAATAGTTATTTATTTATTATATATTACATTTAGGTTCTTATTATAAGTGGATAGCAATCAATATAATTCATATTATTGTATTTGTGGCTACCAAGAACAGTTACGCGAAAATAACAACCCACAACCCACAACCCACCTATACACAAATTACACCCAAATAACACTTATTATATTAAGTGGATACACGTTTTGTCTTGTTATTTTATATACCAAAATGTCTGACCTATTGGTTGTGATGATGTCATTTGTGGTTGAGGTATGTAATGTGGAGGGTTCTGGGGGGGGAGGGAGACCCCCCTGACCCTCAGTGGTAAAAATTAAAAATCGATTTTGATATTTTAATCTAACAAGGTTAGGGGTCACTGAGCCCCAAAATTAAAATTTTATAATATATACGTGATTTAACTAGTGTTTGTCTGTTTGTGTTTATAGAAAATATAATCTCTAACCCACTTGTAGAAGACACTTTCTACTTACACTTTTATAATCACGTTAATTAAATAGATATTAAAAACAGAGCGTGAATAATTGTTTTATAAATGACTACAATTATTATAATTAACTTTATTATGTACAAACTTTCATATTAATTTTAAAAAAACTTTTATTTATTTATTTATTTATTTAACCATAAAACTTAAATCTAACATTACAGTTATAACCAATTCGTTTGATAAGTTGACATAACAGTAAATATACCAATTCTGACATAAATTATACAAAACTAAATACAATAATAAAAATATATAATTATTCCAGGTTTAAAAAATGTAAAAACTAAAAAAAAAAAAAAAACAAATAAACTAATTCAACACAAATTCAACTATCACAGTTAAACATTAATTAACTCAAAATTGATAATAAAGTAATTGACAAAAATCTTCTTAATATATTTTTGAATTAAGTTTCTATATTCACGAATTTAGTCAAAATGACAAAAATAATTTAAGTTCGCTCGTGAGTTGAATATCAAAGGAAAAGGCTTCTAAGGAAAACTTGAGTTATATTCGTCTCAAGATATTTAGTCCCTTTAAGTCTTTGTGATATAAAATTTTAATTTATAAATCAAGAAATCACATTATATAGTATTAAATATAATATAAATTTGGTTCAAGTTTGTTTTACAATGGCGTTGAAAGCCGCAACGCTATGGTTTTGACAAATAATTTAGCTATTTCCATGTTTTTGTCAAATTTAATGTTCGTTAGTAAATTGTTCGTTCGACATTTGGTATCGATTGTAAAATAATTTTATTAATTATTCAAATTGGATGAATATTATTGCAATAATTTTATTGTTTAACTATTTTATTTATATTTTAGTTTCATTTGTTTGTCTGTGTAATATTATTTAAACTATATATTTTATATTTTATTTTTTTATATATAATTAAGTGATCATGACCCCTCTTTTATAGTCGTTTTTTTTTTTTTGGTTGTTTCATATTTGAGTAAAGTAGCTTGTTAATGGCTCATAATGCGCCTAATAATATTTCAAAAACCTCCCATTAAGGTAACATCATGATAACATTAAAATAGAATAGTTCGTTTAGAATAAACAAACAGTTATATGTAGATATGTTTTCTATTCTATAGTGTATCTATATCTATATCTATCTACAGGGCGCGTTGCACTGCAAGTGATGCACGGCGAGCGCCGGTCGACACATGCATGCCGCCCGCGCACCCGGTGAGTTAAGAATACAAGTATTCTATGCATAATAATCACATGTGTATTCTTAATATACTTTAGAATACACATTATTAAATTATAATTGATTTACAAGTTTCGTTAATTATTTTTAACCATATTTAATTTATTTATTATTGATTGTTATTTGTTTTGAGCACTGTGAGTAATTTTAACTTAAAATAAAAAATGAATGCTTCATTTTTATATAAGTTTGTAAAAGCACTTAAACTAAACCTAAACTAGTTCGGTCGCTTAACAACGGACGGACAAACAGTTTTATTGCAAAAGTTTTCTCTTTTTGTACACACTATATAAAATATGTTCTATTTGTTCACGGAATATGTATTGAAAATTTTTGTTTTAATTTTATTTAACATACGTATAATTTGTCAAATATGTTAATCTGTTTGTAAAATTTGTTCAGCGTTATAGGAAAACGCGTTGTAGGAATATTCTTGTATGACATGCTCATATGACCATATAACGGGTTATGTACAAATAATTCACGTTTAACTTTTCCTTTAAAGTATGTTTAAATGGAATATTAAGGAAGAACCTAATTAATTTTAATTTTTACTTAATTTTATTTACTTTTATAACAACACAGTGTGAAAAGGATAGCGAAATTAATTATGAACTGTAAAAAATAATTATTAATTTCATAGTATAGAAATATAAATACCCGCGTTATATGAGGGAAAACACGTGTTATGCGAGGTATTGAAACCGCGTTATAAGAGTACCGTATTATAGGGGGGGATTACTGTATAGCCAAGTTTGTAGTCACTAATTCAGTGTCCATATTATTTATTTAACCCATAAGAGGGTCACAGAGTATTAATCATTCAGATAAAGTGCTTTATACAAAAATGTAGTTAATAATTTATACCTCATATATTTTATATCTATCTCCGTCAAGCTTCAAAGACAATTATCAAATCTGGTTTAGGTAGGTATGGAGATTGTTGTATGTATATATCATATATACTAGGATCCGCCAACCGTGCAGCGGGTGTTGAGCTGAGCCCCTCTCCTTTCTTCTTTTCTTGATAACTTTTGAATGGCTAAACATTTTTTCAATCTGTTTTCGCTATAACATCCGCGTTTCGCTCAAACATACATGAGAAAATTTTTAGCTAATTATCCCGTCGCATTCTGGAGACAACTAAACACAAAAAAGGTCTCTCAAACGGTTAAGAGTCAATTATATATATCTTTTTTAATTAAATAATTTAATTTATTTTAATATGTTTATTCTAATAATCAATTAAAGTGTATAATTCTTGTTATAAGATTCATATTGTTATATGTAGTTTGATATGTGTTTGTTTAAATATATTTTTTACGTTTTTGGTGCGATAAATAAATAAAATTAAATGTAATCAAACCTCCTCCAAGATAAGTTATAAAGTTTGAATTTACATATTCACAAAGAAAGTTGTTAAGAATATAAAATAAATAATTCACACAAACGTTTGATGGTCTTTTAAAACACTGATAAATCAGAGTTAATATTAATTAATAAATGTGTGTGTTTGTGAATTCTTCTAATTATCATAAAAATATGAACGAGTGAGTGAATGAGATTACAATGATAATGTGAATGAATGTAACGATTCTTTTTTTATTGGTGTGAGAAATTAATGTATTTCCACATTTGAAAATTTGTATTAAGATGTTTTGTTATGAAGAAGAAGACTTTATTTGTAAGTAGACTTTTTTTTAACAGAAGTCAGTAACATCAGTCATCCGCCAGTGAAAGTTCTATTAAAGTCGGTCCATCCGTTTCCGAGATTACCCGCAACGCAAAGACAGAATTTTTTTTTAAATTGTTATCTTATCAAAGTACCGTATTTTCATATGCATTTAGTGAAATGTTAAATTGGAATTATAAACAGACACTACAATATTATTTATATGTAGAGAGTTAAACGTTCTTTGTCCTTGTATCAGTTTCATTCTATAAATCACTTTTTGATAGCTCTTAGAATGCTGATAATAATGTTTTAAACGAAAAAAATGCTTATTATGAGGAGTCACATGAAACATCTTGTAGTCTACTATATACAAGACAAATACGTAACACAAGTCAATTAGTGATTTATTTATATATGTACCAAAAATAAACAGTACATATTCAATCAAAACAATTTTAATGTTTGTGAGTATAATCGATAAATATATTATCCGAATTATAATAAAGGAGAATCGATTATAGATATTTTCCATTACTACGCGAATTTTGTGACAAATATTATAGATCAAATGGTTTTTGGTACTTTGTGATCAAAATTCGCTTCACGTATCGTGCCCTCGGATGCCCTAAGTGAGGGTAGTTTCCGATTCACTCCATTAGTTGCGACTTGGATCGTTCAGACCTATATTTAACATACACACGTACACACACACACACACACACATACACACACACAAGTTTTTTTGAATAGTTCCTCTGACCGAAATTAACATTCGATCTGCAATCTTAGATTTAATTTAACCGTCATAAGTTACCTCCAGACTTAATCCATAGATCGGTACAATTGAAATGGAATTCAATCAATCTTTATCATCAAATTACGGATCAATTATTAATATCAACCGTTATCGATCCGAGCAGCCATCGATGTGACGGATAGTTTTGCATTAATTCGCTCTCGCCATCTTTATCTATTTACATATATTTTTTAAATTTATAATTTTCTACATTACCTTAAAGCTCAAATTTATTAAATCCAAACCGGCTGCAGTGGAAATACGAAGACAAGTAAAAAGATTGCAACGGACTAAGATAACTGCGTGAGATAAACGAAATTCTATTAAAATATGCTTTGAGATGTAATTATAAGTCTCGTATAATGAAATCCAACGCAATGGGATGTAATGGGATTGGATAAAGAGATGGTTTTAATATACCGGGATGGCATAAAAATTAACATTTTACGAGACCCCTCGCGGATACTGTTAGTAACTGTCGGAATGGTCAAAGCCTGCTATATCGAGGAACATAAAAATTATTACAACAAATTCTATTACATATTATTATAATTTTGTTATTGGTTATTGAATAACACGTTGAATAATGTGTAGTCAATAGCAAAATGTATAAAATTTGTGTGTGTGTGTGTGTGTGTGCGAATGTATAATATAAAAACAATTAATTCAGTTTATTTTCTAATAAATTTACAATTACAATGTGATTGATTGATTGACACTAGAAAGAGCGGGTGTGTCGATGGTTTATAAACGCATTTAAAACAACACCCACATAAAATATTAATGACCCTATTCATATAAATGATTTAGTTTTTTTAACATTATTTTAAAGAAAAAACTACCCTCACATATATATTTTAATTTAAGAATAATCCTTTTTTTAGTTTATCGTCACGTATCTATTTAGTCTAGTCACGATCGGTAAACGTTTGATGGAATTAATTATCTCATTGGCTATTCACGGGGTACCTCGTTACATAACCAAGGGAATTAGAGTAAAAGTGTTTTTGAAAATTTTCACTATCGCTTTCCAATTTTTTTTATGAACCATTAAAGTCGGATAATATATTTTTAACTTTCACACTATGGATTTTAAATAGTTTTGAAAAATGTTTTAAAAATCGATATACATAGATATCGGAATTGTAAATGACGGAAAGAAAATTTTTTTTGGGAAGAAATATAAATCTTTATATAAAAAAAAATATGAACCATTAAACTCCGTATGACACTAGGAAAATAATATGAAGTACAAAGTTTTTAAACTGTATCTTTGTTTGAGTATCACCCAAAAACTGAAACAGAGAATGGTTGGGTTGTTTAGTGTGCATGAAGATGCGGGTTTACTTTGTAAGCAGTATATTATACATTGGAAGACAAAGTTGCGAGTAAAGCTGAGTGCTGTACTTAGTATGATAATTGGAAATATATAATCAGGTAAGTTTACATTCTTCTAAACAGAATTATCTTTTTATATTTCTCGTATTAATCTATATTATAATATATATATATATATATATATATATATATATATATATATATATATATATATATGTAAAAATATGTGTAAGTCAGACAGACAGATTGATGGCTTCTTAATATGTATTATATTCTATCGCATATTCGACTAGCTACTAATTAATATAATATTAATATTACAGTTATAATGGGAGTAAGAAAGCCGGAGCTATTTATCATATATCATATATATATATATGATAAATAGCTCCGGCTATATATATATATATATGTACCACAGTTATATATATATAAATGTAGTATTAAAAACATGAATAAAAACATATTAAATCTTGTCTTTGTCTTTGTTAAGGTCCACATTAAAAACAACAACAAAGTACAGTCTTGATAAGTGTATTTGATGTCATGTTACGTAAAACTTTCTTAATAATTCGTTAAACTTAAACGACTGATATGTTAATCTTAATAAACTGATAAAGTACAGTACAATAACTGTTTTTTATCGGACAATCAATTTATTGAATTCCACAAATTCAATCAAAATCATTATTCATTTGATTGCAGTTTAGAATTTTGTTATTAAAAATAAACAAGAGTTTAAAAGTTGTAGAAACTTTACTTTAGAAGCTTTACAAAGTTCCATTATATTCTTAATATAAAAAAGCTTAAAATTAAATGATAATTAACTTAACTGAAAATATATTACTTTAAATGTTAAAAAATGTATTTTTATTTAATATTATATATATTGTGTGTACATTATTTATATATATAATAAAGTTGTTTAAAGAGATTCGTAATAAGGCACTCGTCCTTTGTTCGTCACTTCAATGAAATGTAGAGGACAATGTAACATTTCGTTTGTACACTTTGGTAAGTGTTTCGTAAGTGCGTTGTACATGTAATGATATAATGATATAATGATGTAATGATATAATGAAAATATTATAATGATTTGACTATTGTATCATTTTGTAATGTATTGTTAAAAATATTTGCCTAACACTATTTCATTTACCGTTCCGAGTCCTAATATATTTGTCAGACAGTAATCACAATAAAAAATACCTATTTGAGAGTATTGTTGTGTGGTTCTTCTCAGAGCAGGGTTTGAAATAGACTTAGTTATAGTTGGAGAATATTTACAGACGAGGTTATCTCGATGAATATGGTATCAAAACACTCCTGACACTCCAATTTGATACACAATCACTGTATTGATAAGTGAAAAAGATATAAATAAATAAATAAATTACACCAAGAAAGTTATTTAAAAAGTAAATAGTTTTTTCATTACCTCTAACCGTTAATATACCTTTTATTTGTATCGCCGCCGTCATTATACGCAAATCCACTGGAAAAAAAGGTATACTGTCGCTCACCTCAACTTTCATTGCAAATAGGAATTTTCTAAACAATGCCGGCTTTTTACTATTTTTATATACATTTGAATTAAACATCGATGAGGGGAAAATCAAATTTTAAAATAACATTAACCTGACCCTATTTCGATATTGGACTGTCGATGGCATAATTGTTAAAATAATCTAAATAAAATATTATTATTTTTATTTATTAATATGTGTGTATATTAAATAAATATATAATATGCAGAACACCGAAATATAATATATATAAATAATATATTAAATTCATATAATTTGATATTGTGCGTTTACACAAGAAACTAATCAGCATTCCGCACGTGACTGTCCGGACACGAACGAAAGTGAATTGACGGTTGACAAAAACAAATATTGGACCGTCCGAATAAAAAACTACTATAGAAAGTTTAAATTTTATTTCTTCTCACAAAATTGAATGATAATGACCGAGTGACCGAATGAAGGGTGCGCCATCTTGGAAAAAAATATGTTTTTTTTATAATAGGCCTCAGAACTGTCTGAAATAGTGTTAGGCAAATATTTTTAACAATACCTTACACAATGATACAATTGTAAAATCATTATAATATTTTCATTATATCATTACATCATTATATCATTATATCATTACATGTACAACGCACTTACGGAACACTTACCAAAGTGTGCAAACGCAATATTAAATTGTCCTCTACATTTCATTGAAGTGACGAACAAAGGACGAGTGCCTTCTTACGAATCTCATTAAACAACTTTATTATATATATAAATAATACACACAATATATGTAATATTAAATAAAAAAATGCATATTTTAACATTCAAAGTAACATTATATTTTCAGTTAAGTTAATTATCATTAAGGATATTTGAAATATAATGGAATTTTGAAAAGCTTCTAAAGTAAAGTTTTTATAACTTTTAAACTCTTGTTTATTTTCAATAACAAAATTTTAAACAGTAATCAAATGAATAATGATTTTGATTGAATTTGTGGAATTCAATAAATCTATATATATATATATATATATATATATATATATATATATATATATATATATATATATATACATATACATTATGAGCAATGTACAACTACAAGTATCCCATTTAACGTGAAAAAATATCTAAATTTATATAAAAGTTACATCAAAATGTGTTAATTTGTAAAATGTCACCGTAGCTCATTAGCGGGAACGACAAAGCGGCTTCCTATAATAATGGCTGTATTCTGGTTATGATAGAATACAATCTTTTGATTTTATCAGTAGCCGTGGACGGTAACCTTTATAATAACTATCGCTTCAATACCGTATTATATTCTTAATGATTGTTTGTTTGTTATCTGCCGATCGTTGAGCCGATTACCGAAATGTTTTGAGGTATACACCGTTCACATGTTACAATTTGTGTTAGGTCATTAACCTTTTAGATACCTTAAAGATTCAAGATGAAATACTCCAAATGATTATACCCTAATATATATATATATATATATATAAATGTAAATTCAGTGATTCGTCCTACATTTTAATTAGGTTTAAAATTTGAACATAATTTCAATATTTGCATAATCCGTCCAAAGACCGATGGACCGTGAAAGCGCTAATGAGATTAATAAGATGAAATAATTCAAATTCATTAATTACAGTTAAGCATCGTTAATAGAGTTGTTAGTCGTAAATTTTTATTCATTAATTTTAGTAGATTAATTAATAATGCCACAAACACACACACATTTATGTATATTTATAACGATGAACAATTTAATTAATATCTAACAAAAAATATTAATAAATATTTAAACAATAATTTGTTATTTCTTACTGTTAGTACCATCAGATCAGTTGTTAGTAAGTCAATTATGCTAGCTAGGATCGCGGGTTTGATTACCGTTCTGTTTTTATATTGTATTTTACTTGGATATATAAGTGTACAGTCATTAATTCCTGGGTCAGCTTTCATTTTGCGATGGTTTTAAATCGTATATTGCGCAATATCCACATTTGTGATACACTGGTAAAGAAATACCGGCTAAGTTTGTTGTGTGGTGTTCAGAGGTGGGTTTGGTACACTCGTAGACTTATTTTAAGTTGGAGTGTTTATAGAAGGGCCTAAAGTGTGGTATCAAATCCTGACACTAACATTTGATACGATCATCAGTATTGATTCAATGAAAATATATAAATAAGTTTCTATTATTATTCAGTTGTTTAATCAGTGAAAGTGAATACGCAAATTGCTTTTTGAATAATACATTTTGTATTAAAAATAAAGCTATATATAAAGACTAGGAGTCCCTCTCCTTTCTTTTTTTTCTTGATAACTTTTGAATGGCTAAACATTTTTTCAATCTATTTTCGCTATAACATCCACGTTCGGTTCAAACATACATGAGAAAATTTTTAGCTAATTATCTCGTCGCATTCTGGAGACAACTAAACACAAAAAGGTCTCCCAAACGGTTAAGAGCTTCGCTTACGCTCAGCTCAATAATAAATTATTATGTTTAAATCGAAAAATGCTTTAATTATATTTATGTACAAGCTTTATAACTTCATTATAAATTATCATTTATTATATGGAATTTGAAATGTATAATAGCTTACTTTTATGTCTCAACTTTTTGATATAAAATACTTTGAATCATAAAATCTATATAATTTTATGAGCTATTCGATTTTTATGTATTTTTCAATTTTAAAAGTAGCAATTTTAATATTAGTACTCTTATATGACTCTAGGTTTAGCTTAACTGTTTGTATATAAAAATGTATGTTTGTCTTTATATCCTTTTATAACTCAACGACTTCATCTTGATGAAAATTTGAGTTTATATGTAAAAATCCCGTGTCATGTTCGTTTGCCTTAAACTCCGAAACCATTGAGCTGGTTTTTAAAAAATTTTGTTGATATTTATTATTTGGTTAAAAGATAGGATAGTTTGTATCTCGTTTAATATATATTTTTTACATTTAGGTCTTATCTCACTTCTGAGTTCTATAAGTATCCAATAGGTGGCGCTGTCCTATTTCAAATATTTTGTGGATAGTTACTCGTATTTCTTCGATGAGCTTTCAACAGCTAGTATATACATATATATATATGTATATATATATATGTATTCATATATAGTATATATACGACACTGCGCTGCTAATAAAGCTAGTGTAATATATAAGGATTTTATATAGGACTATTATAGGACTAGCTGTGCCCATGACTTCGCGTGGAATGTTTTTAAAAATAAAAGTACCCTTAGTTGCTCCTATCCTAATAACATCAGCTTCTGAAAGTCCTGTTAAAATCAGTCCAGCCGTTTCAGAGATTACCCGGAACAAACAGACAGACAGACAGAGATTTTTTCAAAAATGTTATATGGAGGGTCTATTATATTGTAAAAAAAATAATGCAACCCACCAATCTGCAGTGTTTCAGCGTGGTGGGTATAAGCGATATTTACCAGTAGTAGCATATTTTTTAAACAGATTCTATACCGAAGGAGAAAAGCCACGAGCAAGGATAGTATAATATAATATCAAAGAAAAATATTTATATTCGAAATATTGACAGCTTATCACCAAAAATCACATTTCCTACATTATGTAAATTGAAAATATTGATATTATTACAGGAAATATTTTAGATGGAATATTGCTATACATACTTGAGTGAAGATGAATATTTGACGTTGATTTTGTGGTAATATTCGTTACAATTTAATATAAATATTATAGATATATATACAGGTTTTATTCACAATGAACAAACAGTATTTTATTATTAGGCTCTAAGGCGTTCGAAAAAGATCTGTCTCTTGGGCAGAGCCAGCCGATGACGATACAATCGTCCAAACCCGAGGTGATGAGAGTGGTGAAGAATTTCTACGGCCAGTTATATTCTTCGATACGCGAACCTGTTACCAATACGGCTTAAGATCCACGAGCAAGATTGACTCAACGCTACACCGAAGATCAGCTGGTTCGAGATTAATTCAAGACATCAGAAAGAACAAGTTACCAGGTGAAGGTTGAATTACGGGTGAGCTTTTGAAGACAGGTGGATGACCAGTCTTGAAATACCTTAAAAACTTATTTAATCCCGTGTTTCATTCACACAAGACACCACAGGCATGGAACAAAAGTGTGTTGGTGTAGTTCTTCAAAGGTGATAATACCTTGCTGAAGAATTACAGACCCATCTCATGTTTGAGTCATGTCTACAAGTTGTTCTCGAGGGTCGTTACGAATCGCCTCGCACCCAGGTATGATGACTTCCTGCCTCTCGAACAAGTCGGTTTCCGTAAAGGCTTTAGCAGCGTAGATCACATACATACGCTGCGGCAGATTATACAGAAAACTGAAGAGCCATTTGCCACTATGCTTGACGTTTGTTAACTATGAGAAAGCCTTCAATTCGATCGAACCCTGCGGCCTCTCTAAAGGTGCCAGTATATGTCGACTATCGGTACATACAAGAATAGATGAAAAGGCCACTATGTTAGTCCGGCTACAGGGCTAAAGCTCGAACCTAATAAAGTTGCAGAGAGGCGTTAGACAGATGTTACCTCTCTGAAACTGATGATATCATCCAGTGTAGCACTGGATGATATCTTCAAGCTCTTGGACTCGAGCGGACTCGACATCAACAGAAACGGCGAGTACATCACTCATCTTCGATTTGCCGATGACATTATCATAATGGCTGACACTTTGGAAGACCTGGGTTCAATACTCGATGATCTCAGTAGAGTTTCCGGACAAGCAGGCTTTAAAATGTACAAGGACAAGACGAAGCTGTCCATGTCGTACTTCGGACAAACTATCCAGCTAGGTACGAGTAGGTCCGACTTCGAGAAAGAGATCACGGATTCCAACTCGGATGGGCAGCGTTCGGGAAGCTCCGAAATATATTTACTTCCAAAATACGACAATGTTTGAAATGAAGCTTTTTGACCAATATGTTTTGTCAGTGATGACTTATGGCTCTGAGAAGTGGTTATTTACGATTGCCCTTATACGAAGGCTCAAAGACACCCAGAAGGCAAAGGAAATGACAATGCTTGTTGTTTCGCTGAGAGATCAAATAAGAACTGAGGAGCTCGGCAGAAGAACCAAGATCACCGACATAGCTCTAAGAATTGCTCGTCTGAAGAGCAAAGCACATCGCTCGTGCAATCGACGGCCGATGGCGAAAGGTTCTCGAGTAGACGCGGCTTTGGGGAGACCCCTACCCCTAGATGGACTGACCACATATCCAAGGTCGCGGGAAATCGCTGGATGCAGGCAGCACAAGACCGGTCATTCTGGTGATCTTTGGGGGAGGTCTATGCTTTGCAGTGGGCGTCTATAGGCAAACTAGAAGAAGAAGATAATTTTATTACTTAATAAACTGCTTGTATAATGTCAAAATATGCTGTACCATATTTTGTTAACATCAAAATGTCCCAGGTTCGTTTAGTCTGAAATATATAATAAAAATTATGATTATTTTTTGTAACAGATATTTAAATAATCAAACTATTTAAAGCAAAAAATATACAATAACACTTCAATAAAATAACACAAAAATATATTCAGAAAGTAAACTTGTTGAATCAACTGAAGTAGGTTTTGGACAAAACGAGTCATAATAAATCAATGAATCAGATGATTCAACAAGTCATACATACGTAACTATATAAATACAGTGAGTGAATCCGTTAATGATTCACAACTGATTGGAGTACCCAAGTGAAGGCAGTGCCCTAAATTTGAAAGGTCACTAGACTTAGTCATAACAAATGAGGGAATTTAATAGCTTCATATCCGTTTTATTATGTGCATATTAAAGTATAATACTTCAATTACGAGTAGCAAATTATTTGCTTGGTTCAATTGAGAGTTAATTGGTCTTTAATATTAAAATAGTAGAGATCTCAACTTTCTTGAATTGTTTTCAACATTCCTCAAGTATAAACGGATACCGCTGAAATATCTTATTGTTTATTCACTCCGTAATTATCTGAGATACCCCAAAAAACAAAGTGAGGTGAAGTTCGGTTTGTTTTTAACAAAGGAAATAGCTCACTGAATACCTAACTTTTGTAAAGTTTAATTGTAAGATGCTTCTTACATTTAATTATTAATGTTAACTACATGGTTTAGTTAATAAATGCAATAATTCGCAGATAATAAGGTTGAAGGAGGTCACTTGTACTACGAATAGCCAATTTGTAGTAACATTTATCTCACTTATCTTTGATACGGTAGCTGTGTCCAAAAGTAGTTCAAAACACTTCCCATACCTTACAATATAACCTCATACAATCTTGTAATCGTAACCTTTAGTCTTTGTCAAAGTAACGGTCCCTTGACCCTAATAAGTATTCATTATTGTAATATTTATAGCGCATTGAACCAGCGTAGGATGTATTTGATAATGACTACATGAAAACCGTCTTCAAAAAACATTACGCAAATTATCATTAGAAATTTTCTTGATCAAAATCGTGACATAACTTTTGACCTTATTATATATAAATGCAATTAAAAAAGAAAGAATGAAGAAGTTAAACTCATTAATTATATAAATAAGTGGAATAAGTCTAAATACTCAATATAAAGACTTAATGATTATAGTTATATATCTGTAAGAAACACTTTCAAATACAATCACTGGAAGTGGGCTAATCCGGAGATCAGCTGATAACTTAATAAGTTATCAGGACACAATACCGACGTTTGAATGGAATATTGCGAAGTTTTCACGCCGATACTTAATTGAACAGAGCCCCAGTGAAGTCAAAGGAATCCTAGTTTTCGTTCTAACGATGATATATTTGTAACACATTAATAAATCTAGAACTGTATCTAGGTTAATTATTGATTAAGCTGGTTCTTTGATGTGGGAGTGGTACTTGCTTTGAGTTGACAACTAGATGGATAATCTCATCTAATATATATTTACATTCAAAATGATCTCAGAATTATTAATTTTACATTATTAATCAATTTAAATAAAATATTTGTTTTAATGTTGTTATGAATTGGTGTTTCTCTGGTATGTATGATTTTATTAGTGTACAAATGTATTTCATACAAAAATAATTTATTTATGTGAAAGAAAGTAAAAAAAATAACTTATATGAACTATTCTAACTAACATAAACCATAAAACCTTTTCCCATTTTTCATCAACAAATATTGTTATTCTAAAAAAACAGAGACGTATGGAAACAGTTCTTTGCCTATTTACATATAAGTACATAATCATTAGTATTACATACAACATGTAATTACATACACACATATTCATGTAATTTGTTGTCTAGTGTGAAATGGGTGAATTAATAATGGAACGTCTTAATGCTAGGGTGTCACCAGATTGACGACTTGATGGATTTGTTATTTAATAATATTTTTAGTTTAAATTGTTTCTTGCTTCTTGTATTTTATTTAATATGCAAGTAGTTTGTAATAATAATATTCAGATATATGTAGTTTAAAGTAATCTTAACTTTTACAATTCAAAGTGTATGTAAGTTTCAATTCCCTTGCGGTCATAATCATAGTATATTTTTATAGATATGGAATTGGACTGGGATCTATGTGAAGAGGCTTAATATATAACATAAATTTTTATGGGTTATTTAAATATTTTACATGCATTAGTGTGTGTGTGTGTGTGTGATTGTGTGTGTGTGTGTGTGTATAAAAATATAATAATTCCAACTGTTAACATCTAACGAAGTTATTACATTTATAATTAGACAAGATGTATCCTAGAAGAGAATCCCGTATATTTATATAGTGTAAGCACTCAGCGGAACCATTAGAAAGCTATAGGTTTCTTGGTATGTTTGTTCATCTCTCGAGCCGGCTTGTATGAGGGTCGGGTGTCCTATTCCTTTATAACACATAGTGTATTAATAATATGTATCATTCAATATGATATATGAAGGAATTTTATTGAACATCCCAAATATATTGGCATTGCCCACGTTCTGTCTGTGATATTAAAATTTTCTTACTATTCTCTCAAGTGGGCGTTAAATAATGGACATACGTCATAAACAAGTATACAGGAAAGCAATAAATGATACATTTAAATCAGAATTCTATGTTAGATTATAATAAGGTTGAATTTAGTAAAACTCAGGTTTAACAATTATTTAGTATATTAAAATATTGTCCGCGTAAATCAAAACACAGATTTAATAAAACGCCATCTCTTGTTAACAAATTGAAACAATTACAATCTTAATTATTATAAATAATAAATAGAATAATTTATTTAAAATATTATTGCGCAAAATTTAAAGGTTCATAGTTATTTGACACAAATTATAATTATTTAAAAAAAAAAATACTTAGGTACTGAATTTATTATTATACTTATTGATGTGAATTTTAACGCATTTTTACATTAATAATAAGTTTTATTATAAATAATAGAGATAAACAAACAAATTAAATGAAAGGGATATATATATTATCTCCGTGACATAACAAGCGTAGTCACGGTGTAGACAAAGCTGTCGGAAAGTAAGCAAGCGACACGACTTGTAGCGGCTTTTATGAACACTGCTCAAGAGAATACAAAATAATATTATATTATACATACAAAATAATATTATAAATACCCCGCTTTACGCGAGGGATACGTTTGAAAAAAATCGCGTTAACTGAAATTCGCGTATAACGAGGTTTATGATTAAACATAGTCAAAAATTATTACAAAAAAATACAAATCATTTTAATCAATCACTTTAATTCTAGGAACACTTTATGCAATACATACTCTTATTTTTTACGGAAAAATACATCTATTGTTGATGACTACATTATATTTATACACACTCTTTCGCTTAATTCGAGGCATTTGAGCGCGAAATTTGCATCCGCGTTATAGTGAAACCGCGTATAACGGGGTCGCGTAAAGCGGGGTATTACTGTATATATATATATATATATATATATATAAATATATATATATATATATATAAATATATATATATATATATATATATATACATATACATATATATATATATACATACATACATACATAGATGCTTTAAGTAATTGTTAGAAAAAAATTCACAATAGGAAAATATTACATTAAAATAAAAAAATATCGAAATACTCTTTAACATTTCTTTTATCATGTTTTAGGCAAAATTTTACATATATATAAAATCTAAAAAGGTCGGTTATTCTATCCGTCCGTATGTGTATTGTCATCTGACGAGTAGCGTATCTGATAAGGTACAAGCCTCGAGCTAGGAGGTTACTGTGCTCCAGCGATCGCTATCTCGGCTTCATGGCTAAAGTGCCAAATCACTTGTTCTATTTGCTATCTACTTTGTGTCTATTTATTGAGCTTATATTATATTAACACTAAACCTACCAAGTACCGGTCAAATTGACCGTTCTTAAACTTTTGTAAAACTTACACATTTTTAAACGTTATAATATCGTTATCAAACTACGTGACAATTCTTAGAATATGCATATAATATTTTCTACACTCTTTACTTTTAGTTATTTCCATTATTGCCTGCGTTATATAATAAAATAACTTTTAATTACCGGTCAATTTGACGGCGTGCGGTAGGAACAGGTACACAAGAATTGTCGGTAGGTTTAGTGTTAAATATTATTCAACATGAATCAGTGTAACAACCAATTGATTTATATAAATCATATTAACGTTTAACGTCCGTCCCTTATGCAAATATTTTCATATCCAATAACTTTTAACGACCCATACAAGTTGCACTGATTCAATTATTACTAAATGGTTACAATTTGTAATATTTTCTTACTGATATGTTTATGAATATATATTTTATCATTAGAAAAGCGAACCCTTTCTATAATGTTATGTGATTTGTTGAAATAAATATAGGTATGATAATTTATAAGAATTCATCGATTTTTTATGTTTATTTGAAAAAAATTATAGCACTATAATATTATCTGTAAAGAAAAAAATACAAACCTCGTAAAAATGTTCCTACAATTTATAAAGTACATTTTTTAATATATATATTTTTTTATTTTGTAAAAAAATATTACATTGTCCATCGTCGCGTGACCATGGCTGATTTTGATGAATAAAAATACGAATTAAAAAACAAAAAAGTTTTGTTTAAATTATAATTAGGAATAATTATGAATTCCTTTTACTATTTTGACAAAATAAAATATAAAAAAAAAATTCTAGACATAGTGTTACATATATTTTTGATACACTAGAAGTTAACGCCTCATTTTATATCCGTATCGCTTTTATTTACGTTATCGTTACGCTCTTAATAAAATATTGACAATAAAGAAGATTTATTAACTATTCGGTTTGTATTTATTGTCTGGTTAGAAAAATAAAGCTATTCAAAGATATATATAGAAAATGTTTAGTTTTTGTACGTCTGTTATAAGTAGCTTTATTAGAATATAATTGTCACGATTTTTTTTTGAAGTATTTTATTTATTTTCCAAACATAAATTAATTTAATGGAAATTCTTTTTGTGCATTCCCGATCCATAGTTGTCTTTTTTTAAGACTACCCACTTGTATTAAATTAACGATTATCTTCGATTTTGAATTCGACTACGAAGTAATGTTAGCCTAATTAATATAGTTTAATAAATAATATAAATAAAAATGAAAGTTTAACGGAACTTAAGGCTCTTTTATTAAACCTGAAACTTTTGAATGTCCCGGTCGAAGGTAATAATCAATAATAATTAATTTATTTATAAGATTTTTGTCACGAAAATGACTTTTGTATGTCGTTATATGTGAAATAGTTGTAAAATAACTTTTTCAAAATCGCATTACTACAATTCGGTGGCAAACGAATTGAGCCTTTGAGAATCTAGAGCGCTCTAAATCCGATCAGAGTTGGATCCCATTACATTTTTAGGGTTCAGTCACATTTCAATTAGAAAATCGATAAAAAATATATTATACTAATGTTTATTTAACATCATTTCATAAATAATAATGTTTAATTATTAATCCATATTATTTTGAAAACTTTACGGAACCACGTTTCAATATTCGTCAAACTTCATCTTATTTTCATTAGAGAACACTACACCATACCGTAAAATATATCAAAATACACGCATGCAATTTCGACTTCTAATATCTAGATACGAAATACTAAAATCCAATAAAAGAAAATAAAACACGAGCGACCGTACCTCGTTATACGATCGGTCCGCTCAAATCGATTCAAGTTGCAATAAAACGCTTAAAGAATATTATAATAACTTTAACGGTAAATCTTTAGTCTTTAACGAACTGTTTAACTTCTATTCGTATTATGTATTGTGTAATATCAATAGTTTTATCCACTTGCGGTTATGATACACTCGAGGTCGTTAACCCCAAATTCATTAATACTCAAGATCTAACAATAGTAATGCTTATAAATGTTTCACTAACTACACTTTTAAGTTAGATTATTTTAATATAAGTCAAATTTCGTAATTTTTCTTATGAATAAATAAAATAAGTTAAAAGTGCAATACAATAAGGTATCTTGTCAACATTTGAAGACGAAAAATATGAACAAATTTATACTAAACGATTATGTTTAGGCATACTTTCGATAAATCGTATCCGTATCGTATCCGTACCGTATAAAGTATTGTATATCAATTGTCGCAATACATTGTGTAGGTCCGGTTATACAAACTGACACAGTGACATGTTTCCTCGGTGTATGGATGCCTCGATATACTTATTAAGATTATGATTTTAATTATGATTTTATATAATTGTTATGTGAAGTATGAAAAAAATATACCTTACAGTATATATATAAGCGATTTACCACTCACTGATTCATCCGAAATCTCCGAAACTATTTGTCCGATTAATTTACAATTTTACATAGTTACTTCTTTTGTGACGTAGACGTTCACTAAGAACGGAATTTACTGAATTCCTATCCCAACAGATTTCAACTTTTGCATTTCGCCAAGTTTTAAACCTGTAGGAGCTATACACTTAACGCGGGGGTAAGAGTTACTATAGCAACGGTTACGATGACAACGGATAATATGACAAAGGTTACCATAGCAACCTAAGTTGACATCCAAATTAATAGTGTGCCCAGCGAAGCGGGAGGGAATAAGCTAGTTTACTTATATTATCAATAACAATAATACATATGCATATACTCTTTCTTATTTCTCTTTTTAAAACAGATTTGAGAAAACAATATATAAACTTAATAATTTTAAGAACGTCTATAATAGTTTAAAAGTTAAAAAACTTTTTATAAATCCCCATAACAAATTAAACAACTCAGCCATCAGATATTTGAATCTCAAAACCAATATGCTTCTCGGAACCCGAAATCAAAGGACCATAAAATATTTAATCACAAAACGGGGTCAGTGGGACTGTTTGTACTTTTGAATATTCAAAGAGTAAATATTCTGTCAGATAAATTTTTAAACATTTAAGAAAACAAAAAACTTTCACTCTTTTCAAAAAAAAATCATTTTGTCTTGCTTTTATTTTGATTCAAATTGATTGATTGATTGATTGATTAAAAATATAAATTTCTTTACTTTTATTTCATCAATGACAGTTTGAAATATTTAATTATATAATACATTAATAAAATCACTTTCATACTTTTACTTTTTAATGTTATTTCTATGAATAATTTCTTTAAAATATTCATAGAAATAATGTATGTCAGTACAAGAAACCGGTTAAAAAATAATATTGTATATATTATACATATATCGCTTCATTATATAAAGATTTTAAATTGGAGTGTATATTGAGGGCTTATAACCATAAGTAGGGTATTAATAGTCCTCAAATAAATAAATAAATCCAATAAATATATAAATAAATCCAATAAATATATAAATAAATCCAATAATAATATAAATAAATCCAATAAATATATAAATAAATCCAATAAATATATAAATAAATTCAATAAATATATAAATAAATCCAATAAATATACAAATAAATCCAATAATAATATAAGTAAATCCAATAATAATATAAATAAATCCAATAAATAAATAAATAAATCCATTAAATATATAAATAAATCCAATAATAATATAAATAAATCCAATAAATATATAAATAAATCCAATAAATATATAAATAAATCCAATAATAATATAAATAAATCCAATAAATATATAAATTAATCCAATAAATATATAAATAAATTCAATAAATATATAAATAAATCCAATAAATATACAAATAAATCCAATAATAATATAAATAAATCCAATAATAATATAAATAAATCCAATAAATAAATAAATAAATCCAATAAATAAATAAATAAATCCAATAATAATATACATTGAAGAATACATTAGGATGGTATTGTATTCATATTATAATAAACACTTTATCTGATCGCGTATTTGTAAGTGATATAAGTTAAATTGGATCTCAACATGACGCGGAGGCGATTGTCTAGCCTACTTTATACGTATTTATGGTAAATGCTTTGATATTCATCATATTGCTAAGCTTTTACTGCGACTTTGCTTCATAATACAAATCTTCCATATGTCAGTAAGTATACATAGTTTTTGTATTGTAACTAATTAGATATATAAATCATAGCGCACTCTGATTTATTATGTGTAATAATAATAAATAAAAAAACACAAAAGCACTCTGAGAGCTATACACAGACACCGTCCATAAACACGTTGAATGAATATATAAATATTAATATAATATATTCCATTCTAGATTTATTTCTCTTCAAACGATATAACAGTTTCATACTAATAAAAAACATTCTACATCCCATAACAATAAATAAAACATTTCACTTCAATTGAGTAATGATTGCCTTCCAATATATATATATATATATATATATATATATATATATATATATATGTGTGTGTGTGTGTGTATGTATATATATTTTTGTAAATGTAAACTGTCAATATAAGAAAACGCTTTTCTATTTGACGCAAACAGACCGTGAAGCTTATTTTACGACTAAAACAGATGTATTTAAAATGTTATGTTTGTATGTCGTAAGTTGTAATAAAACAAAGGTTATATAACCTAACAGAGAACAATAGAACATTGCTTAATTTACATGTTAACTTAAACATTTCAGTGTAAAACACTTGGTACTCGAAAAGTCATGATATTTAATATTAATTTCACTTTTAAAGTCCGTATGTTTATAATTCATTGGTTTATTTGTTTTTGATGTTGTTTTAATTAATTTTATTGCCACGGCTGGTGTAATTTTCTACGTGATTAATAAAATTTGTTGTATTCCTTTGCTTTCTCTGATTTTAATCGAGTTTGTTTGGCACTTTTGATTTTAATTGCTCGCAGTATATATGAAGCTTTATATATAAGGATTCTTGATGAACTTTTTTTTATATATTTTTTCCAATCAAATATTAATTAATACCATTTACTTGTACTAAGTAAACGATGTCTTTTTGTCTATTTAAGTCAAACTCATATGTTGTGGTTCTATTATTAAATTAACAATAATTATTCCAGATATAAAGCGTCAGTCACACCGCAAAATTTTAATCTAGATGAAGTAACATCGTCATCGCAATTCAATCACAAATTGTTTAAAATGTACAGCTCGGTGTGGCTCGCGCCTAACACTTAGATTAGAATCATCATAAGTCAAGGAGAAAACACCATAAAATTATATGCCCGAGCAGACGGACAGCGGGCATTCGTGAAAAGTGATATTAAACACAACAATTAGCTTATTTTGCTTTCTAGTGATAAAACTCTACGGATATTGCGTTATGCTTTGAAGCAATGAAATCAAAATCGCAAAATGGCGTCGTAAAATTTTCTGTATATCAAAGAAATTTTACTTTTGATGTTGTTTTTGTTATTTAGATTTCTCTATTGTGTTATGTTATTATTATTGTTATTTAATTAATTTATTATTATCTAAACTTATATTTTACGTAATGTATATAATAAATATTTGTTATTTGGAAATATAATTGTTATTATTTTTTGGAGAAACGAAATTTCTAAGTGCTATTTTACTATTTAGATGTTTTTTTAATATTATTTATTTGTTTCTGTTCTGATAAGCTGGTTTTGTAAGCTCTCAAAGAACTTGAAAATAAGCAAACTAATAAAGAATGTAAAAAAATACAAAGTTCCTATTGAAAAATGTAGCAATGAATACCAATAAGTAATAAATATTTAATAAAATATAATTAAACTATGTCCCACTTTCATATCTATAATTCCAGCACTCTTTCTAACTATAAGTGTAATAGATTAGTATAGTTGAGATGGTAATTTAATAATATATCTAGCAGCTTGTTAAAACTGGTAATAAAACTTTGTTTTTACAACTACCTCTATCCGCGACTCCGTTTGCGCAGAATTATTTATTTTATATATAAGCAGAAAATTTACTCATTATAATATAAGCTATTCACCAGTGAAAGTCTTGTTATAATTGGTTCAGCTGTTTCAGTGATCCGGAACCAACAGACAGATATAAGGAGAAAATTTTAAATTATTGTTTTATTATGTTAGTAAAGTAAACATTTAGTGAAATGCTGATAATTGACAAACGGACACTTGAATTTTATTTTAATGTATAGATTAAAGACAAGAGCTAACAGAAGGCTACAGAAAATCACACGTCTGTTAAATATTTACTGACTATTACTAATATTACCATAATATTAAATATTACCAACTACTTGATGAGTAAAGTACAATCAATTATCTAGAAAGTACGAACATGTTCAGTAAAAAAAATCCAAATAGGGCCAGTACATGTCTATTAGATTATATCAAGGTGAAGTTACAAGTGCAAGTTACAGAGAAAGGCATATCGATACCGCTTTTTAAATTGTATAGTAATTACAAAACGTGGAAAAACTTGAACAATTAATGGGTCATATATAAAAGTTACATTTCTAATAAGAAATTCACACAGACAGGCTTGATTTTAACTATATATATATATATATATATATATGATTATATTTTGTTGTAGTTTTTCTAGATGCAGTCTTTGTAGGGCACACACTGACATTGGGAAAGCGCAGATAACTCGTCACTCGTCTTAGAAAGTGAGGCCTTGTCAAAATATTATGACGAATCTCAAGAAAGTTATATGGCGTGTGTCGTTTGTTTTCAGATACCATGCGACTTAGAAATATATTCTTAATACATTACTCTTCTCGTGTTTGTTTGTTGTGAGTTTGCTATCAGTAAAGTGACAATCATGTTTGTTAATGAGAGGCTTCTAATTATGATGTTTCAATAAAATTACAGACTATATATATATATATATATATATATATATATATATATATATATATATATATATATATATATATACAAGTATAGGCGATTTACCACTACCACTCACAGACTCATCACGAAATTTTCGAAACTAGGTATCTGTCCGATTAACTCTACATAGTTACTTCTTTTGTGACATAGACGTCCATTAAGAACGGATTTTACGGAATTCCAACGGATTTCAACTTTTTGCATTTCGCCAAGTTTTAAAAATGTAGGAGATACGAGTATACACTTAACGCGGGGGTAAAAGTTATCATAGCAACGGCTACCATAGCAACGGTTACGATGACAACTGATAATATGACAAAGGTTGCCATAGCAACCTAAGTTCACATCCAAATTAATAGTGTGCTCAGCGAAGCAGGAGGGAATAAGCTAGTTTTATATATAATAGAAAACAATAAATTATTTATTATCATCAGTCAACACCATAGTAACTGTTCACATACAAAAGAAAATAGGTTTACTTTCCCTTTAGCTTAACACCTTGGTCCTAAGTGAGGTTTTATTTCACGTTGTAATTTACATATCAAACCTTATTTCTATAAATGGTTGCTACTTAAAAATTTAAATTTATTATAACATAATAATATTCTTATATTCAGAAGACAAGGTGTTATTAGTGACTGTTATTTTAGTGATAGCTTAACCGTTATGTCGAATTATTAAATAAATCAAAACAAGAAACAGTAATAACAGTTAAGCAATTGTCCGTATTACCGTTTCACGCTTTTTATACATATAATAGGTTTATGAAATAAGCGGAACTTATATGATTACTGACAATAGCTCTTAATAAGACCCACGGTATCGAAGTAATCCGAGTAATAATACAACCGTCCATGTAATTTCTTAGTAAACGCTTCGAAACGCTTCCGATTTCTGCATCGTGCGAAGAAAGTGGATTTCACTGATGATAAAGTCATTTTAATCATAATTTAATGTTGTAACTTAAGATTTATGTTATATATGTTAGATATATTTTATTGTTACGTTATTTAAATGAAGATTTTTTATATAATTTTATTTGTTTTACGGTTTTAAGTTAGTTTTTTGATGACTACTAAATCAATTTGCCTTTAAGAAACTTTTTGAAATTTTAAAGACTTAATCTTTGATCACGAAAACGATGGATTTCTTTTCTATTCTGATATAAAATAAATATATTCATTCGGTTTAAAATTTATCATGTAATTATATTTTTTATAGTATTTATAATAAAAAATATAAAATATTTTTGAGATTATAAAATGAAATTGGAGAGAAAAGTTGTTTGATTGTTAGGATTTAGAAGTGGTAAAGTTGGTTCGTTTAAAGCTGCGGATAACGATGCTTAAAGGTTTTTCACCTTTCGTGATATTTTTTTCTAATAATTCATTCGAATTATTGTTTTGATGTTTCAAAATCACTCGAAAAATATTTTCTTAGTCTTTGATTATAATTTTTAAAGTGAATGGAACATACAATTTAAGATTTTTTTTTTCACTAAACAGGTAATTGATAAGAAATTTAAAATTGTGATTCAAAATATATTATTTTGTTATTATAATAATGTTAAAATGTATTTACCTTAGTAAGAGATACGCTTTTGATGGCTTTGTATTTTTTTAAAAATATTATTCAGATTATACACATACATTATTTTTTAAAAAGAAACGCTAAAATATATATAACATAATTTGAAAAGGTCTACCTAAACAAAATTTGATACAAACAATATAAAAGAATAATAAATAATTTTATATTTTTACGAAAACTCAATTCCCGAATCACAAAAACTCGGAGACGAAATAATTTTCTGTCCGTTTTACTGAAACGTCATTTTCAATCACGACAGAGGGAAAATAGAGTTTGTGAAGTTTTACAGAAAATTGTTTGGGATTTGAACTTAGTCGCCGTGAAATGGTAGGACCTTGGTGTTATGACTCTAACTTAGTGTTATGACTCTAATTTAATGTTGTGACTCTAATTTAATGTTCGTAATTAATTAGTGTAACTCGATCAGCGGCTCAAGGGTTGGAATTTTTTTTTATGAAATAAAAAAATAACATATTATTATTTTTCGTTTGTAATTTTTTTACATATATTTTTTGTTTGTTCACTAGATATTTTATTAGTAGACATTTTCATTCGACCCAGTTGTGTGAAATAAAGCCCTTATCAGTACACAGCACGTAAACAAGCGATTTCTAGTTCAGCTTATCAACGAACTAATAGCCCGCTTGTAAAGTGGGACAGCAAATCTTACTTGAATAACGAATAAATCTGAAAGATTTACAACCAACAGACAACATTCTGTATAGATGTGGCCATTATAAGGTCTTTTTTTATTATTTACACAGCACAGACCGTATCAGACTAATATAAATATATATATTTGAATGTTAATATATATATTTGATGATAATAAGGCAGGGTTCTCTTCTTGAAACTAAGTTGATAGGTTGGGAAAGTGTTTAGTGTTTAGTTGGGAAAGTGTTTAGTGAATTCAATATTATTATTTATAAAGGTGATGTAAATATATTAAGGGAGTAATGTCATTATTAATACAATATACTATTAAAAATAGTATTAAAACAAATATAATTTCTAATATAAAAGTGGATTTGTACTTACCTTTTCAATGCCTCGAAAGCTTTAACCTATCTTTAAATACATGGGATAATTTATTGTAATCATAATAATTAAGATAAAGATAAAGATTTGTACCCGGCTACTGTGTTTAGCTTATTATTGAACAAGAGAAAGTTATATATGATGGTGCTAATATGCAAAGTTGTATAGTTAAATTAATGTTTAATTAACACTAAACCTACCAAGTACCGGTCAAATTGACCGTTCCTAAACTTTTGTAAAACTTACACATTTTTAATCGTTATAATATCGTTATCAAACTGTATGACAATTCTTAGAATATGCATAAAATATTTTCTTCACTCTTTACTTTTAGTTATTTCCATTATTACCTGCGTTACATAATAAAATAACTTTTAATTACGCGTCAATTTGACCGCGTGCGGTAGGAACAGGTATACAAGAATTGTCGGTAGGTTTAGTGTTAATTAAACTGTGTACTAAACTCCGCCTACTATCTAATAGCGGTCAGCGCGGTTTAAATGTTATATAGTATTGATTTATGTTATATATGTTATAAATTATAAGGTATGATCACATAGTGTGGATAGAGCATGTAATGAATTCTTAAATATGAATGTGATTGATTATAATAATGATGATAAGTGCGTTTAGGATGACGTACGAGTATGATAGATAATTCTGGGCTAATTTATTTCGCTCCCTTTCTCTCTCTTTCTTTCTCTTTCTCTCCTATGCAGTCATTCTTGCAATATTCTAATGCTTATTTCCTTTTTCCATTTCCTTCGATATGATTCGTATTATTGATATCTAAGTGGACATTCTGAGAGAAGAGCACTTAAACCTTTTCAAATCGCGTATGGTTTCTAAAGAGCTTCCTATTTATTACTTACCAACATTTGAACCTTTTTGATATTATTGAGCGAACGATAAATCGACCAATTTCCTTCAATTCAATGTGAAATTAGCAAAACGTATCGTGATTTGGTGCAGATGTAATATATGTTTAGTTATTTCTGTGTATGTTTATTGTTAACTTTACCTGTTTCTATTAGTTAATAAGTTTTCTAAACCTAAGATTGTCTGGAAGAAAATGCCGTTTGGTGATAAGACCGTATCTTCCCGATGTCCGTTTCTATTGTAACTTTTATTTTATTTCATATTTTGTGGTGTATAAAGTATATATATTAATGTTTATTTAATTGTTTGTCGTTTGTCGTCAGGTGTGGTTGTGATGTCATGGTGGTGGGCGCTGGCGCTGCTCGCGCTGTCGGCGCCCGCCCGCGCCGCGCCCAGGGCCGGCTCTGGTGAGCTATTTTACAGTAAGCATTCTCTTCATCACCATTTCCTTTCTGATACACCATACACTTATTTCAGCTGATGGTTATAATGACGTCTCTGTGCTGATTTCGGTCAAACCGCAGTTCACATACGGGAGCTGACGGTTATGATCACATGTTTTTGTGCTGATATTAAAAATTAGAAGTAATTGTATTTTGTCTGAATCTGCTAAAATATTCTTAACCAGAAAATACTGAAAGCTAACATAATTTTTAATGCTGAATTTAAGAAATATTTCATAAGATTATTCCTAAGAATCACGTTAGTTCTCAATCCTGTCTGTCTTATGGATCATAACGTAACAATGGCAGCATTCAAATCATAAACACTAAATAATATATCACCAAATATAGAAAGAGATAATCATTATAATTTGGTACGTTTTTCAACAAATAAAATATAACTATCTATACCTAAACTGGTGTACTTTCTGTCTGTCTTTTTAAAATATAACTTTGTTATCACTACAATCTGTGCGCTGATACTTTATTATGTTATAAACTGAGATGTTCCTGTTAAGTGATGACTGTAAGCAGCCTCACATCACTTTCTTTTTATCACAGCATGTACGTCACTAAGCGTCAGTAAATCTTAGTTACAAAGTGTTTTATGTTTTAGTGTAACACTAAATTTATTTTTTACTGTCCACCCGACATTCACTGTGCTGTACTCTAAGTAAGAGATAGGAAGTGTGAGTGGATTAATATATATTTTGTCTCAAAGCGATATTATATCGATTGTTTTTTACAAAAGCAATATTTTGAAAGAAAGTAAATGTATACATATATTACTTTCTCTGGCATTCACCTTGTTATCTAATCAGAATAAATTATTATTTAAATACTTGTATTTAAGTCTCGAATTATATATATATTTTTTGTTTAGAACAAAAACCTGTAATATGTTTGTAATATATTAAAAAACTAATTCGTTATAGCTATCATTTTGTGTTATAAATAGTTTTAATATTACCCGACATATATAAGAATGCGTAAGACGTGAAAACCAATGCTAAAGATTTTCATAGACGCGACCGTCAGTAACTAAGTATCCGACTATGAAGAATTTTAACTACTATTTTAACAATTTAGTTGTTTTTTATGTGAGTTGAGGGCAAACTAGCGTGATGACAAGTGATCACTGCCCAAGAACTCTTGCAATATCCGTGGAATCTCAAGAGTATACTTAATTTAGTAATATTTACACTGGATAGATTCCTCTTTCCTCTTCCCGTCTCTACCCTTCTTTGTCCTTTCTATTAATCTCGACCAGTGTCCACAAGGACAGTCTCGTTTCCCGAATAACATAATAGAAATCCCAAACGAATATAACAGACCCGCAGTTTGTATTTATCCAACCAAAACCGTAGCTGACGCTGAATAAGATAAAAAAGGTCAAGAAATTTATGGATAACGTTTTTATGAAAAAAAATCTAGAACCTTTGAATAATGTACAATATAAAACATGTTTTGTGTATGCATGTGAGAAGAAATACAGCTTTTTAACGTTAAAAGTGAAAATATATATTTTTTTCTGACGTTTCTTTAAAGAAAGTATCTTTTTATAAACTGATATATGTAGTGATGTTACTTAGTTCCATTTATGGGTTACCGAAACTAACATATATGGTATGGTTAATTATATGACTTATTTATTACTATACTAGCTATTGTCAGCGGTTTCGTCGACGCTATAGGTAAAAATAAAAATGTGGGATAGAAAATCCCACAGGAGGCATTTTTGTTCCTTTTTTTTATATACCCTATTTACTTCTTTGTCTTTCGCGTTATATTTGCAAAATTTCATAATAACTGGTTGACCAGTTGAGGCTCGAAAGCTAACAAACAAAGAGACAAACAATGTCTCTTTCATTTTCATTTGTTAAGATTTTACAATCTATGTATATTTATTTTATGTTAAACTAACATCTTTGAAGCCGGTTTTTAGAAATTAATGTCTTTATTGTCGATCCTTCAATGCAAAGACGTGCGTATAAATGGAGCTCAATTTATAATGGCAGTTTCATTTCGTATTATCTATTAAAATTGATTATTAAAAAAACATCATCCTATTTGAAATAAAAATATCTTAAACATCTCACCAGATAGTTTTATCTATAATATTAAGTAACATATTTGTCTGTTTGTTTGTTCCGTCTAATCTCTGAAATGGCGGGACCGATTTTGATAGAACTTTCACTGGAGGATAGCTGTTATAAGGAATAATTGACGCTGCTTTTAAACAATAAATTCCGCGCTAACGAAGTGGTCAGAGCGAGTCGAATAAAAATGTTTGAAACACAGCGACGTGACGGGTTAACTAAATTAAATATTTTAAAGTAACTTCAAATCCTCTAAATAATATTGAGTAAATAACATTTACACGACATTGTTGCCAAATATTAACCCTTACAATACGGAGCGATATCCCATAAAGTGGGTTTATGCTGGGTTGTTTATGACCCGAAGCGATCCACCGACAGCTTTAAAGAATTTGATAGCCTTTTAACACTTGAATTAAATTGAATTCTACCGGCGAGTGTCATTGGATTAAGAATTTGTAATTTATTTTTTTATAATATTATAATATAACATTTATGGAGTTACTAATCATTTGTTTGTTAATAATAATGTTTTTGTGTTAAAGTATGAAGAATTTTGTTTTCATGTTACTTTTGTGTTTGAAATTCTTAAAAACATATTTTAATTTTCAAATGATTATATAATGAAAATTCATTGACACGAGCGGGACTCGAACCTTTAGCTTTGAGAAATCGTTTCATCGCTGTATCGATGTGGATAAAATATATAAGTATGTTTGTTCATCCCCAATATTTATTATATTTTATTACTGTTTTTATAATTTATAAATTTATATATAATTTATTAATTGATTCATATCCTATATATAGTTTTAATCACTGTATTTTAGCTGACATTGTTTATAAGTATTTTTAAAATTTTATTTTATATGTCCATACTTCAGTATGGAATAAATTAAAAATAATTAATATCGTATTAAAATATATATATATATATATATATATATTTTAATACGATATTAATTATATATATATATATATATATATATATATATATATATATATATATATACGAATTTACACTTAACCAATATATATAATTATAGGAATAATTACTTGTTCATCCCGTTCAGCGATTTTCCTTTCATCCATAATCTATTCCTTCTATCCCTTCCCTAGAATTAGTTTTATATATATCCGGCCCTACAATACCCCCGTTATGGTACCTTGGTACAGAGTAATGGCTGTTAAGGGATTATAACTTGTAGGGTTGAGATGTATTAAGGAACCTTTCTGGAGATGATATGTGGATGTTGATACTTTAGGTTAAGGTACGCCGTTTTGTGCAATTTCGTCTAAAATAATATTATGTAATAGCTCTTCCTGCGACTTCGCACGGAATATTGTTTTTTTTAAATAAAAGTAGACTAAGTTACTCCTTATAATACCAGCTATCCGTCAGTGAAAGTTTTGTTAAAATCGGTTTAGCCGTTTCAGAGATTAGCCGGACCAAACTTTAAAAATTGTTTTTTTTTTGTCTAAGTACCGTATATACTTTAATAAGCATTTATTTAAAAGCTATTGATTTGAAATTACATACAGACACTTAAATTTTATTTATATATATAAATTTAACACTGACCAGGAAAAAATCCGTTTTAGAGCGTGATATAAACATTTTATTCCCATTCTATTCTCTGTACTTTCTTTTCACTAATTACTTATTGTATAGAGATAAGTAAAAAAAAGCACTTTCGTTTCCATTAATAAAGCCCATGGCCCTTGGTCTGGGCATGACTTTTACTTTTCAACACCATTCAGACCCTACAAGGTCACGAAAGTGAATTTATTAACCCGCAAGCGTCAATGGAAGATACATTTCACTTTCATGCAATTATACTGGGATTTGAACTCTTCAAACAATGGTTATAGTAATAGTAGGTAATGGTTGCCACGGTTTTTGTTATAAATAGATAATAAATTGTTTTTTTTAATATAGATTAAATTAAGTTTATGAGGTATAAAACTTTTTAAAATCTACATTTATGATACCTAAATGTGAGGATATTTTTAATGTTCAATAAAGTCTGATGTAAATCTTTTACGATGTGTAAATGTTGTACCTTAAGTGGAGCGTTTGTTTTAGTGGTTATAAAAAGAGAAATTTTATATTATTTTTTTAACAAATAAATTATTTATTTGTTGTTTTAGGAATTGTATTTTTTTTTTGTTAGTAAAATGATTTGACATTGTCAATTGGGATTGTAACATCAATAAATCAATAATAAACGTTTAATATGAGTTTGTTTTTTATACTAGGGTCGCCAACAGACCCTCAATTTCGACTTGCTGCGCTCTCGAAATCTCGGGTGCCGTTTGCATGTTTAGCGGAGCGAGCAAATTTTTCGAGCGCATTTTTTTCCCCTTTGAATTCATTGGGATATCAGTTTCTTGACGATTATTCCTCAACGACATGTTTTTTTTTTTAAAACCCTCGCCTAATTTTTGTCTTTTTGATTGCAAAATTTCATAATTTTCCGTTCATTAGTTTTGCGCTCGCTTCGCTCAATAAATGCGTATACTAAATTGTGAAGTGAATACTTTCAGTACTTAAATGTAAGTCGTTGAATGGCGCTGGTGGTAAGGGGATATAAATTCTGTAAAGTGGTCTAAACATACGCTAAGTGGACACGGGTCACTCGATGTTTATGTGTTCTAGATTGAAAAACCTGAAGTTGGTATTGAAAATTACCAAGTTTGGATATAGAGAAACTGGAAGTCATATGTTAGAACTAGGTCATGTTACATGTTAATATATAATTGAATAGATTCAAATATTCTATATATCTGTATGATTGTTTTTGTAAATAAATAATTGTATTAATTAAACTGTTTCATACTTTTAAAGTTTGCTAAATGTCGGTTGGAAATTGAGTATTTATTGCTGATATAATTCAGTTCTCATAATATTATTGTGAGAACTAGTTTTAAGTGAGGATAATATAAAATAGGAATTTATATTAAACAGAAAAAAAATAACATCACCAATTATCACTTACCAAATTTAAATGTAATAATTGTCATTCATTAGAATAAAAATTATCATTAAATTTAAAAACTACTGACTTTATATTTGAAAGTAACTGTAAGACTTAATTATTTATTTAATTATTTAATTTTCCATTGCACAATATATAAAATAATGAACAAAAGGCGAGTTTAATGCCACAAAGACATTCTCTACCAGCCAACCAAACCAAACCAAACCAAACCAAACCAAACCAAATCAAACCAAATCAAACCAAACCAAACCAAAGTCAATATAAAAAAAAATCCAGAAATATAATCATTCATATAACAAAGTTTTATCGTTAAGAGACTGAAATTTCTGTATCCATACAATATGTCGATAATTTGGAGGGAACATGACTTATTCCAGTGTAAACATTTTCACCTACACGAAAGTTGCCTCTACCAAACCTGATTGTTTTAGAGTTTTGTTAAGCGAAAGTGGAACCTTGTTTGTCTTCAATTAACTGATCTGCGAATTATTATAAGTTAGTGCTGTTTGATTGCTTTTATGTTTGTACATGTTATTAGTTTGGTACATTTGTCATAATTATATATATTCTTAATGTTTTTACAAATTTGTTATTAGTGTCTATAGATAATCTATAATTTTTATCTAAACATAATCTATAGATTACACTAACAACCACTGAACTTTTAGGATACATTATTAATGAATTACTAACTATGGTAAGCTTCCTAAAGTTACAAAGTTCTTGCAAAGCATCTCTTGAGATTAAAAAAATCACATGTAATATTAATTTAGTTAGTAAGTAACTAAGTAAGTCAGTAAGTAAGTATGTCAGTTAATTTAGTTAGTTTTGTAATAACTCAAAAAAAATGTATGTTATTTATTTAATAAAAATACATTATTTTAGAACACCCAACAACTTTTCCTTTAAAAATATTTACATAAGAAAATCTTTTACAGACGGACAGTGTTGTAAAATATTTTGTAACTTTCATTAAATAGTAAAGTGAAATGCAATGACAGGCGATATGTTATTACAAATCAATAACGTGTAATCTTTAAGCGTTTAATCAAAGAAAGTTTTAACTAATTGAAAGTGATTTTTTAACCCACATACTGGGTACCACCACCACACAACCACATACTTAACACTAAACCTACCGACAACTCTTGTATACCTGTTCCTACCGCACTCGGTCAAATTGACCGGTAATTAAAAGTTATTTTATTATACGACGCAGGTAATAATGGAAGTAACTAAAAGTAAAGAGTGAAGAAAATATTATATGCATATTCTAAGAATTGTCATGTAGTTTGATAACGATATTATAACGTTTAAGAATGTGTAAGTTTTACAAAAGTTTATGAACGGTCAATTTGACCGGTACTTAGTAGGTTTAGTGTTAATGAGTGTGAGGTACTCTACTATCATCTATTTGGAAAAGATCTTCATAATAATTCACTGACTGCGTTTAGTTTTAGAATATTAGGTGTATAGGCATATCTATTGTTAATAATAGTAATGTAATAAATGAAATTGTATTGAAAATGATTTATTATTTAACTTTTATAATTACATTAATTGAATTTAATCAAAGATAATCCAAAATAATATAAATTACGACCAAAAAATTAATTTCTAAGAACTTAATTAAAAAACTTTTTCTATTATACTTTGTTTAATTAAATATAGCGACGAAATTTAAAATTATGAATAACAATGTGATCTAAAAAGTTCGTAATTTGGTTATTTTTTTTTTAAACCAAAGACTTGGCTTATTATTTTGTTAATAGTTTCATACTATTTGGTCTATTTTTTATTATTCCCTTAGTTTTGATGTAATATCCACTTAGTCAGATAGTTATTTACATAATTGTTAAGCTTTTCGCAAAACACTGATATTTATATTAATATACCTGGATTCGCTGCGCTGCGCTGCGGGAGTTGAGCTGAGCCCCCTCAGTTTTTAGACCACCATTTCTGAACAGAATGAGATATTTTAATTCTAATTTTTAAAAAAAGATGCCCATTCCCAAGCCCAACAGCTCTGCCAATTTTAATTCAAATCAGTTCAATAATTTTTATGTGATGTTGCTTCAAAAATAAGTTTCCAAACGGTTAAGAG